>CM068825.1:14922857-15522857 GCA_028554795.2 Sinohyriopsis cumingii | reverse complement strand
TCACTTCCTACAAAAACGAGCCAGGGTGGGAATTCCACAGTAATTCAAATAAATATTGGGAGCACCCCACCCCAACGCATAACAGTGATTCATATAGAACTTCACAGTGGGCGCTTAGTCCGGGATTTGAATTAGACATAAATATTATTTTACGACCTAAAGTTTATTTGTTAGGAAGTATTACTGAACAGTGTGAGATATTTTCTATCCTGAGTATTTTGAATTTTTATGATTTTCTCATCTTGTGTTTGTTATATTTGATATTTGCATGCTTGGTAGATCTTTAATTACTTGCAGTAATTGTGAAGCAAATATCGTGCAAATATCTTACCTGAACGAAATTAGTTGCTGTCGACAGGTAAGTATTTGGCTGGGAACTTGTAATATCTGTCCATTGTTAGTAAGGTCGAGACCAGGTATCACTTCCTATTAGTATAACAATATGGCTACAGAAAGGCAAATGATCAAGGAGTACCGTGCCATGGGTTCGGAAGATCTCGGATACGAGGGAGATCGCCTGGCAGCATTTATTGAAGAAAGAATCAAGGAATGGAAGGCAGAAAAAGCAGCGGAGAAGGCGCTGGCTAAGATAGCAGCGGAGCAAGAGCTGGCCAGAATAGCAGCGGACCGAGAGCTGGAGCTGGCCCGGATAGCCGCCGAAAGAGAAACACAGAAAGGGTTAAAGCTGGCCAGACTGGCTCACACTCTCGAAATGGAGAAGGTCAGGTTAGCGGCTAGGGACACCGATAGGGACGACGCCAGTACAAGTTCTGGAGGGACCGGACGACCTTTCATCGACCACCGAATGGTCCAGATAAGTATGCCGAGGTTCAACGATAAGGAGGAATCTATCGACGATTTTCTCGTGCAGTTTGAGAAACTCGTTCACGCTCATAAAATTCCTGAACAACATTGGGCGATTAATGTCTCACCTTTTTTGCAAGGTGCAGCTCATGAAGTCTAACACGGCTTAGCTGCAGACGATGCTGACGACTATAATGCGCTCAAGAAGGCCCTTCTTTGCCATTATCGGCTGACCGCCGAAACGTACCGTAAACTTTTTCGGGATTCGACGAAAAAGGCAACGGAGACCCACTCTCAATTCCACAACCGTGTTCGAGGGTTATTTGAGAAGTGGATGAAGATGGCCGAAGTTGAACGATCGTACGACGGGCTACGCGAGGTTATACTCAAGGAACATGTCCTGAGTACTTTCCGTCGCGAGTTGACAGTCTTCCTAGCAGAGAGAGAGAGCACCGGACGCTCGAAGAGATCGCTAGCATGGCGGAGCGATACGAGCAGGCACACTCGAAGAGTGGAGGTTCCGGGGGTGCGGACCGACCCCGACCCACTGAGTCACGCCGTGTGGTTGAGGTAGAGCCGGCTGTCCGTAACCGTCAGGGCGACGGGAGGGTCGGAGGGGGATCTACAGGTAAGGATGCCAACCATAGACCTGGACAGGCCTCACCCACGAAAGCGGGACTTGCAGGTCGGCGAGGGCCGCCGACGTGTTACAACTGCAAGCGCCCGGGGCATATTGCCAGGGACTGTCCCAGGTGAATGCCGTCGCTAGGAAGGAACGCGAGCCGGAGGCAAGCTGTAACCCATCAAACCTTGCGTCTGCTACTGTCAACGGAGAAGGTGCCACCATCTTGTATGACACTGGGTGTAACGTCCCAGCCCTTGTCGACAAGAAGTACGTTAAGCCCGAGGATTACACAGGGGAGGTAATCGAAGTTCAGTACGCGAACAGCGCGCGTGACTCCTTGCCAGTGGCTGTCATTGACCTCGATTCACCGTATGTGAAGGGGAAATTTGAAGCTGCGTGCGTGGAGGGTTTATCACATGACGTCATACTGGGATGTCGTTATGTTTTGCCACAACCGAACCCCGAAACCTGCACACCGATGCCGGTGAGTGCTGTGGAAACCAGGTCCAAGAGTCGACAGACGAAAGCGAAGCCGATGCAAGCTACATCGACACCGGTGAGTAACGTTCTTCCGGCCGAGCTGAGGAAGCTGCAACAGGAAGACGCAACTCTGACGCAGTTGCACAAACACGCTGCAGCAGGAACGGAGAAAGAAACTCCGAATGGCGTGGTGAAGTTCGCATACAAGAAGGGGATCTTGTATCGCCACGCCAGGAATGGTAACGAACACTTTAAGCAAGTCGTCGTGCCAAAGGAGAAGCGAGGTGAAATGCTGAAACTCGTGCACGAGAGTCTCATGGGTGGACACATGGGAATTGCCAAGACGCGTGACCGTCTTGTCAAAGAATTCTACTGGCCAGGGGTCCAGGGAGATGTTAAGCGGTTCTGTCTCTCCTGTGACAAGTGTCAGAGAATGGCACCGAAAACGGATCATCGACCCGTCCCCTTGGGGAGTACACCCTTTATCGATGAACCGTTTAGACGCGTCGCGATGGACTTGATCAGACCGATAAAACCCGCGTCGTCGCACGGAAATCGGTATATTTTAACGGCCGCAGATTACGCTACACGCTATCCGGAGGCCGTCGCGCTGCGTAATATTGATTCGGAAACCGTCGCGGAAGCGCTGTTTGGGATTTGGTCAAGAGTTGGTGTGCCCGACGAGATCCTGACCGACCAAGGGACACAATTCATGAGTCGCGTGATGGCAGAGGTAAACCGACTGATGTCGATTAAACATCTTACGACTACACCGTATCGCCCTCAATGTAACGGGCTGGTCGAACGGTTTAACGGGACATTGAAGAACACGCTCAAGAAGCTGTGCGAAGACCGCCCTAAAGATTGGGATAGATACATTCCTACAATGCTTTTCGCATATCGGGAAGTACCCCAAGCGAGTTTAGGGTTTTCTCCCTTTGAACTCTTGTACGGGAGAACCGTACGTGGCCCAATCGCCGTACTGAGACAACTGTGGACGGACGATCACGCTGTGGAGGAGGTACGCACTACCTACCAGTACGTCGCGGACTTGCGCAACAAACTGGAGGAAGTTTGTTCCCTCGCACAGGAGAACCTCAAGAGAGCGAAGGCGCGTCAGGCGAAGAATTACAACAAACGCGCAAAACTACGCAAGTTTGAAGTAGGGGACAAGGTGCTGTTACTGCTGCCCCAAGAACACAACAAGTTGCAAGTTTCCTGGAGGGGTCCATACGTTGTCACCGAGAAGGTCGGAGGTCAAACCTATCGGATACGGCTACCAACGAAGGAGAAATTGTACCATGCCAATCTCCTTAACAGATACCGGGAAAGAGAGACCGTCAGCGATTTTGTTATCGCCACAATAGTCACCGAGGACGCCGAAGGCGATACGGAAGGTGCCAACACTGTTCCGAGCTGTCCGTTAACGAGGGCTGAGACACCCTCGGACGTGGAGTGCGACCCCATGTTGACTGCGGTACAGCGGGAAGAGATTGAGACGTTGCTTTACCGGGTATTCCGATGTGCTTACGGAAATACCCTGGAGAACGTCGCTTGTCGAGTTCGGGTTAAAGCTGGTTGACGACCGGCCAGTCCAGCGGAAACCCTACCCCTTGCCCCACGCAAAACGACAAGTCGTAAGGGAGGAGATCGAGCAGATGATTGCTCTGGGAGTAATCGAACCCGCCGACTCTCCGTACAGCTCTCTGGTAGTCCTAGTGAAGAAGAAGGATGGCATCCATCGGTTTTGTGTCGACTACCGGAAGCTGAATCAGGTGACAGAATTTCAAGTCGAAATGCTACCTGACCCGGAACATATTTTCGCTTCTGTCTCGAAAGCGAAATATTTCTCCAAGCTGGATTTGTCCAAGGGCTATTGTCAAATTCCAGTAATGGAGGAGGATAGGGCAAAGCTCGCTTTTGCTACTCCCGACGGGACCTGTCAGTGGTTGGTCATGCCGTTCGGGGTACAGAACGCGCCCAGCGTCTTTACTAGGATAATGCGGAAGCTGTTGGAACCCTTGCGCGATAGGGGTGTCCACAACTTCATGGATGACCTCTTGTTAGCCACAGAGACGTGGGGTGAACACCTCACTCTGTTAGCTGACGTTTTAGTGCGGCTACGTCAGGCGGGATTGACAGCTCGCCCTTCCAAATGTCACCTTGGGTTCCGGACATTGGACTATTTGGGACATACCCTGAGCCAAGGTACGCTGTCCCCAGAGAAGTCGAAGGTGGAGCAGCTGAGAAACGCTGCACGGCCCACCACAAAAACTGAGGTGAGGTCATTCCTGGGATTGGCCGGGTATTACCTGAGGTATGTGGCCAATTTCAGTGCGATTGCGGGGCCGTTGTCTGACCTAACCAAGAAACAGGCCCCGAGTAAAGTTATTTGGACTGATTCGTGTGAGCACGCTTTCCAAACGCTAAAGGATAGGCTTACATCCGACGCGGTTGTCCGTCTTCCAGACCTGTCCAAAGACTTCGTGCTTCGTACTGACGCATGTGACACGGGACTTGGAGCAGTACTACTGCAAGAGCACGAGGGTACGCTTTTACCTGTCGCGTACGGCAGTCGGAAATTGTCTGCTGCCGAGAAGAACTACTCCGTATCGGAGAGAGAATGCCTCGGAGTCGTGTTCGGAATATCACGGTTCAAGCGGTACTTATACGGGCGCAAGTTCATATTGGAGACCGACCACCAACCACTCGCCTATCTCGCGCAGGCGAAATTGTCGAATGGACGCTTGATGCGATGGTCGCTGTTCTTACAACAATATCAAATGCAGATTAGATACGTGAAAGGAACCGAGAACATAGGTGCTGATTTCATGAGTAGAAGCGCTGAAATGTCATAGATCGCTTTGTAGATAACCGTCTGTTGTGTGTATATTTGTGTCCGTAGTCAGCGTGTAGTGTCGCTATAATTTTGTTATTTTATTACGCGCAGTAACGCGCATTTGCATTTCAAGTAATTTGTTGAATAAAATCCCGACTTTATTCTCAAGCGTGGGGGGATTGTCACGTTTGCCTGCCCGCGATTACGTAAGTCAGGAACAAAGGAATGGGTTAGCGCAATGAGTATGTCGACCCTACACTGTTACGGCGATTTTGTTTGTACAAGAACCCTTCGTTAGGTGTTAACACTAGCATATGGATGTTAAAAGCTTTGTTCTAAGAACAAAGGACCTCGAGGGTCCGCTACTGTAAATCCTGAGGCACGTCTGTTAATCTGAACCGACTGGGGGTAGAATTGATATCCAATCAGAACTGAGGAAGGGTGGGGCCATCATTTCGAATCAGAACTTAACAGTCATTTGAACTAATAACGAATTAGTGATTTGTAAGCCGTCGTACTGGTAAAGCAGAATATAATTCACTCCGACGGAGCCACTCGTGATTTGGCGGGAAAACTCTTAGTACATTCTAAGGACAGAAAGCTTTGTAAAGGAAGATTTTGGGGACAGAGTAGTGAAGTCCCGAGTCTCAGAGAGACAGGATGGAAATAGGCGGAGAACGCCGGAAGGAGAAGTAGAGAATAGAATTAGGCGGGAAACAAGCCTCGTTGAAGGAAAGAGAGAAAGAAAAGGAGGAGGAGAAAGGAAGAAAAGGGGAGGAGGACAGGAAGAATCGGAGAACGCCGGAAGGAGGAAAGCAAGTGGCGTAGTAAACTCAGATGAGTAGAAATCAAGTACAGGGGAAAGCCATCTCACACTAAAATCACGCGATGACAGGTTGTCACATGGTCGAGAGGAAGTAGATTGGTTGAGAAATTACTATCGTTAATTTGTATTAAATTGTTATTCTTTTGGATTTCACCTTTGTGTTTTTAATAATTTAATTGTCGGTATTGCTGACTAGGGGCTCGGAGCTTTACCTCTTTCTATCACTAATTTCACTTCCTACAAAAACGAGCCAAGGTGGGAATTCCACAGTAATTCAAATAAATATTGGGAGCACCCCACCCAACGCATAACAATGAGTCATATAGAACTTCACAGTGTGTTTCAGTTATTTGCATATAATGCTAATTAGGTCCCATATTAGTAATAATCTGCCCGATAAACTAATTTTTGATGAGGTCACTATATGTCACCTGAATTTCGGGAATTTCGATTGTGATATATACCTATATTCACGTGGTCAAAGTGTGTGAGAATATGGTGTATAAGATATTTGGACGCTGTCCTTGTGTTTGTTCCGCGGGGATCACATGTTAAAAAAACAGAAACAAAGCAGCAACAACCTCCCAACCCCGCAAAAAAAAAAAAAAACAACAACAAAAAGAAGAAGAAAAAACAGTGACATAAATTAATTGTGATACCGGTGACGATCAAGATAACAGTAATAATAACGACGGTTACATAACTGTAAATAGGCATTCCAGTCGATGAATTCCGTCACTCAATTTGTCTCGGTCATGCTTTATACTGAATCAGATTATGTAAGAAACTTCAGTATGTTTATTGTACAAATATCGGTCAGTGTACAGACCTGAATATTTTCATCTTGTTTTAATTAACCGATCGAGTTGGGGTGTGTACTAATTCAACTATTTTGATTTGGCACTCCTCCATGCAAAGCACCTGAAAAACCAGCCTGACACAGTACTAACTGGTATGTGCACAACTTTGTTTTCCATTCACTAACTGGGGCTTTGAAAATTAACCTAGATTATACCAAAGCGTTAGAGCGGTGGATGGCAATCATGCGTTAAATTTAAACAGCAGTGCTGATTTTAGTTCAGTAATAAACAACTCAGCATATGTTCACATATATTTTATCCGGATGTCAAATAAAAATGTTTTAACATTATTCAGTCCATTAAAATTAAGAAAATTATTTCGTTTTTAAAAATGTAGGCAGTAAAACCTCTTACCTATAATGAGTCTATGCAGATGTCAGATACAAAAACCAAGTCTTGTGACAATGTTCTGTGTTATGCAGACAGAGAATGGGCAATTTACTATGAATACTTTTTGCCTTAGTGAGTATAATTAAAGTTTACTTTTTCATGTGTGAGTATCGTGAGATTCTCTCTCTCTTTCTCTCTCTCTCGTAAAGAATGTCCTCATATATGTCTTATGAGCACGCATCGCTAGATTTAAGGGCTATTGGTAAAGCTCAAGGCTTTGTGATTGTGAAGAAATGGCCACGAGCTATGGTAATACAAATATTCCATTTCTTTCAGTTAATTATCCTGCAACATTTAGATATGGGTGTGTGAAAGAATAACTTATAATTTAAACAATCCATGCCTTTTCTTTCACAGACTTTGATTCAGTTATACAGCAATGATGGCGTCTGTTTGTAGCGAAAATGAAATACCACTGACAGTAATGTATAATCCATTTACTGGCAAGGAGAAGAAGATTTTGTACAAAACATGGAGAAATTGAACATGTGCTGGGTTTTTTTTTCTTCTGAGTATGCTGTTTGTAATAAAATAAGATTCTAATCTCTACTGGATATCTGTGACAATAGTTCCTATAGAAAAGGTAGCGGAACATGTGCTGGCCAAAGGCAACAATGTCATAATTCTCCATGTGTTTTGGTAATAACAACGATAATAATAATAATAATGACATACAATGTTTTAGTACCAAATGTTATGATGTTCCCCAAATAAACGTTTTCATATTCTATGCTCACATGTCTTTCTTTACATGTTGTACATCTATCTATTCTATCGCACTTGGCAATTCAGTTTTCTACACTTAATTAATTAATCTTGCGCTTAAATCTTTAACCATTTTTTTGGGTATAAATAGTAATGACTATAAGCAACATTTTCAACGCGAAATGTACCAATATTTTTTCCTGAAGCCAAATGCAGCTGTCTCCTGCTTTTTAAAGCATCTCACACGTATTTGCCAATGACTACATCGTACATTGATAAAAACTAATTTTCCCTAGTATTCAAATGTTATACACAAAGCAACATATATAACAATTTGCAATAAATACAGAAACATTTAACGAAATCGCAACTAGAATGTATATAACTAATTTGTACAAATAAGTCTTTCCAAATACTTGGCCTATTCGACACACTGTAGAATGCATCGTAGAAATGCACGTAAATATATAAATGTATACATGTCGTATGTAAGTCTCCACACACGTTGCGCTCTGCCTATTTAATCATTCACGATTAGTGTAAATCGCAACATCCAACAAGCTGAACGAAGCATCTTCTTCTAAAGTATGCAACGCCTCATACATCTTACCGGGTCAGTTTCTATTTTTTTTTATGTGTATTTTTCTCAATTCGAATCGCATTCTATCCATGAGGGCAGTGTCTTCGCAGACACTATCGGAAACGCATACCACAATTAAAATGGTTCAACTATTTAAAATAAGAATATTGACCTATACATACAAAATGTGTGTATGATAGGCAGCTAATAGCAAATACTTTCTGTTATTTTTAGTCATGTATAAGGAACAAAGTCTGACGACATCCGAAGATATAAACTTAGGCGGATTATTATTTAGAGAACTACAGGCGGTGAAAGATGAGAGGAAAAGAAGTAAAATGTAAAGCAGCAACTCAGTGAGTTTAAAATACGCATTTTAGGAATGTTTTGGATTATTTTGTGTTGATATTATCAACACCGCCCACAACTGTACTTTCAATATGGAAAGTTTGATAGCCCATCTAGTTAAATGTATGCGTATACTATGACTGTCAGTTAAGGGAAAGGGTTGACTGGAATAAGACCAAGACGGCAGCACTCATTACTTGGCATCGTGATGTTTCCATAAGCATTTTACTCAAGGCCCAGCGGATATGAATCATGTAACACTCGTTGCATCTTGCTTAGACTTCATGCAATATAATTATAATTCAATAGCTCAATATTACATCAATGCCGTGGTCTATTGCTCGTAACATGCAGTATATAATTGTTTCTTTTGGCTCATATACATACCTCTTCTGCAAAATAGATTGTCCCTGAACATAGAAATGACAGGTTTGTTTATGTTAATAATTTGTGGCTTTTCACTTATTACGTACTATACGCCATATTTATCTATATCACACCCACACACCCTGTTAAGCCTAGTATTTAACGACATATAATTCAATTTCAATATGACACTGAATGATTATATATCAATACAAGACGAATTAGCAATTAATTCATTGGATGCTTAGGAATTTCAAAATATACGCATATTATTTCCACCCAACCCCCAAATAAAATTTTAATTCAGACAGGACCGTTCAAGGTTCCAAAGAAGAAAAAGAGTACACTGAGTAAAATATTGTATCATGCAAACATACTAAAACAAGTTGCTCCTCCACCCACCCCTCCGATCGTGGATTGAATGTCACAGGTCATGCACGGTAGTGAAATGCTAAGAACAAAGAGTTGTTTCATAGTTGAAAAAGTATATAATAAGTAAACACCCCGTACATCGTTTTTAGATTAGCGATATAATACGATAATCCGCGCTACTTATTATTATCGGCCATTGTGAAACTTATCTCTTTTATCAATCCTACGTTTCAAAACAAGCTGGGTTTGTGAAGGTTTACATCTAGATAACGATATAAAATTTTACTCCAATTTTAAGTTACCTACATGACCAAGTTGAACAGTTTTGAGTTACGCAATGTCCAAATTTATCACGTTTGTGAAATCCGGGCTAGGCCAGTTACAGCCGGTTCTCACAGCTGTTCTATTACGTCACACCTACTCGGATGAGCTGCATGAGATGCTTGAATACAAGTCTCTCACAAAAATCTCTCTTTTTGGGTAGATTATATATAATACACGTAGTTATTAACGAAACGTGTAACAATACAATCACACGCGGTTTTTTGTGCGCAAGCCTTCGGGAGAAAACTGTTGGACAATACCGACATCCGTTGGGTACAGTGGTGTAAAGCTCGAAGTTCCCGCCCCTTCCCTATCATAAACCCCTTCCAGCCCCTACTCTAGCTCCCGCCATTACGATCTATGAGTAAAGAATTTAGAAGAATGATAAGATCGTGTTTACACCATTGAGATAGTCCTACCCTAAAAGTGTAGACCAGTTTTGGCACTGAACTGAATCACGTGATGTGTCAAATTCATCTTTAGTAGGCAGGAATAAATCCTGAATACACACATGGTCCAGTTTAGTAATTTGTATTTTTATCCATTAGGATGTCATTTAACACTGCATATGCACGTTGTTATTAAAATATGATAACGAATAAAGACATGACTGCATCCACGAAATCAACGTTTGTGTACTATGAAGTATTTTATTTAACTTAGATAAACATAGTTTATATGGCGGGCATTCCAGTGTTACCTGGATATAATTATCATTTGCACCAGGTAACAACATACTATTTGAATTTGTTTTAAATTCACGGAAAAAACTTCCTAATTATATCTGATGAATTAGGTTTTAGGATTGGTGATGATAATTAAAATGCAAGCGAATTTAAATATTTCATGTAAAATGTAATTCCTCCATAAAACCTAGTTTATGTGGCACGTATCCCGATATAAATCTTTGTATTACCTGGACATAATTAAATTCCTATATAAATATATGTATTACCTGGATCCAATTAGCGTTATCTTCAGATAATTATTATATATCAGTTATCGAATACGATATTCGCATAAATTCAACTAATATACGGTTTCATAGAGATTATGCTACTTAATATCAAGTAATATTTAGATTTTTTTCCAGATAAACTTAGCTTTGCTATACTAGGAAAACCATATCACCTCTATTATCTGAGGTATACAAAATGCTTTCACAGTGCTCTTTTGGATTTATTTACCCGAGTATAGATTTGGTTTTTGTTCGAGTCTATGCTCTTAAAATAAGTAACAGACAAGAGTGAAGACAACAAGCGGTGAAAAATTTAACACATAATTTATTTCCAGAGACTACAAAGTAAAAAGAATAAGAAGAAAAAAATTACGGTATTGTGAATTAAATCCAAATTTTAATCCAAGAATTAAAACACAAGTCCTATCAATGGAAAGTTCTAAGTGAATCACAGTTCGAATCCCGATAAAAATCCAGTATGGAAGGCGATTACGTATGCAATATTCAGCGTTTAGCTGATGTATCAACAGTCTCTTGTTGAATCACAGAAAATTTATTCCGGTTTTTTTTAATTTCCGTATAAATTTCGGTAGATGTCTTTGTCCAAGAATTAATTTATAGCACTTTTGTATTTCCAGGGAAAACAATCACTTGAATTTCAATAATTTGAAGAAAATAAAAACTCAGCCAGAAACTGGACACAACATAAAACAACTTGACATCTCAAGTGTTAATGCACGACTGATATAAATAGAATTCTTATCATGGAAAAAATAGAAGTTTGTTTACATAGTCCAGGTATGACCTTGACTAAACTTAATGATTCTTACTCTGAGAAAGAATATAAAAAAGTTGTTTACCAAACTGTCACTGATTTTAAGGCCAGCAACTAGATACTATGTTTCTATTATTAGGTATTTACATCTATGAAATAAATATAAAAAAATCAATCAAGTTAAACAGAACTTAACTTAATTCTAAAAAAAAAAATCAAGTCCAGTAAACAATATTACATTACAATAATATGTAATGGAATCAAAATATTTTAAAACTAACAGCCTAACAATTTATTTAAATATACATAACGCATACCACTTTTAATGACAGGTTTTATATGATGAAGTATTTCGCTTGGTTAATGAAGCTCATATAAATAAAACTAAGGACAATATTAAATTAATAATCGTTTCTTTCCTTATCAAGCAGCAACTCAATAAAAATTATTTTATAAATTATCAAAGGACTTGGAATAATAATAATAATAATAATAGGTGCAGGTAATAAGGTTTACTGCCAGATAAACAGAGTTTATATGCGGTAACTATACCTGAAAGTTAATTTTGTGAATTTCGATTGTCAAGTAATACTATATTCAAGTGGTCAAAGCAGGTGAGATGATGGTGGATCAGACTAAGTCCTCATATTTAACATACGGGGATCACATGGTGCAAAAAATAAAGAAAGAAAAACAGCCCCACCCCTCCCAAGAAAACAAACGAACAAACAAAATTCCTAACATGATAAAACAAAACAACACCACAAATAACAAATAACAGTGATCTAAATCATATGTGATAACAGCGACAATGATGATTTAACTAGTAATGACGACGGCTACATAAATGGCAGCATTCAAATCATTAAACTCGCCCAGCACTGACTTTTGCCTAGATCATATTGTATACTTCATAAGATTAATTAAGGAAATTTAATATGCTCATTAAAAAAATAACAGCTGTCATCATGCGGACACGAAGGTTTCGGTTGGTTTGTTTCGTTTTCCTTTTTATTTCTTTTTTTTTGAACAAACCAATAATTTCATTAGTTTTTCATTAAATATTATTATATACATACCAAACACGTTTAGTATTTAAGTACGCAAGTCATTTATTTTAAGATGCAAAACACATCGAATAAGGTTTTGGTTATTAATTAGGTCTTATACCTACGTGGTTTCATAACGTTCATTTATCTCCTAACTAAATTAGCATATAAGTGACGGACTTATGTCTTGTTTGTCTGTAAGTAAACAAAATGGTTTCGTTTGCATTGGTCCATTTGAAGTTCAAAGTTCGAAGTTACCATAGTCCAATTTGTGTGATTTGGCTTTTCACATGATAAATCAAAATTTCTTGCCTTCATTGTCTACCAGACTTCATATACAGGCTACGCTTGAATAAAGGCAAGCCACCCCCATTGATTAATAGTTCAAAGGGGACAGGTCAAATTCGCTTGACTAGAAGATTGGATTTTGGTCTCATTATGCATTGGGATTGTACTTAGGTGGTAAAAATGTTGTAAGTCAAACTCACTGATGTAACAATTGTGACAACGGTTTCCGCACGAAGAAGCAGACCACGTACCGATTTTGTAGCAAATGCGAGTGAGTGCAGACACAAAAATTCACTTTAGGGAAGGAAACTGATTTCCTATTGTCTGGGATTGACATCGGGTGCCATAGTCGTCTGGGGTCTAGATAGAGTCATTCGCATATGTGGTATTTCTTAAATTTAGTTTAGCAAAGCGACAAATAATAATAATAATAATAATAATAATACAGAAAGCAATTACTGATTTTGACCAAATAAATCAATTATAATGTTACCTTATTTGTTATATGTATTGAGTCCACCACATATATAAATAATTTGTCCAAAAGGACAGTCGAGTTAATTTGAATACTTCCTATGCCCAGCACATAATTTAGATCAGGAAGTACAATCAGTTCATTGTTTCAAAATAATTTAGGAATAAAAGTCAACATTGTTTATTATGAAAATTTGTTTGCTGCCTGATGTTTGTTTATATATGTCACAAATCAATGAAAGTAGCATGTATAGTATATGCCGTGAATTTCGCTACCGTAACTAGATGTATTGTAATAACATTGTTAACCATACGTAACCGTGATTAGATGCGTTGTAATAATATTGATAATCGTACGTAACTGTGCCTAGATGTGTTGTAATAATATTGTCAGTCACACGTAACCGTCACTGGATGTATTGTAATAATATTGATAAACATATTTAACCGTGACTAGATGTGTTGTAATAATGTTGACAATCACACGTAACCGTCACTAGATGTATTGTAATAATATTGATATTCATACATAACCGTGACTAGAATATTGTGTGTGTGCAATTTAAATTTAACGTCCCTTTAACTTTATGTCAGTCATATCGCTACGATGTCTGCAGTGTGGCAGTTTATAGTGATGTCTAGGACCGCAGACATGTAGCATGATGTCCCACCCATTTACATTATTCTGACACCAGGCCGACCAGTCCTAACACTAACTTCTTAATGCTGAGCACCAAGCGAGGCCGCTATTAGTACCATTTTGAATAAATCTTTGGTGTGGCTCGGTCTGGGTTCGAACCATCGACGTCCCGCATTTGAGGCTGACGCTCTAACCACTTAGGCCACCAGAGCAGTCTTGACTAGATTATTGTAATACATACATACATACATACATACATACGTACGTACGTAGGTACGTAGGTACGTACGTACATACATACATACATACATACATACTTACATACATACATACATTGAGTCTCCCTAGTTGAAAGTTTCTTTCAAGGAAAACATTCCTTTTTACAACAGCAGTTCAGACTTTCCTTTTTCTGAAAAAAAAAATTGTCACAAAATCAGAACACCTTCAATCTTCATTCAATTTCTTCTTACATAATTTACTGACTTGCTTCTAACCAATTGACCCATTTACAAGTAAGTCTGTCAACACTGTATAGACTGCACTGAAACAGACATTATATTTCCCATGCCCTCGAACACAACAGAAACGGCTAGAAAACAGTGCATAATTCAACAAAAGTTCTGGAAAAATTCATCGTCTCTACAAACGTTTATGAGGAAAGTAAGTTTTCAGTTTATTTTGTTCCAAAACTGTAACCTATATGAAACACTATTTGACTTTCAAACATTTCAGAGTTATCCATGGGATATTAATAAATGTGCTACTGTAGAATATATAAGTTTTATTGTAACATAGTGAAGAAATGCCCCAACCCCCTCTAGAAAAAGAACTAATTATTTCCCATTTAATCAACCAGATGTCCATTTTCTTTCATAAACTTCACGAACGCATACATTTTTTCAAGAAACGTCAGATATTGCTAAAATAATATTGTTCTTTTGTGAACTGACTATAGGATTTCATCTCGAAAGATTCTGAAGCATTAGTAACCGATATCAACTGCATTTATTTTAAGTGATTTCGAATAATATGTGGTCTCAGATTACGTTCAATCAATTTACTTATTTCAAATTATATACACTGATTATGCAAAGAAAAATCCTGAACGTCCATTGATTTTCAGTGTGAAATTGCTGTCGTGACCAATACAATTAATTTCATCCTCTTGTTTAAATGTGGACCTACAGAAGGTCAATAAATGTAGCGTACTATAATGTTCCCTTTGTGTTCTTTCTGGACGTATACAATTACATCGAGTTGTTTTGAACTGTATTTCTATTTATACGACCATCTTACTCAATCTATGTAGCCCAATCTATTTAATGTGTAACTGACTTTTCCAAAACGTCAAAAAACGTAATTATCGTCTGCTGAAATCAACACCTACAGCTTGTGGATAGCGTTATAAATTACAGCATTGTGCGGGTAGTAGCAAAATGTTACATAACGTGTGAAAACACGTGGAAACTATTCTTCCATAAAAGAACTATAAAATAGGACACATAATTTGAAGTCGTATTGAATTGCATAAAAAGTCAGGATGATCAACATTCCATTTCACTGCCACGGACATGGCAAGACAACTGGGACAAAATTCCGGGAGCCCACAACGGTCAGGGTGACCCACCGCCGTGACAATTTGTCACATGGGCCTACTGGAAAATGCTTCCATTTAAAGCGACCTTGAACCATGGTCTTATACATTTATACAGTTGCATATTGCCTGGCACTCTCATGTCTCTCTAATTTCTTATTGTTATATTTTAAATTTGAACTAATTTTATTTACGAGTAACATGTTGGAAGAGAAAAGAAACTTTTGGTTTGGCTTCATTCAGGTTTGCTGCTCCCCAGGTATGGGTTGCATGCCAAATGAGATAATTTCTTATTAAACTTCTCTATGCACATAATTCGTCAGTAATTCAATTATTTATAATTTATGTGCAAGAAAAACGATATTAATGGTTTCATATGTGCACAAGTTTTCTAGTGTATTCGAGAAAGACCTGAACCCTCGGACACAAATGTGACCCCAAATGTATTTATATCAACATTTTTATAAAACTGTTTTTAAGCTGTCATAGTCTTTATGAAGACAATGAGGGAAATGTTAACATGATTTGAGGACAGACAGACAGACACCTACTGAAAGACAACACTAACCTTGAAAAGACAATCGTTAGGTCTTAATAACACTCACAAATGGGTATGTTGCCAACCTGCAGGTCACGTGTTTTCGTTATACACTCTTACAAATATGTCATTTTGTACTTTGGCTGAAATAAAGTTAGACGTAGTATAAAGACTCGACAGGCTTTATTTCAACTGCTGCTTATGGAAAGAATCAAAGTGCAAATTCCACAGTCCCAGATTTGCCGTTGCATAATGCGCAGGCATATCGTGGTCTGTGCAGTTTGTTCAGAGTAATAGAACAAACAATATAGACCCCGATTTTGCCGGTAGATTGTATTACACGGATTAGAATCTTTGTTCCTTGCTGTTTGATTAGACTTATCGGCAAGTATAGCCGATAAGCGATGCAAACTTGTTTTCCTTTATTATCTGAGGCTACTTAAAAAATGTCCTGCACTACATTGTAAAACCAGATAAAATCCCGAGATTTTAGAATGATTTACAAACTCAATTTTCATACAGTTATTGCATTGCACTAATGTATACATGAGCATAAAAAGCATGAAGCCCAGTCGTACTTTTTGTAAGATTTGGTTAACAGTGGAAGGTAGGTTTTGTGTTGATTGAATTATAATTCAGTTTACGTTCTAAAGCAAGACGGAATTTTACCATTAGAGAATTTATTGAACCCAGCATTTTGACCCCACCTTGTGGTCAATGCCTGCTTGTCTGGTCCTTTACTCTCCAGCGGAATCGGACTTTTTAAATGAGACACTGAATACGGCCAATGTAATAGTACAGTGATTTGTTTGGTTGTATTCTTATATATAAACATCTATACTTATATGTGCGTCCCGACTACCAAACAAGAGGTGGCAAATTCGAAACTCGCCGCCGCAATTTTAAAAAAAAGAATACCTTTTTAGTATTTTTATGTTCACAGTTTCTTGAAACTCATTCATCCCAATTTTGCTTCCTTCTTTAAAAATAATTATCTTCAGAAGTTATCACTCCCGTCCTAGGACGATAAACAACCAGTTTGAAACATGACATGTGTCTAAATAACATTTGTTAAAAAAAAAAATAAGACCTAAATTTGGCTAATTTGCCATCACCATTGAAAACAGTAATTGTATCTAGTTGTGTTTATTTATCCTTTGTGTTCAGTTATTGAACAATTAACCAGCAACGTGATAGATGTAATCTGTCATGATGCAATAACGACCTTGTTTACTGAGCAACGTGAAAGCTGTAATCTTTCATGATGCAATAACAAACGTGTTTACTGAGAACTTCAGCAGGTTTCATCGTGAAGTATTTGCGACTTTATTCAAAACCAATATCGATAATATTAAACGACACACCTTAATTGTGACTTGTACATGTATGTGTTTACTTCTTCAAAACCTTATCGCATACCCCAACATATCGCCCAATTCCTTCTTTTTTTTTAGTGATTAGTAATATTGATGTTATATTTACAATGATATTTAAAAAACCTTGACCTGTGGTCTTAAATGATATAAACACTTATTCAGTACACGTTCCCACGTTTCCAGTAAACTGAGCGTGCATATTTGTCAGTTTCATAAATGTACGCATGTCCATGAATTTCCACTCTTGTTTCAGAAAATTTACATTTAATGAATGTTAAGCTAATATTAAATTGTAGTATTAAATATCTGTACAATTTTCTTTTGGTAGCTATTGTCAGTGCCTTCTAGTCGGCCATTTCACTCTCCAGCGAAGTTTTACTCTTAAATGAGATACTGAATGGTACATTGATTTGTTTGGTTGTGATTTAAAGTATAATACAATGTCTGAGAGACAGCCTTCGAAACATTATAAGACCTAAATTTTACACGTTTTTTATTTGATGTGATACCTTCTTTAAAAAGATAGAAATAGTTCGTATCGTATGCA
The DNA here is from genome assembly GCA_028554795.2 of Sinohyriopsis cumingii. Lineage (NCBI taxonomy): Eukaryota > Metazoa > Mollusca > Bivalvia > Unionida > Unionidae > Sinohyriopsis > Sinohyriopsis cumingii. The sequence goes on along the minus strand of CM068825.1, from coordinate 15,505,099 downwards.
AATGATTAAATAAAAGAATGTATTTACTGGGAACCACAGCGAGTTCCGTGATGAGGTATTTATGATTTTCTCAAAAGAAATAATAGAGATGATGCTAAAGGTCACTTTCAAACAAGATCTGCAGCTTTACATTTTTACCTGGACTCTCCTACCCTCCTTATCTGGTGACTAAAGATGTGACTAGTAATAGCGATGTTCGTTTAAAGGAAGTTTAGAAAGTCCTGTCCAATGGGCCACTTTTCTAACCGAAGAAGCATGTTCACTTATCATTTGCACTAATATATGCATGTACGTAAATGTAGAGTAATGTTTCTGAAAATTTACATGTGTTGAATGACAAGCAAGAAATAAATTATCGAATTAGATATTATTGTTTTATTTCATGTCTTGTTCTTACTGTTCTTGACGAAATTTCGTACAATTTGCATGCCTTTAAAAGGTCTATGTAATGTTAGGGACTTTACTACCACATTGTCAATATTTACTGCTATGATCACAGTACATTAGGATAAAATCGAATTAAATATTTTTTCTTAAGATAATGTAATTGGTCACATAGAAATGAAGCTTTAAGCAAGTTAATCATTGAGAGATGTAAAAGATATCATCATAGTAGAATTTGAGAGAAAGGGAGCGATTGTTTTGTTAGAACGATACCTAATACTACCGGGGGTGGTGGTGATATCATGTTCACGGACAATTATACAATTTAATTCATAAATGTTAGTAATGTATAGCTGGCCAGGTATGGCATCATGTAGAGCATTTCGGATTCCAAGGATATCTAGGTATTTCAGCACTTAAATGTCAAGGTGTGATATTAGGTGATGCATATCGTAGTTCAACAAAATATCCTGACAATTTAACACTGGGATGACCTTATTGTCAAGTTAGCCGGGTATGATATCATGTAATGCATACCATAGTCCACGGATATCCAGATATCTCAACACTGGAATCATCTAGGATATTTAACGTAGCTTTAAACAAAATTCAGTCATATCACTACTATGATATCTGCAGTGAGGCGGTTTTTTTTTTTTGTGATGTCTAGCACTGGGACATCGTGCTGCAGGCATGTAGCATCAAGTCCCACCCAGTCACATTATCCTACTCCAGGCCGACCAGTCCTAACAATAACCTGTTAATGCTGAGCGCTTAGCAAGGTAGCTGCTAGTACCATATTGTGTAGATGTTTGGTATGACTCGGCCGGGGTTAAGCGCGTCTCCCCTTATCTACCAATGTTGGGCTCTACGGTTCACATTGGGTTTTATAAAGTATTTCAGTTTTCTTCACCTGCTACTCTGGCTATTTAACAAAAACCATGGGTATCTATGGTATTGTTAATTGCACCTTTCATTCCCTTTGTTATGGTGTATGATTTACGGGTGTTATTGTATACACAGTTTGGCTTTACAACATATATGCACCTATGAAGAAAATTGCTAGCTCCGCTTAGTCATTTTCACTTCCTGTACTTCAAATTATAAATTATACTTCGCGATCACATTATTAATAGACGAACTGTTAAGTTTTTATCTTGGTTTTTGAAGTAATAGTACATTTTCAAAAGCAATTAGACTCTAACATGTAAAACAATAAAGGCATTGGACGCTTTAGTTTCATATTTGAAAAATCTTACACTGAAAACACTAAAATGTTTCAAGTGTTTAGATACATGCATTCCCCTAATCCTTTCCTGAAGTCTGTGTGTTGCATAGTGCTTATGCCATTGAGTATGTACATATTAGGTTTGTGCTCATAAAAATAATCTGGGTTTTATTAAGTCATGAAAATGAATATTTTTGGACGTGAAGATTAACTTGGGCTTTTGATGACTGTAACACGTAGAACACAAAGACGACACAAAAAGTTTCTTCTGGCAGAGTAAGACCGGTAGATTTGGCATTTCTCTGATTGACACAAACCTTTGGATATGTTATTTTCTGAACTAAGTTAAGTTAAATAGGAATGTCACTTTTGGGAATTTTTGTAGTAGTACTTGTTGAGAAAATCCATCGCTTAAAGATATTATTGGAAGCAACACAAAAGAAAAAGCAAAATGTTTGATGCTGATGAATATTATAGGAAGAAAATTCAATGTACTTTAGTAAAATATGTGTATTAAGTATTTAAAATGAGAAAGACAACTGTGGAATCTGATCTGATCCCATCCTCAACAAGAAGGTTGAATAGCAACGAATGTGATTTTGTTTTTCATTATTGATTTCTTTTTTTATAAGAGTAATTAAAGAATCCGAAACTAGGAACAATTACTAACTGTAAACAGGCTAAATAACTAAAATAAATATACATAAGAACAATCAAAAGTAAGGCGGATGAAATTAAGTATAAAATACATGTACTGTTATTAGTAAATAAACAAGTAAGTAAATAAAAATTAAAATATCACACATAATTGGTTGGAAATTCGTCATTTATAAGCAGTGTAATTTCATGACAGATTCTTTATTTGTTTGTTCATTTTGTTGGTAGTGAAAGTTGTACTCAGCCAGTGAGTTTTGATTTTCCCTCCAAACCTTAACGAAAATTGTATCATTGTACTGGTTGGTTCATGTGCTCTCGTTGGGTGAGACTAAAAGAACAAGATGAGTAAATTTTGTTCCTTTGTTTCGTGCAATACTAGAATTAGGATAGCTTCAAATGTGTATTGGCATGTTTTGCACCAAATGAATACAATACATTTCCTTGTATTCCACCTTTTCATTGTATTGTCAAGAGTCCATGAAACGGCCACACTTTACAGAATATGGGGAGTAGAATTTTGATTTCGTTTGCAGATAGATTGTGGGTAGTTTTTGTTACTGTACGACATATTTTGATTTACACACACAAGTCTAAGATGTGGGGCACATTATCTGCTGAACTCAAACAAATATACGCTTTTTATGTCTGTTCATAGAAATTGAAAGAATTTCTATTTACTCGCCGACCTTTGACCCCAATCTCTTTACTTTTTGCAGTTGCGAGAAAACACACAGCGTGTCGGTGTTCGCTGCAAGTCTAACAATATGGCTCACTCATATTAGTTCAAAGATTGTGGGAGATGGGCGCTGTCTGAACATTTGACCGTATCAGTCTGACGGATAAATTCCTTCTGGATGTGTGTCGTTTGAAGGTTTGACCTTATCAACCTATCGGAGAAAATCCTTCTGGAGGTGTGTCGTTTGAAAGTTTGACCTTATCAACCTATCGGAGAAAATCCCGCTGGAAGTGTGTCGTTTGACTGGAAACTAGAAGTAAATTGGCCAGATCAAGAGAAACATACTAAGTAGAAGTAAACACTCTTGCACCAGTTACATAAGATATACTAAAACGTGTATGTGCGTACGTTCGTATGTGCGTATCTGTACGTGTGTGTGTCCGCCCATCTCTTTCAGACTGAAATGCAGTAGCATACCTTGTTATTTCGACGTTTATCTTTGCCTTGGTCAGGTTTGAAGTTTTCCTGTTATTAGCACTGTTGTTTGTACAGAGATACTTGTTCGTCTGTTGTATCATTCTTGTGGTTCATATTAGAGTTTGACAGTAGTTTTTTATGATGTATCATTGTGGTTTATATAAAAGTTTGGCATTTGTTTTGTCCATTATATCATTATTGTGGTTTATATTTCAGTTTCACAGTTGTTTTGTCTGTTATATCAGTCTTGTTGTTTACATTACAGTTCGACAATTATTTTGTCAAGTTCGAAAGCTTTATGCCATTGTGACGAGGTTACGATTTCAAAAGTTAAGTATACGAACCTAGTGTAAGATAACAGCTGTGAAGCGGATTACATACTCCTTCTTCAATCCCATGTATTTCATGTGCAATTGTCACATATAAATCCAGTCCATAATCACGAAATTTCGTAGAATCGAGAAAAAAAATCTATTCATTCCAGATCAAATGGAAAAGGTGTCGCAATGCGCATTCATTCACAATATGACTACAAATTTCAATTTTAACTAGACACTCCATTTTCTTTCGAAAGTTATGTCGAGCGCGCGACTAAGTTCAGATTTATCTGGGCGGAGTTATGTGCGCAGTAATAATGTTGTTGTTGTGTAATGATGAATATTCGCTTGTGTATTTAGTTTGGAATGCGGCATGCATTCACTTACTTTGTTTCGTGTAGTGTATTTTGTTAATATAATTAAGCATTAGGTAGAATAATTGTTTTTAGCATATAATAAAGAGGTTACTGCATTTGTATGGGAAAATATGAACTCGTTTTGTCGGATGGATATACTGCACTCCCAAGGTCGTGCAGTATTCCCATTCGAAAAACTCGTTCATATTTTCCCATACAAATGCAGTAACCTATAAATGTAGGCACCACAGAAGATAACTGTACTGCAATAAAGGAATATGTGCTTCAAATTAACATGTCGAGGCAAATAAAAATCATAAATTTGTATTTCTGGATAATTAGATGGTTTGTTTCCAACTGAAATCCTCTCTATGCAATTTAAAATAAAGTCTCATTTGTGCTAGATGAAATGATAAAATGCAAAAAGTTTTATTCTAGTCAATGATTATAAAGATATTGTAACAACCCAAGGGGTCTACTGACCGAGCGATGTCAAACCCAGGCGGGATTTCGGATGAAGTCATAAGTTTCCCTTAATTCCAAAGACCTCTATACAACTACTTTTGTAAACTGGAAAGTCCAACGTGTCCATTCTACAAATATTTTTACTCAAGCTAATACAAGACCACAGATCTCACAACTTCCCAATTCTCTATCAACCGCACAACTGCGTGGTTTCTCTTCATCAACTTTACGAAACGTACCGTCTGCATTTTATGCCGTAAAACTATAAAACTCCCCCTAATACAGGAACTAATTTTACTAAGCCACCTTGGGCCAGTCAAATCAGGGTTTTAAGCCACATTTCGCCTGTGACTTTGCATCACATTTACCACCATGGCAACGATAAAGGGCGCCTGCCGATGACGGAACAGTTCCTTCTCGTTTATTCCACTGTGTAATTTACGAGTCTCCAATCATAAATATTGTATCTGCAGTCACACAAACAGTGTACATAACATGATTTTAATAGGGACTATTTAACACAGGGAAACTGATGCGGCTCTGACTTGAATTCACCAAAAGAAAAGCCTGGCATCATGGAAACTCACTAACACTTCACTCCGTGAGGTTTGCTCATAGTAATTGGCTAATTATTACGTTCAGAGGAATATGTCCCCAGGACCGACTTCCCATAATCAAAAAATAATCACAAAAATCTAAGAAATCTTTAAAAAGGAGCACTATAAACAAATGTGCAGGCTCCAGATTTATTATAATATCAAACTAATTTAGCATTCGCTAATTGCATTTGCAGTAATGTTTACTTCACTGACATTTTGAAACAATCTATATTGTTTGAAGTCAAGTCAATAGTGTGTGTGTGTGTGTGACTTGGAATTTTAACGTAGCTTTAACAATTTTTCAGTCATATCGCTACAATGTCTGCAGTGTGGCAGTTTATAGTGATGTCTAGCACTAGGGCATTATGCCGCAGACATGTAGGATGATGTCCCACCCAGTCACATTATCCTGACATCAGGCCGACCAGTCCTAACACTAACCTCTTAATGCTGAACGCCAAGCGAGGCAGCTGTTAGTACAATTTTTGTAAGTCTATGGTATGACTCAACAGGGGATCGAATCCACGACCTCCCGCATCCGAGGCGGACGCTTTAACCACTAGGCCACCGGAGCGGTTCCAAGTCAATAGAAGGCATTGCATTTCCGTGTCTCTCGGTTGTAATTACACCAGATAATGTTTGTTTCCAGCAGTAAGAGTGCCTTCAACTGTAGCAAAACGTTTTAAACTGATGAATCTTTTTGGGAACATTCTAGAGAAACTGGGCCAGAGCACGACATTGTACTTAGATTATGTGCGAAACTTCATTAGTTGGTATCTGTATTCTGATTCAGTCCATTCTCAGACCCTTTATTCACATAGACTTCATAGTGTTACGTTTTAGGATCCTTAAAACAGTAACAAGAAAAACGCGAAGACAACAAGCTTTGGAGAATTTAACAGATAATTTTTTTCTTGAAAAACAAGACAAAATTGAGAACAAGACCTTACGGTTCTACGAATCAAATCCAAAAAGAATCCAAGAATATTCCAAGAATTAAAAATAGAAGTCCTAGTAATAAAAAGTCCTAAATGAATCTGAGTTGGAGTCCTGATAACAAATCGAAGATGGAGGACGATGACATATGCAAAAGCAAGTGTTGTCCTGATGTGTCAACAGTTCCTTGTTGAACAATAGAAAATAATATTCCAGTTTTGAATTCAGAATAAACTTTCAATAAGTGTCTTTGTCCAAGAATTCTGTATGAGCACTTAAATATTTCCAGGGAAAAGAAATAATAATTCCATAAAATAATATTTTAACTGAAACTCGTCACAACAAAACACCTTTAGGTGGCAATGGTTTATAGCCCAACTGACTAAATTCTTTATGGGAAACAGTTATACGCTAATTTAAGACGCAAAACAGATTCCTGTATGAGGGTCACATGATCATGTTTCTAGAACCACATTGAAGCTTTTTACATGCTTAACATCACGTGCTCCCAGTATGGCCTCGACTAAAACCAATGATTTTTACTCTGGGAGAGAATTTTTTTTTTTTTTTTTAAAAGTTGTTTACTTTAACTCACTAATTTCTGAATCAAGGTCAGGAACTAGGTCAGCATTAGATACGAAGTTTCTATTATTAGGTGTTTACGAGAAGAAAAAACCCCAGTCAGTCAAACTAATTTCTGGAAAATGTCGAATCCAGTAAATAAAATTACATTACAATAGCATGTAATATAAATTTTTTAAAAACCTAACACACAAAGAATCAAATTAAATCAAATAGAAATTAAATCAAATATATAGAACAATAGCATATTTAATGTAAAACATAAACCAAAGAATGCATGGTTTATTGGGGTTAGTTACTTTTGTTGTGGTGTGTCAAAATGGGTGCCGTCTGGAGATCTGGTCGTATCAGCCAATCAGATAACGTCCTTCTGGAGGCGTGTTAGTATAGTGTGGAACCGGATTCAGACATTACAAGGATCTCGAATAGAAACAGATAAGTGGGTCCATAATGAACACAAGCTATCTATGTAATGATAGTCCTGCACATCTTATACCAAAATTTCATTGCACTTTTGAAATCTCGAATACTATACAAGAAAATATCTCAATATTAAAATTGTGATAAAAAACAACACAAACGATTATTTTCAATTTAATAATATGAATTACATACAAATAATGGGTACAGCAATGGGTAGTCCTATGGCTCCTTCATACGCTTCCCTTATCATGGGTAAATTAGAAAAAGATTTTCTTCAAAACGAAAAGTTTAATCCATCTGTTTGGTTTAGATTTTTAGATGATATATTTATGATCTGGAACCATTCAAATGAAGAACTGAAAAAATTTATTGATCGCCTAAATCATTTTCAACCGACGATTAAATTTACTTATATTGCATCAAGTACGCATGTTTCATTTTTAGATGTAAATGTAATAAAAATATTGATAACACTATCTCTACAAATATTCATATCAAGGAAACTAATATCCACCAATATGTAGAATATTCTTCATGTCATCCCATGTCATGTAAAAACGGTATACCATATAGCCAGGCCAAAAGATACCGACGCATTATTTCAGGTGATTGTCAATTACAAAATTCTTTGAATAAATTACGAACTTATTTCCAAAATAGAAATTATCCTACATATATAATTGATTCTGCGCTGAACAAAGCCCGTAATCTTACTCAGCATGAGGCTTTAAACACAGCAGAATGTAAAATAGAGAGAGATGTAATTCCTTTCACAATACAGTATAATCCTTCATTACCATATATAGGTCGTATAATTAATAAATATTATAGTCTTCTAAATTTATCCAATAAAACCAGCGTCAAATCACTTTTCAAAATTAAACCAATTCTCGCTTATAGAAGACCCAAGAATTTGCAAGATTTTTTAATTAGAACTAAACAGACAGAAAATAAAAAAATACTTTTCGTCATCTAAATGTAACAGACACCGGTGCTCTCAATGTGCAAACATAAGAGAAAGTACGTCTTTCAGTAGTGCCAATACAAAAGAGGTACTTTCTCTACGTGATAACACTAACTGCATATCAACTGTTGTGATTTATTTAATAACCTGTAAAAAATGTAGCATGCAATGTGTTGGACAAACACTACAACAAGTTTCTAAGAGAATGAATAACCATCGCTTTCATATAAAAAAATATAGAGATCCTCAGTTTTCCTCTAATATTTCAACACACTTTAACACCAATAATCACTCCACTTGATTTTTCTTTCATGCCAATAGATATTGTCCATGGTGACATGAATAGACTCATAAAAGAAACTTACTGGATTCGTAAGTTAGATACTTTGTATCCTAATGGACTTAATGCCAATGCACTATATAAAATTGTTTAATTTAAACTGATATATTGTATATTCTTTATAACAATATAATTATATGTATGACTGTTTGTCTCTATTTTATTTTATTATTTTTCACAATGTTAAAGAAAATAGTGATATTTTTGAGCTGAACCACTGATTTTCGAAGAAAAAAAAAATGCCCCTCAAATTTCCTACACCATGTTATTTCAAAGCTGGACCAGAATTTTTTGAAAACGAAAATACACCTACATATTCCGAAACATACATTTTTGAACTTGACAACTCAGTTTTGAAAACAAATATACATTGATGCCCTTCCATGTTCCTAGACCATAAGAATATTTTTGTGGAAAATTCTAGAGAAACTGGGCCAGAGCGCGATCATCGTACTTAGATTAAGCGTGTAAACTTCATTAGTTGGTATCTGTATTCTGATTCAATCCATTCTCAGACCCTTTACTCCCATAGACTTCATTGCATATTTAATCTAAATCAAACCAAAGCATGCATGGTATATTGGGGTCAGTTACTTTTGTTGTGGTGTGTCAAAATGGGTGCCGTCTGGAGGTTTGGTCGTATCAGCCAATCAGATAACGTCCTTCTGGAGGCGTGTTAGTAGAGTGTGGAACCGGATTCAGACATTACAAGGATCTCGAATAGAAACAGATAATTGGGTCCATAATGAACACAAGCTATCTATGTACTGATAGTCCTGCACATCTTATACCAAAATTTCATTGCAATTTTGAAATCTCGAATACTATACGAGAAAATATCTCAATGTTAAAGAAAATAGTGATATTTTTTAGCTGAACCACTGATTTTCGAAGAAAAAAATGCCCCTCAAATTTCCTACACCATGTTATTTCAAAGCTGGACCAGAACTTTTTGAAAACGAAAATACGTCTACATATTCCAAAACATACATTTTTGAACTTAACGTCTCAGTTTTGAAAACAAATGTAAGTAGTTAAGTGGGATACCCTACGTACAATGGGAATTAGCATTACAGGGACCCCTGGGACACTCTACGTACAATGGAAATTTAACATGGCGAAAAATCGTGGGACACTCTACGTACAAGGGGAATTTAACATGGCGAAAAATCGTGGGTCACTCTACGTACAAGGGGAATTTAACATGGGGGAATAGAGTTTGGGTTTGTTTAGGGACAAGGGGAATTGAACATGGGATTTTTTTTTTTTTTTTTTTTAAATTTTTTTTAAATTTAAATTTAAAGTTAGGCAATTGAAAGGCTATCTCTTTTCGAGAAATATGGCTGGCCCTGAAAAGGGCCTTTGGGTTTATGTTAATGTATTCATTAACATAAAGGGTACCGCATTGGTCTTCTTCTTGTCCTTAGGCTACGTCTCACTGTTGGTCCGTAAATCAGCACTCTTTTCAGGCATCCTTGTCTTTCAACGTAGATCCTACGTATCCACAGGCTGGTGTTTGTCCTGTGGACAACGGTCCACTTGGATCGGACATACATGGGTATGTCCGTCCGGAACATCATGGAAGACACAAGCGTAGAAGATTGCACATCGGTCCACATCTTGAAGCGACGAGAACAAGTGAATCAATGCACTGAACTGCGCTTATTTATAGGTAGAGGTAGGATTGAAACGGATTGAGTTCATTCACCAATCCAAACACGCGTTACAAAATTCAGTCAGCCCGCATCCAATCCGAAGAGAGTAGTCTGTGACGTCAGTTGGTCTATATAGATTCGCTAGCGCTTGTGTGCAGTCAATCTATGCGACAGTGATTCAACATGACGGAAACTCAGAAAACGATCCATTGGGGTGCACCAGCAGGGGAGACTGCCCAAGGGAACCCGGACTTACTTTCAGAAGAGGTACATTGGGATTTTGTGGATTTTCTTACCTCGCAAGAATTTGTTCCGGAACCTTCGTTACCTTCTTCATTACCGCAAGTTGAGAATTTTAGACAGAGACAGAAAGAAGAATTGGAGAAATTTATGCAACGACAAAAGGAAGCGGAACAAGCTTTTCTCCTACAGCAACAGCAACAGCAACAAGAAGAGGTAAGAAAAAAACAACAGCAACAACAGCAAGAAGAAGTAGCAGCAAAGAAACAAGAGGGTGAAAATCAAACGGCTACGGTACTGTTGGACATTTTAGCGGAGTTAAGAAGTCTGAAACAAATGTATCAGACTTCTTTATCACGACCGAAGAGAATACGACCTTCCCGAGCTAAACACGCCAACCCTGTGACTAAGCCTGTCGTACCACCCTTAGTGATTTCAACCCAATCATCAGAAGTAGGCCTTGGCCGTGGCAAAGGCTTAAGGCAGTTAAAGTTGATTGGTTAAACTCACCCCTACACCAAAATAAAAAGGCCCTTTTCAGGGCCACCCACATTTCTCGAAAAGAAATACAATTTCAATTTGCCAATAACTCAAAAATAAACCCCACCCATTTTACCCTTATAGTACGTGTCTGTGTATGAGTGCGTGAGTGTAGCTTCTTATTTTAAAATCAAAACTCAAAGACACTTACCTTATATCATTCATGTATTCTTTTATCCATTTTTTTACAATCCAATTCACAATTCACCACAGAACACTTTAATTAAAAGTTCATTGACTTCTTCTTTCTCCTTGTTTAGTCTCTCTGTTTTTTGAATTTCTTCACCGTTTTTACCTCATTTTCTTCCCTTCTTCTTTTCTTCTCCTGTTTCTTTGCTTCTTTTAAATAGAATTGTCTTCTTTCTTCCTCTTCTTCCTCTGAAGAATCTCTCTCTTCTTTCGAAGAATCCCTCTCTTCTTCCGAAGAATCCTTCTTTTCTTCTGACTCCTCTTGTTTCTTTTTTGGGCAATCTGGAGACCAATGTCCTTTTTCTTTACAATAATAACAGGTATCTTGACTTTTGTCTTTTTTAGCCCCTGTTTTTTTTCTTTTTTGACGGTCTGGACACTCTGAAGACCAATGCCCTTTCTTCTGACAGATATAGCAAGTATCCTGACTCTTATCTCGAAAGGAAGGAGAGTAGTCCGTCGGCTGGTCTGAAGAGAATTTTCTAATGACCCCTCGCAAAGCTCTGACGAAACGTTCCATCTGGGTAGTCTCTTCCATCGTTGTGCTCGGTTTGAGAGTAAAATGAATAGTGAAAGGACAAGACACACCCTTTTTATATACGCGCTGGTTTGCCATGACTATAAATTAGTCTATGGTGTTTGAACTTGAGTCATTTGACGTTTTGCACTCAAGATGAAACGATCCTATTCATTCGAGAAGAAAGAAGAAGAAGAAGAAAGTAAGAGGCAGAAACGTGATCTATCGCCTCGTACCAGGGATGAAATCTTGGCACAAATTCATGCCAGTGATTTTGAAGAGGACATGAGTGAACCAGAATCCGAACCCTCTAAACCAAGTTCGTCACCCTTAGTCAACCCTGAAAAATACTATTCCATTCGAGAGACGGAAAAGCGCTCCTCTAGAAAATTTAGAACCACGGCTTACACCTACACGGTGAAGTTTAAAGATTTCAAGGCCGACGTACCCTTAGAGAAAGCAGAAGGGTTTATCACCGAGATGTGGGATTCTTTGCTCACTGCACTCAAGCGACAATGTCAACCCAAAGAAGACGATCGCTTGACACTATCCATATATCACGACGGTTTGAAATCCCCTGTTTGGATCGAGTTTAGCAGACCCGCAGAACTGACCCCTTCCAAAGTCATGGACAAGATTCAACACGTACAACAATCTAATGACGAGTTTGACATCACCGATGGTAAAGCCACACTGAAAATGGCTCACGTCTCTCTTCCTCAAGGGACAGGACGCAAAAAGATGTTATTGGTGGACGACCTTCGCAACATCAAAACAAGTCTCGTCCGAATTAACAACCCTCAAGACCAGATGTGTTTAGCTCGAGCCATCGTGGTGGGACGAACCTATGCCAACAAGAACGACACGGTAGAATGGAAAAGAACCTGGAACACTATTCAACGTTCCTATCGAGCCAAACAACGAAACGAAGCAGAACTCCTGTTACAACAAGCCGGACTGTCCAAAGACACACCCTGTGGCATTCCTGAGATGCAAAAATTGCAAGATGCCCTAGCTCCACGCTACACCTTGAAAGTGCACCCTCAAGAAATGCGCGGGCCTCTGTTGTTTCGAGGCCAAGATTTTAAGGACGGAAAATACATTCATGTCTATCATCACGATGACCATTTCGATACCATTACCAGTATCACTGGATTCCTGGGATACGGTTATTATTGTGAGAAATGTGATTATGGTTATAACAATCGAGAGCAACACAAGCATTGTGGATTGAAATGCCCAGGATGTTTGGCCTCTCCACCCTGTCTGAGCGAAGAACCAGTGCCTTGTTCAACTTGTCTGCGTACGTTTGTCAGCCCTGCCTGTTACCAGCAACATCTGAAGACGCAAGGTTCACAGCAGAAATGTGCTTGTCAACTCTTGAGATTGTGCCCTACCTGTGGACAAGGCATACTTACCAACAATGCCAAGGCACACGTATGTCGAGGAAAGAAAAAATGTCACATTTGTCACCACATCGTGGACTTGGAACACGAATGCTACGTGCAAAAATACCATCCCCCACCAGAGAAAGAGGACGGTCACAAGAAGAAAGGCAATTTCATCTTTTTCGATTTCGAATGCATGCAAGAGACCGGCATTCACATTCCTAATTTCTGCGTGGCTCATCGAGCGTGCGAAAAGTGCATTCAAGAACCTATCTTCAGTCATTGCCCTCACTGCAGCAAGATTCCCGGAGGGCGTGAAAAAATCTTTCGGGGACCAAACACGTTAGCCGATTTTGCCCAATGGGTCTTAGACCCCATCGACAAGACGTGGAGCCAAGAGGACATCGAACGTTACGGAGATTGTCATCGTCATGCCACAGTGATGGCTCACAATTTCTCCGGATACGATGGACAGTTTCTTTTGAGGTACTATACGGAACATGGCACCGAACGTCCTAAAGTGATTTTGAACGGAGCCAAAATCATTTTCATGCAAGTGGGACAAGTACAGTTTAAAGAATCGATGAGTTACTTGGCCATGCCTTTGAGCCGAATGCCTAAAACGTTTGGAATGACAGAAATGGCTAAAGGGTACTTTCCACACTTTTTCAATACGGAAGCCAATCAACATGCTGTTCTACCCTATTTGCCTGAGGCTGACTATTACGACCCCGACAACATGCGTACCGAACAACGAGAAGCTTTCTACGCTTGGTACCAAGCTCACGCCTCGGACCCTTTCGACTTTCAGGAAGAAATGTTAAAGTATTGTCGTTCCGACGTGGACATTTTACGACGTTGCTGTGGAAAATTTCGAGAACTGTTCATGGAACACGGAGGGGTCGATCCTTTGAAAGAAGCTTGCACCATTGCCAAAGCGTGTTCCTTAGTGTACCGCCAACGATTCATGCCTGAAAACACCGTGGCTGTCATCAGTCCTCAAACGACCCACTATGTCAAGCGTCAATACTCGGTCAAAGCCCTACGTTGGTTACATTACTTGTGCGACAAGGAAGACAAATGGATTCAGCATGCCCGCAACGGAGGAGGCGAAAAGACCATCGGAACGTATTCGGTCGATGGCTGGGACTTAGAAAACCCCAAGATCGTGTACGAGTTTAACGGTTGCTTATTTCACGGATGTCCCGTCTGCTACCCTGACCGTGACACTAAAAATCAGTTTTTACAACGGACCATGGAAGACCTGTACCAGGACACTTGTCAGCGACGCCTAAAGCTAGAACAGCAAGGATACCAAGTGGTGGAAATGTGGGAACACGAATACGATCACCGTATGAAAACCGATCCCGAGTTTAAACGCCTCGTGGAAAGTTACCAGTTCATGGACCCGCTGAACCCGAGGGATAGTTTGTACGGAGGAAGGACCAATGCCACCTGTTTGCTGTACCAAGCCGACGAAGAGAAAGGAGAAGAAATCAAATACTTGGACGTGTGTTCGCTGTATCCCTACGTGTGCAAATATTGTCGCTTTCCTGTAGGGCACCCACAATTGCTGACGGAACACATCGACCTGAAAAACATTCGACAATACGAAGGCTTGATCAAGTGTAAAGTTTTGCCTCCCACGAACCTATACCATCCCGTCTTACCTCACCATTGTCAAGGCAAACTGATGTTTCCCTTGTGCCGTACTTGTGCCGAAACGTGCAACCAGGACCAACCTTGCCATCACAGCCAGGAAGAACGGGCCTTGACGGGAACCTGGGTCAGCGTGGAGTTGTTCAAAGCTCTGGACATGGGATACCAACTGTTAGAAGTGTACGAAATTTGCCACTTTCCCAAGACACAACAGTACCACAAGGGTGACCCTACTCAGAAAGGCATTTTCGCCGACTACGTGGATGCCTTTTTGAAACTGAAGCAAGAAGCCAGCGGCTATCCTTCCTGGTGTCACACTCCCGAAGACCAAATAAAATTCAAAGAGAAATACTACGAACAAGAAGGCATCTCTTTAGACCACATCGAAAAAAACGAAGGCAGGCGATCGTTTGCCAAAGTGATGTTAAATTGCTTGTGGGGTAAAATGGCACAACGACCGTGTTTACCCAAGACCGAATATTTGACAGAACCTTCCCGCTACTTCCAGATGATTCACGACAAAACCAAATACATGAAACACGTGGACGTCGTTCGAGAGGATTTGATCTTGGTCAATTACGAAGAAGATCTGGACTTTGTACAAGACGACCCTTTTGGAAATGTCATCATTGCGGCTTACGTGACAGCTCATGCTCGCTTAAAATTGTACGAAGCTTTAGAACTGTTAGAAGAACGCGTCCTGTACTTTGACACGGACAGTTGCATTTACATCCATCACCCGAGTCAACAGCACCCTGACATCGAAGGAGACCGTTTAGGAGCCTGGACAGACGAGCATCCCGACGACAAGATTCTAAGTTTCGTCAGTGGTGGTCCCAAAAATTACGGCTACGAATACCGGGACAAACAAGGAGAAGTGCACACGACGTGCAAAGTGAAAGGACTGACTCTGAATCATCGTACCAGTCGAGTGGTCAACTTTGGGGTATTGAAAGAAGCCTTGCAATCGGGAGAGGATGGAAACTTTAAAGTGACCACCTATCAACCGAACAAGATTGTACGTTTATCCACTCACCACATCGTCAGTCGACCCTTGGAAAAAGTCTATCAAATTGTATACCAGAAGCGAGTGCGACTTCCCAATCACTTCACCTTACCGTACGGTCACGTCGGTATTGGTCTGTATATGAAAAGGAACCCTAGGCAAGATCGATAGTTCATTGTTCATTGAAGTAACTTACCATGTCGTTGACGAAGAAGAAACCAGATTGGTTAGGAGTCAAATGTTGGACATCACCGAGACCAGGGTATTGAGGCTTGGACACAAGAGGTGGCCTAGTATGCACGAGAGTTATTCAAGGAAAAAAGTTACTTTTCAACCTGTGTTAGTGACGGTGCCAGAAGAACCCGTCACCCAGGACAGGACTGTCGTGGACAGGCCTGAAAGACCCTTTCGGGAGGACACTTGTGTGACCTTACCCCTACTATAGAACTGGTTAGAACTTTACCCAAAAACATGTTGTACAGACACTTGTGTTTATTCCACGTTCATGGTTATCATGTGCCTTTTATTCTTGTACTTAAGCCTTCGGCTTTTATGTATTTTTTGTCTTTCGTATTCATGTTTGAAAAAAACATTCAATAAACGTGTTCTGAAAAAGTATATAAACTCTTGTCTTGTTTGTTTTTCGTGTCACAAGTGACATTTCTCACACCATGGCTACCTCTGCTGTCTCTGCTCCCTCTTCCTCTACTGTCAAAGTCATCGACGAACACTTAGATCGTGCCAGTTGGGAGGCTTTGTATCTTCGCCATCCCTTTAACATGCTCATTGCTGGACCTAGCGGTTCAGGCAAAACCGAATTCGTCAAACGTTTGATCGAACATAAACATCATTTGATCGATCGATCCCCTCAACGAATCGTGTGGTGTTACAAAGAGTGGCAATCGGCGTACAGCCTCTTGCGAGAAAGTCAAGGCGATTCCATCGTGTTTGTGGAAGGCATTCCTAAAGAAGACGATGGCATCGTCTCTGACTCCCGTCTAACCCATTTGGTCATTTTCGACGACATGTTAGGAGAAGACGAAGAAGAAATTAAACTGTGGTTCACGCGCAAAGGGCATCACCGTAATGCCAGTGTCGTTTACATCACCCAAAATTTGTTTCAACAAAGTAAAGCCCATCGCACCATCAGTCTCAATGCGCATTACGTGGTCTTGTTTAAAAGCCCTCGAGATAAATCGCAAGTGCAAGTCTTAGCCAAACAGTTAGGAACGCCTTGGTTGACTCAGGCGTACGACGATGCCACTCAAACTCCACACGCCTATTTACTCGTCGATTTGAAACCTACGACTCCCGAGGATTTGCGATTTCGTACCCACTTGTTTCACCACTGGTGCCAAGACGGAGGGCCTGTCCTGTACACGTCTCCGTCCTCGACTTCATTTCACTCCCCATAAAAAAATCTATAAAAACCTCAGACCCTTTTTCGTCTGTCTCACTCTCAGTGCGAACATGACGTCCCTTCAGTCGCATCTTCCCGTCAAATTGATTCGTGCCTTGTATGGCATCAGTCGAGAAAAAGATCCACAAACACGAGCTCGTGTCTTAGAAGCTAGTCTCAAAGAAATCTTACGATGGTTCACGGTGACGGCACGTCAATTACTCCAAGGAATCATTCAGATTCCTCATCAAACCAAACGCTTTTTCGATCGAAACAAAGTCGCTTTGGTCCAACTGGCCGATCCCCGCATCGACACTCAAACCAAAAAACAAATCATTTTGAAACCTGGAGGGAGCGGTACTCTAGGAGGGGTCATCATTCGCTCACTCTTAAGATGGGATCCTAATGCCCCCAAAGTTATCCCCAAGACAAAAGTCCAACGAAGCCCCAAGAAGAAAAAGACCAGGTCCCCAAGGAGAACTTCTCCAGTGGCAGGACCCTCCTCTGACCAGACACCACCACCACCCCGGAAAAAGAAAAGAAGCCCCCAGAAAAAGAAAAGTCCACAGAAAACTAGTCGCAAGAGAGGCACTTCGGCCAGGACGCAACCTTACACTCGCAAACCACGACCTGCCACGGCGGTGACTGCGTCTCCGGCAACTTCACGTTTGTCCACTTCTCCGTTAATGACACCCAGAACTGAAGAGTACTTGGAGACGTTGATCACACCAAGAACTTCTCCGTTGATGACCCCCAAAAGAACTTCCCCAATGGCAGGACCCTCCAATTTAGTGGCAGTGGCTGCTGCTCACAAAGTACCTTCTCCCAAAATCAAAGTTCAAGAAAGATCGGGCATGTTACAAAGTTTGCTGGATTTGTCCAAGCAAGAACTGGCTCGATTTAGTCCGATACGTACCCCTGCACGACGTGTCATGCCTGTCCTCAAACTAATACGACGTAAAGACAATCAGTGGCGACGCGTTCCAGTATAAAAAAGGCCTGTGACCAAGTCGGGTATCAGTGTTTTTTTGGTACTCCTGAAGACTCAAAGATGTCACCCTCCAGAAAACCCCAAAGAAAGAAAAGGAAAGGACTGCCACCACGTTTAGCCAAACATAGGGACATGTTATCTGTCCTGTCCAAAGCTTCTCCACCCCTACGAAAAAAGCTCATTCAAACAGCCTCCAAAGAGGTCATCGATACCGTGTGCGAATGTTGTTTGAACGTTTTGAAAGGCACGATCCCTTTGTCCAAACACCAGAAACAATGCTTAGGCAAACATCGTCACGTTCTTCGCCAAATGGTTCAAAAGAAAATTCCCATTCGTCAAAAAAAGAAGATGTTAGTGCAACGTGGAGGTATTTTACCTCTCTTGTTAGGCCCCATACTGAAAGGAGTCTTGGGAACCATGTTGGGAGGACTGGTGGGAGCAAGATAAAAAGGCCTCGGAAGTTCCAAGATCTCAGAATCGACCCCTGACAACCCCATGGAAGGACGAAAACTAGCTTTAGTACCTTACAAACGATGGATGGAATACCATCGGTGGCAAGAACAACACACCCCGCATTTACATCCCAATCCCCATTTGAGCGAGATGTCCCAGTTACAACACGAATTGCAGTCCTTGATGGATCGCCAAGATTTGTCCGAAACAGAAAAATCGCAAAAGTACGGTCAACTCTTGCAACGACTGCAACTCTTTCACCAGAAAGCTTTAGACGAAACAGCTCTACCCACTCTGAAAGATTTTAAGACCTTGATGAAAAGTTTAGCACCATCACCAGTACCAGTACCAGTACCACCAGTACCCGTGACCAAGACAGAAAAAGGAGAAGAAGAGGAAGGGTTTCAAACTCCACCAGAAAAAGTACGCAAGTTAACAACACCACCTACCTCCAGAATTGGATGGATTAAAAAGATGATGGCCACCCCTTCTTCCTCACAAGAGAAAAAGAAAGTGAAGACAGAAGTGAAGACAGAAGTGAAACAAGAACCGATATCTCCCGCTCAGACATCCTTCTCCTCTTCGACACCGATTGCTGGCCGCACACGCAAAGCATTGCAATCCAAGAAAATACCCCAAGAAAAAAAGAGTAGCATCCTCCAAGAGTGGGTGTCTTATTAACACACCAACCAGCACAAAAAAAAATGGAAAAAGTCTTAGCCAACATTTACTACGATCCCTCCCATCCTGCAGGTTACGCAGGAGTTCAAAAATTGTATCGTGCTGCCAAAACGCGACTGAAAAGTCTCCGTTTACCTCAAGTGCAACGATGGTTACAAGAGCAAGCTACCTACACTTTACACAAACCCATTCGACGCAAGTTTGCCAGAAGTCGCACCCGAGTGGAAGGCATCGATCATCAATGGCAAGCCGATTTAGCCGATGTCTCTCATTTGGCCAGCTACAATCGTGGCTACAAATATTTGTTTTGTGTCATCGACGTCTTTTCCAAATTTGCCTGGGTCGTGCCCTTGACTTCCAAATCGAGCAGCGAGTTAGTGCGAGCCCTGCAACGGGTGTTGAAACAAAGCGGTCGTCACCCTCTTCGATGGCAAACGGACAAAGGCACCGAATTTCTGAACCAAGCTTTCCAAAAAGAATTAAAGAAACGTGACATTCATTTTTTTACCACCGAGAATCCCGAAACCAAAGCCAGCATCGTGGAACGTTTTCAACGTACTTTGAAAGAACGCATGTGGAAATATTTTACGCATCACCACACTCTGAAGTACATCGACATCTTACCGCACCTGGTGCAAGCGTACAACCAATCTTACCATCGAAGCATCGGACGTGCCCCGCAAGACGTGACTCCCGACAACGAAGTGTTGGTGTTTGAGCGTCTGTTTGGTACGTCCCCGACGAGGGCTGTCCCCGAGAAAAGTGGAATGTTGGCCGTAGGAGATTGGGTGCGCATTGGCAAAACCAAACGCACTTTCGACAAAGGTTACTTACCTAACTGGACGACCGAATTGTTTCGCGTCACTGGACGAGTGCATGGCCGTCATCCTGCCGTCTATAAATTGGAAGACATGAACGGAGAAGTGCTCAAAGGAACGTTTTATTTGCCCGAGTTACAACGTGTCACCAAAAAAGAAGACGACGTGTACGACATCGAAAGCATTCTCGAACGCAGAACCTGTAAAGTGGGCAAACGACGTGTCAAAGAAGTCAAAGTACGTTGGAAAGGATATCCACCCAGTTTTGATTCTTGGATCGACGCTTCGCAAGTCATCGACTATAAAAAGAAGTGACCATCATGCCCTTTCACACAGTAGACGCAGCTACGTCGACCACTCCTCCTTCACCTAGTTCTTCTGTGCAAGATTTACAAAAACAACCCTTGTGGGTGTGGTGTGGAGAACGTGTGCCTAAAACGCAAATCGTCTTTTTCTGCCAAATCTTCGTGGTGTATTGTGTCATCGGGGCAGCCATCGCCAATTTGAGTTTGCAACAAGGAGACAAACAATTGTGGACCATTTTATTGAGCAGTTGCATCGGTTACCTGCTTCCTAATCCCTCCCTGAAATTCACCTCGAACGGGAACCCCGGGAACCTTGTGTCCAGTGCCAGTGCCAGTCACCACTTCAACCACAACCAGAACCCCATTTTAGACGGAGACACGCCTCTGACGTCCAGTAATATCCCCTCGGACAGCCACAGAACTCTGGAATTATGAGTCACCAAAACCAATTTTACTTAACCTTACCCAGTGACAGTTCCATGGAGGTGTTTCCCAACAACACGTTGTGCTGTTACACGGCCAAATTACCTCAAGCCATCCAGTTAGATCACGAAGCCCATTGGGAAGTGGCTTTAGTAGAAATGATTCACCCGACCCAAGTCCTCAATGTCCTTCCCAATCAAAATTCTTTTGATGTGGAAGTTCATGACGAGCAAATGCAACAGTGGATGGATAGCAATGTCAAATATGACAAGAAAACCCGTACACAAAATCAAAAGTACACCACCTATCACTTGTTCATTCCCCCAGGCTATTATTTTAGTGGTCAACATTTGGTCAGCACCATAACCTCCAGGTTTAATGTCGTGTTTCTGAAAGCTTTGGAGCATGTCAACAAAAGTGTCACCATGGAGTACCACAAAACAGCTCGTCGCTTCTTGATGAAATTTGAACGGAGTAAAATCATGTCCATTTTATTTTGTCCTGAATTGTTTGACATGTTGGGCGGAGACATGGACATGAGAAAGACCATGATCAAGAAAAACGAATTACCCATCGTTTACGACAACGAGTCTTTTAGCAAGTTATTTCGTGCCCCGGTAGAACTGAACCAAGGACTGAATTTGATGTTTGTGTACTCCGATGTGGTGGAGTATAACGTGGTGGGACACACCTCCGTACCGTTACTGCGTGTCATTCCTTTCAAAGTAGATTCTGCCACAGGCGCTGACGAGGAAGGTGGAAACACTTACCACGTCCACCGCGAATTTGTCCATCCTCACTATTTGCCTGTCAGCAAGTCGTATTTGGACACGGTCAACATTGCTATAAAAGGAGATCTGGGACAAAATATTCCATTCACCAAAGGAAAAGTCACGGTGAAACTCCATTTTCGAAAACGGTTCTCTCACGACTCGTAAGTAAGTCATGTATCCAGTGTACCGAGGGGTTGCTCGACAGCGAGGACACGGCTTAGGAGATATGTTAAAATCGGCCTTTCGTTCGGTGGCCCCGGTGTTGAAACCGATGGTGACACGCGGATTGCACGCCTTGAAAGATGCGGCACTGACGCAAGGCAAAGAATTTCTCCAAAATGTCATCATCGACAAACAAAACCCTAAAGAAGCCTTCATGAGGGCAGGCAAAAATGTCTTGCTGCAAACGGGCAAAGACATTTTAGGCCAACGAGAAACACCTATAAATGCCCTGCACGCTACCGAGTCAGGCATTCAGCAAGGACAAGGCAGAAAGAGACGACGAAGAAAACACCCTTTCACCAGACTTCAAGCGAGAAAGGCCAAGAAAAGAAGAACCGTTCGAGACTTAGACGTTTTCGATTATTGAGAAAAAAGAGACAAAAAATGATGCACCGAGAATCTTGCGCTTGTTCCAAGACGGAACTGGATCTGTTTGCCATGCCCCCCACGATGATGACGATGCAAGAATCCCAGTGGGTGGAATTTCACCCCGTCTCCTCACTGACCGATTCCGCTCCCATCGAGTTTGAAATCAAAGGACAGCCCGAAGATTACATCGATCTGAATAGCAGTTACTTGTACCTGAAAGTCAAAATTCTAGATAAGACTGGAGGTGCTATAGACGATGAAGC
This sequence comes from Sinohyriopsis cumingii, assembly GCA_028554795.2. NCBI lineage: Eukaryota > Metazoa > Mollusca > Bivalvia > Unionida > Unionidae > Sinohyriopsis > Sinohyriopsis cumingii. The sequence goes on along the minus strand of CM068825.1, from coordinate 15,482,804 downwards.
AGTAGCTCCCGTCAACAATTTCATGCATTCCTTGTTCAGTGGAGTGGACTTGTACTTGAATAACAAACTGGTCAGTAGCAGCATGGATACTTACCCTTATCGTGCCTACCTGGAAAATCTCTTGACGTACGGAATAGATGCCAAGAACACTCATCTCAATGCCTGTGTGGTATGGGAAGCTGACGAACCTACCAAGTTTGAAATATTGGAAACTGATGAAAAGAAAGACAACAATGATGGATTTGTAGAACGAAGAAAGAGAATCACGGGAGCCGACACAAGTTTAGAACTGATGGATCGTTTGCATTTGGACATGTGGTTGCAAGAAAAGTATTTGCTGAACGGGGTGGCTGTCCGCCTGAGACTGAATCGTAGCAGTGCCGCTTTCCATTTGATGGCTGATAGTGACGGTTACAAAACCAAAATCCTAGAAGCCAGACTCTACGTACGCCGTGTGGAAGTGTTACCTAAAGTGGGAAACGACATCAGTCAGACGTTGAGTAGAACGACCACCAAGTATCCAATACGACGCGTGGAAGTGAAAACCTTCACCATTCCCAAGGGACAGCGATCCATGATCGAAGATCATCTGTTCCAAGGACAGTTACCCAAACGTTTGATCGTTGGTATCGTCGAGAATACAGCCTTCAACGGAGCTGCCGAAAAAAATCCTTTCTACTTTCAACACTTTGGTGTGTCCAAAATCGAAGTCAGTCGCGATGGCAAGACCTTGTGTACCCGACCTTTCGAACCTGACTTTACCAAGAAGAATTACTTGAGATCGTACTTGTCCCTGTACGAAGCCACCGGACAGTTAGGAACCAATACCAGTCACGGTATTACGTACGAGGATTATGCAGGAGGCTACGCTTTGTGGGCTTTTGATTTCACTCCAGACCAAGGCAGCGACGAGGGACATTTCCACCCTATAAAATCCGGCCAGATTCGTGTGGAAATTCAGTTTAAAGACCGAGACCCTGATGAAACGGTGAACGTCATCCTGTATGCAGAATTCGATAATACCATAGAAATCAACAGTTTGAGAGAAGTCATCCTAGATTACTAGAAACCATGGAAGACTGTTATCCCTCTTTACCTAGTGGAGAAACTTTTAGTGTTGGATTATTGTTAAAAAATGTTAGAGTTCTTGTTGTTTAGTGTTAAGTGATTTTTGAATAAAACATGTTGTGTTTTGAAAAAAATTGTTTGATGTTATACTGTTGGATTATTGTTAAAAATGTTAGAGTTGTTGTTTAGTGTTAAGTGATTTTTTAATAAAAAATGTTGTGTTTTGAAAAAAATGCCTTTGTCTTTTGTTTAGCTATAAGAATGTTGGATTGATGCTCTTTCATTTCTTACTATCCCTCTCATGACACTCACTAAACGTTGCGACTCAAAAACCGTGTGGGGGATGTTTTCCTTCACGTCCGCGCTTTGACTTTAAGAACCGGGTTGTTTCCAGTCTAACCATCCATTGTCGACTCATCCTCCTAAGAAGATGTGCTCCAAACTAGCTAAACTCAACGAAGCCTACGTGAATTTGCATAGGGTCAGACACAGTCTGATACCGAAGCCAGAAGAAATAGAGAATGTGAGAATGTTAAAAATCACTGAAGACCTGATAGAAGAGCTCTTCAGAGAAGAAATGAACAGGGAAAAAGAAGAATGGACAGAGAAGTACAGACTTCAGAGACAGCAGCAACAACAACAACAACAAGAGCAGCAGCAGCAGCAACCTGAACCTGACAGAGGCTTTGTCGATTGCCGTATCGACATCAAAGAGTTCTTCTTTTCTTTCCGAAGAAGCAGACCTATCGCCAGAAAGTCTATCCTCAGAGGACATCGCATTCTTAGAAACTAAAAAAAGAATGCCATAGCAAACAAAAAAACAGCCCTTTTCAGGGCTACCCCAATACTCTAGAAAAGAAATAACGATCGATTTGCCAACGTGTGTAGGTAGAGTAGTTTGAAAATAAACACTAACTCTTTTTTAAAAAATGTGAGGGTATGTGTTTGTGTGTTTGTGTGTTTGTGTTTGTAAGTGGTTAAGTAAGTTGGTATGGATAGTAGATTAAAATGATGTTGTTTTGGTGTTTGAGGTGTATATTTGGAGTTAGATTGGATTGCTTTGCGTATGTGGATAGTCTATTGAAGTGATTTATAAAAAAATTTAAATAGTGATGGGTAGCATAAAAAAGTGAGTGAGTGTTTCTTTTAGGTCCGCGCGTTGTTGTTTTTGGTCATGATGTAGGTAACATCAATTTTATGTCTTTTAGGGGGATGTTTTCCTTCACGTCCGCGCTTTCACTATAAATTGAAACTCGCTGGGCAGTCTAGCTACCCTTGTTGATTGATCAACACCAAAAATGAACACGAGACTGTCTAAACTGTTGGAACTTCATGTGCATCTGGAATATGCCAGGCGCCTGTTGAATGAACTGGCCGCGGAAGCCATTGTGGAGGAGGGAAGGATAAGAGAGGAGGAGGAAAGAAGAAAAAAAGAAGAGGAGGAGAGAAGATATAAAGAAGAAGAAGAAGAGGAAAGAAGATACAATGAGGAGGAGAGAAGAAACAAAGAAGAGGAGGAGGAGAAGGAAAAGAAGAGAAGAAGAATAAATTTCAGAATCCCAGAGAGCGAAAATTGGGATTCTGAAGCGACATATCCTGCCTCTGCTCTCTCCCCCAAAAAAGTAAAAAGTAACTGGGGGATAAGATGTGTATGTGGCGCCAGGCCTGGAAGGTGCCACCATTAACCAGGTGTCCATGAAGTTCCAAAAAAACAGCCCTTTTCAGGGCTACCCAATACTCTAGAAAAGAAATAACCATCAATTTGCCAATGTGTAGGTAGAGTAGTGTGAATATAAACACTAACTCTTTTCTAAGATAGTGTGAGGGTATGTGTTTGTGTGTTGGTGCTTGTAAGAGCTAAGGTATGTTTGTGGGAATAGTAGATTATGGGTTTCTTTATTGTTTCTTAGCGTAGGTGAAGAGTATAGTTAGGGTTCTGTAACCGCTCACGTACGATTGTGTGGATAGTAGATTATGGATTTTGTTTATTGTTTCTTAACGTATGTGGAGAGTATAGTTTGGGTTTTGTAACCGCTCACGTACGATTGTGTGGATAGTAGATTATGGATGTGTTTATTGTTTCTTAGCGTATGTGTTTGTGTGTTTGTGTTTGTACCCGCTCACGTACGATTGTGTGGATAGTAGATTATGGATTTGTTTATTGTTTCTTAGCGTATGTGGAGAGTATAGTTTGGGTTTTGTAAGCGCTCACGTACGATTGTGAGGATAGTAGATTATGGATTTTGTTTATTGTTTCTTAGCGTATGTGTTTGTGTGTTTGTGTTTGTGTTTGTACCCGCTCACGTACGATTGTGTGGATAGTAGATTATAGATTTGTTTATTGTTTCTTAGCGTATGTGTTTGTGTGTTTGTGTTTGTGTGTTTGTGTTTGTACCCGCTCACGTACGATTGTGTGGATAGTAGATTATGGATTTGTTTATTGTTTCTTAGCGTATGTGGAGAGTATAGTTTGGGTTTTGTAAGCGCTCACGTACGATTGTGAGGATAGTAGATTATGGATTTGTTTATTGTTTCTTAGCGTATGTGGAGAGTATAGTTTGGGTTTTGTAAGCGCTCACGTACGATTGTGAGGATAGTAGATTATGGATTTTGTTTATTGTTTCTTAGCGTATGTGTTTGTGTGTTTGTGTTTGTGTGTTTGTGTTTGTACCCGCTCACGTACGATTGTGTGGATAGTAGATTATGGATTTGTTTATTGTTTCTTAGCGTATGTGGAGAGTATAGTTTGGGTTTTATTATATGAAATGAAAAAGTAGGGGATGTTTTCCTTCACGTCCGCGCGTTGTTTGGCCATGATCTAGGTAAGATCATTTTTACGTTTTAGGGGGATGTTTTTCCTTCACGTACGCGCTTTAAGTATAAGAACCCACAGTATTCGTCGTTCAAACCATTCTGCAAAGAATAAAAAAGAAGATGGCTTCTAACCAAATGGACAAAATACAAACATTACAAGACGTTTTAGACAACTTAGGAATGATGGAGCAGATGTTGATAAGACTGGTTGAAGACCATTATTCCTATAGTCCCCATCGTGTAAAGATGGAAATTAATAACTTAAAAAAGGTAAAGGACAAGATTAGTGGTGTCATGAAAGAGATAAAGGAGGAGAAGGAGGATGAAGAGGAAAGAATAAGAATAAGCAAATGGAACGAAAAGATTGAAAAAGAAGAAGAAAATGAGAAGAGGAAGAAAGAAGAGGAAGAAGAGAAGAAGAAAGAAGAGCAGGAGAAAAAAAGAAAGAAAAGAAGAGAAAGAGTGTTGGAGATAAAATAAGAACTTAGTGGAGAAAAAGAAGAAACTAGAAGCAGAAGAAAACCCAAAGGCCCTTTTCAGGGCCAGCCATATTTCTCGAAAAGAGATAGCCTTTCAATTGCCTAAATTTAAATTTAAATTTAAAAAAAATTTAAAAAAAAAAAAAAAATCCCATGTTCAATTCCCCTTGTCCCTAAACAAACCCAAACTCTATTCCCCCATGTTAAATTCCCCTTGTACGTAGAGTGACCCACGATTTTTCGCCATGTTAAATTCCCCTTGTACGTAGAGTGTCCCACGATTTTTCGCCATGTTAAATTTCCATTGTACGTAGAGTGTCCCAGGGGTCCCTGTAATGCTAATTCCCATTGTACGTAGGGTATCCCACTTAACTACTAATGTACAATGAAGCCCTTCCATGTTCCTAGATCATAATAATATTTCAAGGCTCGACTACACGTTTTATAAGTAATTAAAATACACTCTAATTACAGACCACATTGTAATCTCTTGATTGTGCACTGAGAAGAGCGGAAATAGTTCAAATATTTTGCACCACTTATAATGGTGGTCAAAGAAGATCAATGTAACTATGTTGGTAATGCTATTACGAGTTATTTATGTTGCTAGTATTAGTGTGCATGTGGTGGTTCTGTTGCTACTGACCCTGGGCTATTTTATTTTCAATAATTTATAAACGTTCCGGAAGCGATATAGAAAACTAAAAAAAGTAAACAACCAAAATAAACAGTTAGGCTGTTTCCTTCATCCAAATGAAACTGAGAAAGTGATTGTATGATTTTAAATACATTTGACAAATATATGCATTTAAATGAACCACTTATCATTTTGAAAAGGTGATGAGAACAGTGTATAAGGAAATTAGTATCTTTAATAATCGAGACCCACCTCTGTAGCAAAGGTTGGTATTTAAAATCAGAACTAAATACACACAATCCTGAGTAAAAAAAAAACAAAAAACAAAGAGCAACCCACTCCGATAGCTTCAAAACAATAATGCCATATAAAACTTAATCGTACCGCTAACGTTCTCGAAACATGACCCATATTCTAGTGTAGATAAACACAAATTGTATTGTTCATGTGTTAGAAGCGTGACACAGAATCTCTTGTATACAAAACAAAAGGTATCACAAAAGAAATCGTAGGGCTACCGTTTAAGAAGCGTGACAGGATCTGATGTGAGCAACGTACTGAGACAAAGTTAGATCCTGAAGCACAGCGAAAAGATGTTGCCTGTACTGAAATCTACCTTGTGCTAAAAATAGACCATGATGTCACTGTACCCGGCTGCCGCCATATCGTTTTTGGACAAAGCACAGAGAGACGATTAGCAACACGTAGTAATTCACGACATACATGCAAAAATAAAGTTTTGTTTGTCTGCACTTCCATCACTATGAAATGTTTCGATATAATCAACCATAATATATGAGTGTGTACAGTAATAATTTTGTAGAATTTGTTACTTTGTCATCATAATGTATTGTTGTCATATCTACGTTGAGTAAAGCTCTTGTATGTACACAATAAAGGAATATATATATATATATATATATATATATATATATATATATATATATATATATATATATATATATATATATATATATGTGTGTGTGTGTGTGTGTGTGTGTGTGTGTGTGTGTGTGTCCCAAATGTGAATGTGTTGAAACCATAACTTTTCATTTATATCAGCTTTGTTTCCTTTTCAGTTAGTTTTTGTGTGTAAAATGTGTATCATTTAAGGGTGGCTGTCGTCATTAGGGACAGCAGTTTTGTATTGCTTTTTCCATCAAAACATGCATACAATTATACTTCCCGACAAAATGTAAATGTATATATCTTTTAATTCAAGCAATGTATTATCCACGTAGTATAAATATAGTCAACCAATGCCGCTCTTTTCAACACCAGAACTCTAATGAATGTGATGGATTCTTATATATCTAAACTGCCATTCAAAATAATGATTTGTTTGTAAAACTGACATTGAAATAAACATTAATTTTCTCTCCTCTTTTCTTAACATTGTTACTGATTAACACATCAGAATCAGAAAACGGTAATAAAATCACTAATGCAAAATACAAAAAGAAAGAAAGAAAACAACAAACACCAAAAAATTGATACAATTTATTCAATATATGGAATATATATGCAATATTTCTAGGTTCGACATGCATAACATCACATCAACTAAGCAGAGTCCAATTGTATGCGCTAAGCGAAATATAAGCAATAGTCACTTTCCTACACACACATATCCCTTTCTATTTATATGTTAAAATATGAATCACATATAAGAATACTCCATCGACATTATTTAATGGGTGGGGGGTGGGCAGCTCTCGTGGACTTTTTGGCCATTCGATAGGGGATCTGCAGACGTAGCTTATGTTGTTTAAAATGTATTTGAGAGGAAAACATTAGTTTGTATTATTTAGTGGAAATAGAAAGTCTGCATTTGATTATGATATTAATTTGGAAATATTATGAATTATTCAAAGGAGTGGTGGACAAACGCCACTTTGACATGTTATGACTGTCTCGGACCAGTAGGTTTTTCGACCTGAAATGTATACATTTCATTCCTTTGGACTTCAAAAGAACTTATTCAAGATTATTTTGGTTTCAATTCACAATATTTCAATTTCTTCTTAAGAAGAAACTATATACCATGTGAATTATAGATTGACCCCAATATGATTAAATGTCACAAAACTACATAAATGGTCGAAATCATAAGTCCCGAAAAGTGTTTGGAGCAGTGGCATCACTGGGGGGGGGGGGGGGGGGGGTGCGGACCGCACCGGGTGACACCATCAGAGGGGGGTGACACCCAAATGACTGTCTATAAAATTTTCGACTTTTGTGCAGGAAGTGTTCTATGGGGGTGACACCATGAGTTACTGTACATGACTGTCTATAAAAATTTAGAATTTTTTGTGCAGGAAGTGTTCCATGGGGGTGACACCATGAGTTACTGTACATGACTGTCTATAAAAATTCAGAATTTTTGTGCAGGAAGGAGGTCCATGGGGGTGACATCATGAGTTACCGCACTGGGTGACACCAACCCTAGCGACGCCACTGGTTTGGAGAGAGAGAGAGAGAGAGAGAGAGAGATTGAGAGAGAGAGAGAGAGAGAGAGAGAGAGATTATGTCCTTCACAACAGATGTTAGAATAATGGTAAATACATCAGGTAAGTTAACTGTATTTGCACTGTTCACTTCTTAGCCATACCGATACACCCTACGAGAAATTTAAACTGATTAGTTGACACAACCAAACTTTCGTAAAGCGGGCACTTTTGTAACCGTTTGATTAATTGCGATGACTCGTGCACAATGTTAACAGCTCCCAGTGTCTTTGCCTGATGATTTGTTTCAAAATATCTAATAACCAGAAATTCAGGTCAATCTTTACTGCAGTTTAATGAGGAGAAAAAAATACTGATACTGATATCTTGTTTATGTTAAATCAACACGTGAAAAATGCCAGCTTGTTTGATTTTTTATGTCATATGAAAAATTATGAGAACTCGTATACAAATCACAAAATATTTCCTAAATAAATGCCGTCACGTTGATAGACCGATGCTGTGGTATAGCAAATAGATAAACGCTTCGATAACTTAATTTTTTTTACATTTTATTTTTCTTGAAATTGCAAAACAGCACAGCAAAATACATGATAGTGTGAAGGATTAAACAGATTTGGTCGTCAAGAATCTTTAAACACAAAATAAACAATTGTAACTTGAAAGTACTGATAATATTGCATGACATATGCATGCGTACAGACTTTATATTGGGTACATACAAGTAAATGTTATATGTTTTCTTTCGACTGCAAGCGAGGGTACATGATTGCTGCAGTATAAACTTTGAATACTTGCCAGGTCATTTGTACATCTGGTTTCTAACAGCCACGTCTACACCTCTCCAGAAAGATATTATCTGATTGGCTAACACAGCCAGGCCTCCTGGCAGCGCCCATTGTATCATATTTCTAAATGAAAACAAGCGACCCTTAATTCCTAGGTGAGTGTCTTGCGAATCACACAACAATATCTTAAATTCCATCGTGATATCAGTGGAAATTCGGAAACATTCGTTCGTAATAATGTAAATGATGTTTTTGTTGTCATGGTAGGCATAACATGTTATCCTCGTTCGTCCGTCAGTGTGCTTGGTTACAGTTTGCGATGAGATAAGTTGTTATGTACTATGGGTAAGCATTCATGATTCCTAAACACATTTCTAGTCAAAATCGAAGTGCAAAACCCTGTATAAGAATATTAATAGATTACATTCATGTAAGATGTGAACAAACACGAACGCTGCATGAAGTCTTCAAACTAGCAGAAGCATGCAAACATAGCAAACTGACAGTTCGTGCATTGTTTGCACAAATTATCTTGATTATAAAAGTGTCATTCCTTAATGTGAGCTGTAGTGCTGCTGCACATATTGATTGGAACTCATAGAATAAACTATAATAAACTGTCTGTCTGTCTGTCTGTCTCTCTATAAATGAGATTTTCAGAGCACTGTTAGTCTAAACATTAAATGAAATAGAAATAGTTCAACTGAAGAATTAATTTTTACAATGTACTGTATTTCTACACATGACAAGGGCGATGCTTATCTAACAGAACAGCAAAAACTTTAATGAAAACAAACAACATAACGAAAGTAGTGACCTAAGAATTAAAAAGATAATCTTGTAAGGACTATAATTATGTTCATAACCTGGCTCAAACAATAAATACGCCATGTATCTACAGGCTCAGTATGCATTTAAATTGTTACTGTCAGATGAATACGAAAAATTTCATTAGTGACAAAACTAAATGCTCCTGGAAATCACGACACTCCCTTCGTATCTTGGTACGAATTAGTTCTGGTTTGTTTCACTAAATTTCTCACATTTACTTCCAACACTAAAATGTTAAATTATTTTGCTCACGATACTACTTACAACATGTTGTTTATTGTAGAATGGATGAAAAATAATTTGTAAAGTTGGAAACTTACATATATTTTATTAAGACGTCTTTTCTTATGATAGGTAGAGGATATCCTCTTATTTTCATCCGAGATAAAATAAGTTGTTGCAGCTGCCAAATTCATGATATCATGGTTGTAATCGTGCCAGGTTTACACGTCGTCGAATGAAAGTGTTCGGTGCTTGCCAATTAACTCTTAGCTCTAATGAGATATTTTCGTTAAATCCAGATCTTGCAAGCTTCATCAAAAAGATTTTTACAACCTGATTTACACACCTTTATCGGTCATTTTTGTTGTTATTGTTTTCAATTTCAAGACTTTTCTAAGCGCAAGACAGGCCATACTCGGCGGCCATTCAGATTAGTAGATTAAGAACCAAAGAAAACCCCGGTAAGAACCACCAACCCGCGGGAAACTACTCTCAGCTTTCTCACATACCCACAATAATGCTTCTTGCATAACAATTAGAGAAATTATGTTAGTATTAGTCCTATTACGAGTTGTAACATTGACCGTTACAATAGTTTCAATCCTAATATTAATTCTGTTTAAATTTTCCTTCTTTTCGACAGATCAGTTAGCGACAGATCCCATATGATCAACAGGCAGATTGTGAAAAGCGTGTTACAGGCGTGGAACATTATCCAATGTGAAGGTCGCAAACACACCTCAAAGAAACTTCATTTGAATGGCTGCGTAGGGCAAACCCCCAGACACCGCCCACTTAGATGAAGCAAATAAAGCCGATATTGGGTCAATGTTCGGATGGTATTGTTTGTTTGTAACAATCGTGACAAACGAAGACCTTGAGCTCAACAAATCTGAACGGATTTAACAGACTGGACACGTGGAACCAGCCATCAAAAGAATTACACGTTGTTTTTAGTAGAACAAAACGTCAAAAGACCTCAACGAATATCGGCTGGAGGTGAAGCAGCGTACATGCTCTCATCCCGTGTTCAGAAAACTGTATGATCACGAGTATTGCGCTTAGACTAAAGACTTACAAAAAAAAAAAAAAATAGAACCCTTACGGTCCGTTAAAATTCATAAATTAGAACATGTATTAGTCTTTCATCGTCCATAAATTAGAACCCGTGCGCATAAGCCGTCGACGTCCATAAATCTGAATGAGTTTAGATGAGTTAGGTGACTCTTTATGTTATGTGTGTGTGTTATTTAGATTTTTAACATAGCTTTAACAATTTTCCAGTCATATCGCTACTATGTCTGCAGTGTGGCAGTTTAAAGTGATGTCTAGCACTGGGGCATCATGCCGCAGATATGTAACATGATGTCCCCCACAGTCACATTATCCTGACACCAGGCCGACCAGTCCTAACATTAACCTCTTAATGCTGATCGCCTAGCGAGGCAGCTGTTAGTACCATTTTTGTAATTCATTGGCATGACTCGGCCGGGGATCGAACCCACGACCTCCCGCATCCGAGGCGGATGCTTTAACCACTAGGCCACTGGAGCGGTAAAGTTATTTGCAATTCTAGTTTAATTCATGGAAAAGTAACTTAAATAACATGCTTTGTATTTTTTGTTCTTTTGAATTTGAGTCCGAGCTGAAAATTCATCAACAAAAAAAGATTTCGTAGCTAAAGGATAAAGTCATAGTACTTGATATGAAGTACGCAAAAGCTGATGCAAAAGGAAAAACCAATGACTCTGCCCTATTTAGAAGAGTGTCTGTTCAATGATGCTTCTGAATTAGTTTATTAACTTTTCGCTAGCTCATGAATTATCCAACACGAACGTGATACACGAGTGATCTAAATGGAAAATTACTAGATGTGAAGGTCACGGACACACCTCCAAGAAACACAATTTAACTGGCTCAGCAGGCATACCTTTCGGACGGCGCCTACCATTTGGTTCAAGCAGAAGAAGAATAACGAATTAGTCGAAGCGGTATTTCTTATGCGTATATGCGGTCAATAGTAAAGTGAATACAAATTACTTAAAATGCTTCATTTAAAATTTGGAAAAATGCCAATATTAAACATATACCACTTCTGCCAATGTATAATACAACCTATCTCTGTCATATACATATATTTAATAACTTTCCTAGGTATTTTAAACTCTCTCTGTCTCTCTCTCTCCCCATGACATACACTTAATAAACGTCCTTAATATTTCATCTAAAGTCACCGTTCAGGTGACCTAGTGATTAGAGCGTCCGCCTCGGATGCAGGAGGTCGTGGGTTCGATCCCCGGCCTAGTCATATCAAAGACTTACAAAAATGGTACTAATAGCTGACTCGCTTGGCGCTTCGCATTAAGAGGTTATTGTTAAGACTGGTCAGCCTGGTGTCAGGATAATGACACTGGGTGGAACATCATGTTACATGTCTGCGACATGACGCCCCAGTGTCATATATCACTATAAACTGCCACACTGCAGATATCGTGGTGATGTGACTGAAAAATTGTTAAAGCTACGTTAAAAATCCAAGTCACACACATACACTCATCTAATGTCCTTTTGTCTGACAATTATTAGCAATGAAAACTGCAAATTTAATAATGGAAAAGAGCATGTGTATCAAACTTAACAAACACTTATACAAGTCATAACTGTAGTTAAGATTTGCAGCCCCCTCTCATGTCCGAGTGGTCCTTCGCCTTTACAGATCACGCACACCTGACCTTTGTCCACGTGGGTTTGTGTTGCGGCTCAACCAGCATGGACATGTGATAAAGGTTGCCTTTACCTTACCGTGAGTCGGTGATTCTTCCCGGGATTTTCCTCAAACAAATATACTGGACGCCAGGTACAGCCTATCATGAGTTGTAAGATGGAGTTAACACCAAACAAAATTATTCAATTTTGTCCCTAAAGAACAGAATCAGAAGAGACTTTTTGTTTATGTTCTCAATTTATTTAGTTGGTTTTAACAGCACTTGTAGCAAATTACTGCCTTTAGCATGCACAGGAATTGTGAGACAAGCACATTTCCCATGACCGCTCCGGTGGCCATGTGGTTAGGCTCGGACGCGGGAAATCGTAGGTTCGAACCAAGACCGAATTATACCAGGAACATACAACTGGTACTAAAAGCTGCCTCGCTAGGCACTCAGCATTAAGAGGTTAGTATTAGGACTGATCGGATAATGCGACTGGGTGGGACATCTTGCTTCATGTCTGCAGCATGATGCCCCAGTGCTAGATATCACAATAAACTGTCACACTGCAGACATTGTAGCGACATTACTAAAAAATTGTTAAAGCTATGTTACAAATCCAAATCACATACACATGCACCTTTCTCAAGAACATACAAAGGTACCCAACATGGGCTAGTGTGGTGACTATTAAACCCACGACCACTGGATTACGCGTCTGGCACCCTACCATGTGAGTTACCGAGGCTGCTTGAACAAGAAATCAAGACATGCTTATTTAGCATACCATAATAGTTCAGAAAGAATAAGCTATTTTAATTTAATTTATCAATGCCTTGATAGTGATTCTTCCCGGGATTTTCCTCAAACAAATATATTGGACGATATAGCGTCAATGGGAATTAGCATTGCAGACACCCCCACCCCCCGGGCCTGTATAGCGTCTATGTAAATTTAACATGGGAAAATATCGTGGACCTGTATAGCGTCAAGGGAATTTAACATGGGGAAAAAAATAATCTTGGGCCTGTTTAGCGTCAAGGGAAAATGGAACAGGGTCATGACCCTATTTAATACGGTCCCAACCTGATGGGTCTATGAAAATGGAACAGGGGAGAGGGATAGAACACACACACACACACACACACACACACACACACACAATAGACAACAGACATTTTTAAAAAAAAAAAAGGGGTAGGCAATGAAAGTCAAGGTCTTTTCGAAATATAGGAGTGGCCCTGAAAAGGGCCTTTGGTTTTCTTCTTCTTCTTGTAATTTCTTCTAACCTCCACCAGCTTTTTATTTTCTGTCCTACACTTTTTCTCTTCTTTTCTTTTTTTCTTCCTCCTTTTTCTTCTTTTTCTCCTCTTTCTGCTTCTCCTCCTCTTCTTTCTTCCTCTTCTCATTTTCTTCTTCCTTTTCAATTTTTTCATTCCAAGCTCTCATCCTTATCCTTTCATTTTCATCTTCCTTCTCCTCCTATATTTCTTTCAGCAGAGCACTGATGATTTCCTTTAGTTTTCTTAAATTGTTGATCTCTATCTTTATTCTATGTGGACTGTAAGAATAGCGATCCTCGTCCAGTCTAACTAACAATTGCTCCATTATTCCTAAATTGTCCAAAACGTCTTGCAATTTTTTCATTTTGTCAAGGTGGTTCGAAGCCATCTTCTTTTTTATTCTTTGTAGAATGGTGCGAACGACGAACCTTGTGGGTTCTTATAGGAAAAGCGCGGACGTGAAGGAAAACATCCCCAAGACCCAAATCTTATATTACCTATATCATCACTTAAAACGCGCGGACGTGAAGGAAAACATCCCTACTTTTGTCATCTCATATTATCTACAATCCACACAAACGTACTTTAACACTTACAAAACCCAAACTATACAATCCACACACACACGCTAAGCATTAAAATCAAGCCCAATAATCTACTATTCACACAAACCTACGTGAGCGCTAACAAACACACAATCATATACATAAACACATGCAATCTTAACAGGAAAATAGTGAGTGTTTATAAATACACTACTCTACATACACACATTGGCAAATTGATTACTATTTCTTTTCTAGAGGTTTGGGTAACCCTGAAAAGGGCTGTTTTTTTCAACTCCACAGACACCTGTTAGTGTTTGCACCTCCCCGGCCTGGCACCGCAAACGCATCTTCTACTCCAGTCTCCTTTGACTCTTTTCGCCGGGAGTGCAGAGGCGGGATGAGTGGCTTCAGAATCCCAATCTTCTGTCTCTGGGATTCTGAAATTTCCTTGTTGTGGCTGTGGTACAGCCATTCCTCTCTCCTTTTCCTGCTCTTCTTTTTTTCTTCTCTCCTCCTCTTTCATCCTTCCTTCTTCCACTATAGCCTTTGTAGCCAGCTCATTCAGTATGAGCCTGGCATATTCCAAGTGCACATGAAGTTCTAACAGTTTAGCTAGTCTGGTGTTCATTCTCTAGTGTTGATCAATGAACAAGGGTAGCTAGACTGCCTATCGGTTTTCAATTTATACGAAAAGCGCGGACGTGAAGGAAAACATACCCTAAAACCCAAAACTTATATTACCTACTTTATAGTCTAAAACGCGCGGACCTAAAAGAAACACTCACTCATTTTTTATTCTACCCATCACTATTCTAAATTTTTTTACAATATTATACTATCCACATACGCAAAGCAGTCAAATTAAACCCAAAATCTACTATCCACACACTTCAAACAACAAAAAAACAAACATTATCATAACCTACTATTCACACAAACGTACGTGAGCGCTTACAATCACACACACACATAAACTTATACAATCACACCAGAAAAGAGTGATTGTTTATATTTACACTACTCTACATTTACACATTGGCAAATTCATAATTATTTCTTTTCTAGAGGTTTGGGTAGCCCTGAAAAGGGCTGTTTTTTATGTTAACTTGAAGCTATGGCCACCTTTTAGGTTCTAAGATTGCGGGCTCCTCTGACGATAGGCTTTCTCCCAGGATAAGGTCTGCTTCTTCGGAAAGAGAAGAAGAACTCTTTGGTATCGATACGACAATCGACAAAGCCTCTTTTAGGTTCAGGTTGCTGCTGGTGCTGATGTTGCTGTTGCTGCTCTCTCTGCTGTTTCTGAAGTCTGTACGTCTCTGTCCATTCTTCTTTCTCCCTGTTTATTTCTTCTCTGAAGAGCTCTTCCATCAGGTCTTCAGTGACTTTTAACATTCTCACATTCTCTATCTCTTCTGGCTTCGGTATCAGACTGTGTCTGACCCTATGTAAATTCACGTAGGCTTCGTTTAGCTTAGCTAGTCTGGAGCACATCTTTGTAGGAGGATGAGTCGACAATGGATGGTTAGACTGGAGACTGCCCCCGGTTCTTAAAGTCAAAGCGCGGACGTGAAGGAAAACATCCCTACACGGTTTTCGAACCTGAACGTTCAATGAGTGTCATGAGAGGGATAGTAAGAAGTCAAAGAGCATGAATCAGGATTCCTATAGCAAAACAAACCACAAAGACATTTTCTTCAAAACAACATTTTTATTCAAAATCACTTAACACTAACAAACAACTATAAAATTTTTAACAATAATCAAACAATATAACATCAAACATTTTTTTCAAATTACAAACATTTTTTCAACTAACACGTTATTTTGGACAGGGCTGACAACGTTGTGAATGAAATTGTTATTTCCACTGTTGGAAGTCATTAGGCCATTGATGGACACTACGTTTCCTAGCTTGAGACAAAAAATAAGCATAATGGTCACAAAACCATCGATCTACTTTCACATCGTTTCTAGAAGAAGAACGAGGATCAAAATGAGTCACTAAATGTTCTAAGGAATAGCCCAGACTGCGATGATGCAGAAAATACACACAATATTGTCCACACACCAAGGAATCTGTGCCCTGTAATTTCACATTATTGAATCGGGTGGTCTGAGCATTTCTTCTCTTAAAGTCAATGATATCGTCTTCCAAAGGAGGCAATCCATAGGAATCGAAATATTCCACACATCCTTCCTGAGGAAAGTAGACGGCTACCCAGTGGGTTCCTGGGAGATGACTGTCGTCCGTGTTGATCACATAAGCTTGATGGTCTTGAGGTTTGCGATGAGGGAGTTCATCTTTAGCACAGACGACAGGATTCCAAGAAGCCGTGTACGAGCTGTGGTTCAAAAGGTAATAAAGTTGCCAGGTATCCATGTTTTTTCTTCTTCACAGGTAATGATAATTAAGTGATCAATTCGATCCTGACTTTTTGCTCGAAAATGTCTGACAAATAACCGTTTCTTAGGTTCGTCTCCCCACTCTGATTCAGGAGAGCTTCGATACGATGGATCCCTTGAGTGGTTAATGGTGGACAAGAATGTTCACGCAAGTCTTTATACCACTGATGCAACACGACTTCGTCCGAGATGAAACTCCAAGCTTCGTCCAGATACTCGTCCAATTTTTCTTCTTGACTCAGCATCAGGCATTTATCGTATTGAATTTGACTGGGATGATCGTTTTGACATCCATAGCAATCTTTCTTGATCAATTCCGTAATTTTTTCGACCAAGTGTTTGGCAAAACAGGAGACTAAATGGGCTTCTTGTTCTGGCCGTCTTGACTTCATCATGATAACTTCTTCTTCTTCCACAGTCTCCTCACATTACATGTCTAAAGTTTCTCCATTAGGTCAAGAGGGATAACAGTCTTCCATGGTTTCTAATAACCTAGAATGACTTCTCTCAAACTGTTGATTTCTATCGTATTGTCAAATTTTGCATACAGGATGACGTTCACCATTTCATCAGGGACTCGGTTTGCAAACTGAATTTCCACACGAATCTGACCGGGTTTTATAGGGTGGAAATGTCCCTCGTCGCTGCCTTGGTCTGGAGTGAAATCAAATACCCACAAAGCATAGCCTCCTGCATAATCTTCGTATGTAATGCCATGACTGGTGTTGGTTCCTGACTGTCCGGTGGCTTCGTACAGGGACAAGTACGACCTCAAGTAATTCTTCTTTTCAAAGTCAGGTTCGAAGGGTCGGGTACACAAGGTTTTGCCATCGCGACTGACTTCGATCTTGGACCCAAAGTGTTGAAAGTAGAAAGGATTTTTAAGGACAGCTCCGTTGAAGGCTTCATTGCTTACGATACCAAGGATTAAACGCTTGGGTAACTGTCCTTGGAACAGATGATCTTCGATCATGGATCGCTGTCCCCTGGGAATGGTGAACGTTTTCACTTCCACGCGTCGGATCGGGCTTCTTCGATGACAGTTTTACAAGTGGCAGCAGCATTACCTATCAAATGGAAAGCGGTACTACTACGATTCAGTCTCAGGCGGACATTTACCCCGTTCAGCAAATACTTTTCTTGCAACCACATGTGCAAATGCAAACGATCCATCAGTTCGAAATTTTTGTTGAGTCCTATAATTCTGTTTCTTCGTTCTACAAATCCCTCATTGTGGTCTTTCTTTGTATCAGTTTCAAATATTTCAAACTGGTCCGCATCGTCAGCTTCCCATACCACGCAGGCATTGAGATGAGTGTTCTTGGCGTCTATTCCGTACGTCAAGAGATTTTCCAGGTAGGCACGATAAGGGTAAGTATACATGCTGCTACTGACTAGTTTGTTGTTCAAGTACAAGTCCACTCCGCTAAACAAGGAATGCATGAAATTGTTGACGGGAGCTATTACCGCATCACCTTCTATGGACGTATTGTCATCATCTACAACTTTGACTTTCAGGTACAAGTAACTGCTATTCAGATCGATGTAATCTTCGGGCTGTCCTTTGATCTCAAACTCGATGGGAGCTGAGGCTGTCAAAGAGGAGACGGGATGAAATTCCACCCACTGGGATTCATGCATGGTCATCATGGTGGGGGGCATGGCAAACAGATCCAGTTCCGACTTGGAACAAGCGCAAGACTCTCGGTGCATCATTTTTTCTTTCTCAATAATCGAAAACGTCTAAGTCTCGAACGGTTCTTCTTTTCTTTGTCTTTCTAGCTTTAGAAGTGTGAAGTCTGGTGAAAGGGTGTTTTCTTCGTCGTCTCTTTCTGCCTTGTCCTTGTTGTGGCGTCAAGGAAGTAGGAATGCTTGACTCGGTAGCGTGCAGGGCATTTATAGGAGTTTCTCGTCGGCTCAAAATGTCTTTACCCGTTTGCAACAAGACATTTTTGCCTGTCCTCAAGAAGGCTTCTTTGGAGTTTTGTTTGTTGATCATGACATTTTGGAGAAATTCTTTGCCTTGTGTCAGTGCGGCATCTTTCAAGGCGTGCAATCCGCGTGTCACCATCGGTTTCAACACGGGAGCCACCGAACGAAAGGCCGATTTTAGCATATCTCCTAAATCGTGTCCTCGCTGTCGAGCAACGCCTCAGTACACTGGATACATGAGTTACGAGTCGTTAGAGAACCGTTTTCGAAAATGGAGTTTCACCGTGACTTTTCCTTTGGTGAATGAAATATTTTGTCCGTGCAACATCACAAAGTGTTATTGGGAAACACCTCCTTGGAACTGTCACTGGGTAAGGTTAAGTAAAATTGGTTGTTATTGTTCATAATTCCAGAGTTCTGTGGCTGTCCGAGGGGTTACTGGACGTCAGAGGCGTGTCTCCGCCCAAAATAGGGTTGTTATTTTTGTTGGAGTGGTGACTGCCACTGGCACTGGACACAAGGTTCCCGTTGTTCCCGTTGGAAGAGAATTTCAGAGAGGGATTGGGAAGCAGGTAACCGATGCAACTGCTCAATAAAATAGTCCACAATTGTTTGTCTCCTTGTTGCAAACTCAAATTGGCAATGGCTGCACCGATGACACAATACACCACAAAGATTTGGCAGAAAAAGACGATTTGCGTCTTAGGCACACGTTCTCCACTCCACAAGGGTTGTTTTTGTAAATCTTGCAGAGAAGAACTGGGTGAAGGAGTGGTAGCAGTAGTAGCTGCGTCTGTGTGAAAGGGCATGATGGTCACTTCTTTTTATAGTCGATGACTTGCGAAGCGTCGATCCAAGAATCAAAACTGGGTGGATATCCTTTCCAACGTACTTTGACTTCTTTGACACGTCATTTGCCCACTTTACGGGTTCTGTGTTCGAGAATGCTTTCGATGTCGTACACGTCGTCTTCTTTTTTGGTGACACGTTGTAACTCGGGTAAGAAAAACGTTCCTTTGAGCACTTCTCCTTTCATGTCTTCCAATTTTATAGACGGCATGATGACGGCCATGCACTCGTCCAGTGACACGAAACAATTCGGTAGTCCAGTTAGGTAAGTAACCTTTGTCGAAAGTGCGTTCGGTTTTGCCAATGCGTACCCAATCTCCTAATTCCAACACTCCGCTTTTCTTAGAGACAGCCCTCGTCGGGGACGTACCAAACAGGCGATCAGACACCAGCACTTCGTTCTCGGGAGTCACCTCTTGCGGGGCACGTCTGATGTTTCGATGGTAAGATTGGTTGTACGCTTGCACCAGGTGTGGTAAGATGTCGATGTACTTCAGAGTGTGATAATGCGTAAAATATTTCCACATGCGTTCTTTCAAAGTGCGTTGAAAACGTTCCACGATGCTGGCTTTGGTTTCATGATTCTCGGTGGTAAAAAAATGAATGTCACGTTTCTTTAATTCTTTTTGGAAAGCTAGGTTCAGAAATTCGGTGCCTTTGTCCGTTTGCCATCGAAGAGGGTGACGACCGCTTTGTTTCAACACTCGTTGCAGGGCTCGCACTAACTCACTGCTCGATTTGGAAGTCAAGGGTACGACCCAGGCAAATTTGGAAAAGACGTCGATGACACAAAACAAATATTTGTAGCCACGATTGCAGCTGGCTAAATGAGGGACATCGGCTAAATCGGCTTGCCATTGATGATCGATGCCTTCCACTAGGGTGCGACTTCTGGAAAACTTGCGTCGAATGGGTTTGTGTAAAGTGTAGGTAGCTTGTTCTTGTAACCGTCATTGTACTTGAGGTAAACGGAGACTTTTCAGTCGAGTTTTGGCAGCACGATACAATGTTTGAACTCCTCCGTCACCTGCAGGATGGGAGGGATCGTAGTAAATGCTGGCTAACACCTTCTCCATTTTTTTGTTTCTTAATAAGGCACCCATTCTTCGAGGATGCTACTTTGGGTGGGTCGAAAGGGTGGTTTGGAAACGGATTTACGTGTCTGATGGGCTACGTGAGTAGAAGTCGAAGGTAGTGGTGGTGGAGGTGGCAATGGAATGGCTTTGGTCTTCTTTTCTTTTTTCAATTCTGGTTTCCCTTCTTTTTTTTCACTTCTGTCGAAGGAGGAGTGGACATCATCTTTTTAACCCAAGCTTTCATTTCTTCTCGTTGGGGTGTGGGGGACGGGGTCAACAAGGATGCTGCAATCTTACTAGACATGTGAGCTGCTGACGGTGTTTGAGACACTTCTCGTATCTTTTCTTCCTCAGGTCTTCGTGGGTTAGCGTCTCTGGTGACCCCTGGGGATGTTAGTAGTGATGGTGATGGTGGTGATGGTGTGGGGGGTGGACTTTTCATCTAGGTCTTAACATCTTTTAGAGTGGGAAGAGCTGTTTCGTCTAAAGCTTTCTGGTGAAAGAGTTGCAGGCGGTGCAAGAGTTGACCGTAACTTTGCGATTTTTCTGTTTCGGACAAATCTTGGCGATCCATCAAGGACTGCAATTCGTGTTGTAACTGGGACATCTCAGTCAAATTGGGATTGGGAGGTAAATGCGGGGTGCGTTGTTCTTGCCAACGATGGTATTCCATCCATCGTTTGTAAGGCACTAAAGCTAGTTTTCGTCCTTCTATGGGATGTCAGGGGTCGATTCTGAGATCTTGGGACTTCAGAGGGCCTTTTTATCTTGCTCCCACCAGTCCTCCCAACATGGTTCCCAAGACTCTTTTCAGCAAGGGGCCTAACAAGAGGGGTAAAATTCCTCCACGTTGAACCAACATCTTCTTTTCTCCGATGGGAATTTTCTTTTGAACCATTTGGCGAAGAAAGTGACGATGTTTGCCAAAGCATTGTTTCTGGTGTTTGGACAAAGGGATCGTGCCTTTCAAGACGTTCAAACAACATTCGCACACGGTATCGATGACCTCTTTGGAGGATGATTGAATGAGTTTTTTCGCAGGGGTGGAGAGGCTTTGGACAGGACAGATAACATGTCCCCATGTTTGACTAAACGAGGAGGCAGTCCTTTCCTTTTCTTTCCTTGGAGTTTTGAAGAGGAATGTTTTCTGGAGGGTGACATCTTTGCTTGTGGGTTCCGGAACATTCACCAAACATACACTAACGTCCATGACTTAACACACACCCTTTTATCTTTTTTTGTGGGACTATCGCTTTGTCATAAAGGTGACAATGTTTTTTCCAAAATCGCCAAGGAATCCTCACCTTTGTTGACGCCTCCTTTTTTTTGAACGACTATATCTTTTCTTAGGGTAACGTCGATGCTTGGCTAAGCGCTTTGTCGGATGACGAGTCTGCCTTTGACTCTTTCTTTTTTGACGATAGTGACGGTGTGCACTTCTTGGAAGTTCACTGATACCCCTACTTGGTCGCAGGCCTTTTTTATACTGGAACGCGTCGCCACTGATTGTCTTTACGGCGTATCAACTTGAGGACAGGCATGACACGTCGTGCAGGGGTACGCAACGGACTAAATCGAGCCAGTTCTTGTTTGGACAAATCCAGTAAACTTTGTAACATGCCCGATCTCTCTTGGACATTGATTTTGGGAGCAGGTACTTTGTGAGCAGCGGCCACTGCCGCTAAATTGGAGGGTCCTGCCACTGGGGAAGTTCTTGGGGTCATCAACGGAGAAGTTCTTGGTGTGATCAACGTCATCAAGTACTTTTCAGTTTTTGGTGTCATCAACGGAGAAGTGAATGAACCTGAGGCTACCGGAGACGCGGTCACCGCCGTTGCAGGTCGTGGTTTGCGAGTGTAAGGTTGCGTCCTGGCCGATGTGCCTCTCTTGCGACTAGTTTTCTGTGGGCTTTTCTTTTTCTGGGGACTTTTTCTCTGCTTCTTTTTCTGGGGACTTTTCTTTTTCCGGGGTGGTGACTGGTAAGAGGAGGGTCCCGCCACTGGAGAAGTTCTTGGGGACATGGTCTTGACACTGTGGCTCTTTTTCTTCTTCTTCGAGCTTTGTTTGACTTTTTTCTTGGGGAGAACTTTGGGAGCATTAGGATCCCATCGTAAGCGAGAGCGAATGATGACCCCTCCTAGAGTACCTCTCCCTCCAGGTTTCAAAATGATTTGTTTTTTGTTTGAGTGTCGATGCGGGGATCGGTCAGTTGGGTCAAAGCGACTTTGTTTCGATCAAAAAAGTGTTTGGTTTGATGAGGAATTTGAATGATCCCTTGTAGTATTTGACGTGCTGTCACCGTGAACCATCGTAAGAATTCTTTGAGACTAGCTTCTAAGACACGAGCCCGTATTTGTGGATTTTTTTCTCGACTGATACCATACAAGGCAAGAATCAATTTGACGGGAAGATGCGACTGAAGGGACGTCATGTTCAAACTGTGTGAGACAGACGAAAAGTGTCTGAGGTTTTTATAGATTTTTTTGGAGTGAAATTAAGTCGAGGACGGAGACGTGTACAGGACAGGACCTCCGTCTCGGCACCAGTGGTGAAACAATTGGGTAGTAGATAGCAAATCATCGGGGGTAGTAGGTTTCAAATCTACGAGTAAATAAGCGTGTGGAGTTTGAGTGGCATCGTCGTACGCCTGAGTCAGCCAAGGCGTTCCTAACTGTTTGGCTAAGACTTGCATTTGCGATTTATCTCGAGGGCTTTTAAACAAGACCACGTAATGCGCATTGAGACTGATGGTGCGATTGGCTTTACTTTGTTGAAACAAATTTTGAGTGATGTAAACGACACTGGCATTGCGATGATGCCCTTTGCGTGTAAACCACAGTTTAATTTCTTCTTCGTCTCCTCCTAACATGTCGTCGAAAATGACCAAATGGGCTTGACAGGAGTCAGAGACGATGCCATCGTCTTCTTTAGGAATGCCTTCCACAAACACGATGGAATCGCCTTGACTTTCTCGAAAGAGGCTGTATGCCGATTGCCACTCTTTGTAACACCACACGATGCGTTGAGGTGGTCGATCGATCAAATGATGTTTATGTTCGATCAGACATTTGACGAATTCGGTTTTACCTGAACCGCTAGGTCCAGCAATGAGCATGTTAAAGGGATGGCTAAGATACAAAGCCTCCCAACTGGCATGATCTAAGTGTTCGTCGATGACTTTGACAGTGGAGGAAGAGGGAGCAGGGACAGCAGAGGTAGCCACAGTGTGTGGAATGTCACTTGTGACACGAGAACAAACAAGACAAGAGTTTATATACTATTTTCAGGACACGTTTATTGAATGTTTGAAACATGAACATGAATGACAAAAATACATAAAAGCCAAAGGCTTAAGTACAACGATAAAAGGCAAATGAAAACCATCAACATGGAATAGAAACAAGTTTCTGTACAACATGTTTTGGGTAATGTTCTGACCAGTTCTATAGGGGGTAAGGTCACACAAGTGTCCTCCCGAAAGGGTCTTTCAGACATGTCCACGACAGTCCTGTCCTGTTTGACGGGTTCTTCTGGTACTGTCACTAACACAGGTTGAAAAGTAACTTTTTTCCTTGAACAACTCTCGTGCATACTAGGCCACTTCTTGGGTCCAAGCCTCAAAATCCCATTTTTTCCAGGCACGTACATCTGTCCAGTGGGGGTGTAAGTCACAAGCTACACACACATCGTCATACACGTCTTCGGTAGCTAAAACTTGACGAATCTTTTTTTCCCGTAGAGGTCGAGAAGTATCCAGATTAAAACGCAAGGCTTCGAGCAAAAGGAGTCTTTCGTGACCATTTAAGGCCATTTGGGTGGTAATTACTGTTCGTAAAGAGTCCACAAAGAATCGGCTGGTAAACGAAATCCCAGAAAACAAGTCACTAAGACACACACTATGCGTCGTCCCAAATTGATTGGATACAGTTCTTGTATTAATTGATAGTAATGATCCACGGTTTGAATATGGTCATTGAGTTCCTTCCACGGAATCTGTTCAATCACTTGTGACATAAGACGTGGCATGGATTCCTGTTTTTATACTCTATTTCGGAAGCAATACAGGTACTTTCTAACTAGAGATCTTCGTTCTCCAGTTGGGAATCTAAATTTTGCATACTGTAACCTTCACTTCAGAGTTCGTTTAGAAGTTTCCTCTTCCGCTAAGCAGATTCCACGTAAAATATATTGGTAATCCTTTAACTCGTCTTCCTCAATGCGTTGCTCTAGGTGAATCTCGAAGTAACCAAAATGATGAACATTTCGTTCATTCACTAACTCAAAGTGTTGAACAAGGTCTGACCACTGAAACAATTTCTGACGAATCAATCATCTTATACCATTCAGGTACCAGTGGTTAAACATCTGGTGACGTAACGGATGCAATTGTTCTTTACGTTTGACTTGTATTTTGACCAGCTCTCGGTAAATGCGTTCTCTCAACTCCACAGGCAAAGCATGAATGTTCTCTTGTAAAGTATCCATGAATAGGTCATACTATATCCTCTTTGTGACACAAGAAATGTACCGTTTGCACAGACATGGTTTTAATTAATTGTCGAATCTAAATCGTTTAATCACTAATTTGCACATTACAATTCGTTCAGAAGTTTCCTCTTTCACTAAGTTGACATTCTGTTAAAGATGTTGGTAATTCGTTAACTCTTCCTCTGGAATTAAATGCAGTAAGTTTACAATGTAGTACATGGAATCATCAATAGCAAACCAATCCTTTTTTAAACCAGGGGGTCGTTGATCAATGTCTGTCCAATGGAACACTTTCAATTGAATCAGTCCTTGTATACCATTCAGGTACCAGTGGTTCAAACACCGGTGATGTAACGGATGCAATTGTTCTTTACGTTTCACTTGTATTTTGACCAGCTGTCGGTAAACGCGTTCTCTCAACTCCACAGGCAAAGCACGAGTGTTCTCTTGTAAAGTATCCATAAACAGGTCAGTCAGTACAATTCACAATCTTCTCCTAGAGCAAAAGTAATCCACATAGTGAGTAATTTCTGACCACTGCCACTCAGGGCAACGTCCAAGAATCTCAATGAATTCTTTTCATGTAAACGGTCTAGAGTGATATAATAGGATGAATGCACACTTGACCCAGAGAAATCTAACTCATTGATTAATTTTTTTCACTTTCCTCTTGTGAATTTCTCGGCACAAAAGTTCTACAGTTACCCATTGAGATTTAACTCTGGCAAGTCCCTGCCAAACTTCCTTGTAAATCTTCTCTTGCAGTTCTTTAGGTAATGATTCAATATCTTTACTGAAATGAAGTTTTAATACTGGTCTCGGTGATGTCCAACATTTGAATCCTAACCAAACTGGTTTCTTCTTCAACGACATGGTAAGTTACTTCAATGTCTCGGTGCCACTAAGGGTAAGTAATGACTAACTAGGATGTTCTAGGTAGGCCGAATCTTGTGGTTCCCAGTGGTGAAGTGACACACCGCAACTGAAGCACTTGACTTTATCCCCTTCGCCCAAGTAGAAAAATCCGGCTCTGGCTAATTCTTCGGGGTAGGTCCTCTCAGACACTTAGGCCATTTTCCTTTGAACGATTGAAGACGATTTTCAAAGTCGCAGTATTCCGACAAATGCACAGGGAACGAACATTCGTCTTTCACAGGTTCGTTTCGATGAGGGTTGGGTGACATGGACAGGAGTTTGCTCAGGGCTGGATGACATCCGTAGGTGGGTAGACGTGAAGGTGGACATCCACATTTAACACGAAACCCAGTAAGTGTCCAAGAGAACGAGCGGCATCGCTTTCGCATCCATCAGGTTTGACACGCACAGCATCACTTTCCATCATAGGGGCAGTGAGAACAAAGTTCCCATGATGCTTTACGGGATCGCTAAGGTCACAGCGTACAGCATCGTTACCATCGCAAGGCTCACAATCGCATTTCACTTCAGAAGCCCCAAACTTGAATTGTGCCTGTCTGAATTTGTTTTGTGTTTCTCTGAAAGTATTCATCTTGTTCGCATGGTCTCGGTAGTCACAATAAACTATCGATCTTGACCATAGCCCCTTTTTATACTAGTCGCAATGCAGTCTCAAGCTTGTACATCGTTCCTTTTTATGTCTAGTTTTGGAAGGTACCGTCTCTAAGGTACCGTCATAATTGTACTGTAGTGTAATGGGTGGAAAGGCCATAGAAAGGTAAGGGCAGTGCGGAGACCATCGAGTATTTTCCAGAATAGCTGAATCTTTATAGATACATAGATCCATTCGTAACTTCAGTCCGCAAGCGAAACACTGTACTTCGTATCCCAATCCTGACTCAGGTCCCAAGTAGACAAATCCTGTTCTAGCTAAAACATGCGAAGAAGGTAATCCTTCCCTATCCGTAGGCCATTTTTGAAACGTGTCCCATCGACGGGCACAATCACAATAGTCAGGTAAGAAGACTGGAAAATGGTAGGGTTTGAACTTGGAGTTCTCATCGGGTTTCTCACTCGATTCTTGTTGTGGCGAAGTCATCCTTCTGGTGAGTGGCTATCCACTTACAACCAATGTTTTATACCGACATGTCCATACGGTAAAATGAAGCGATTGGGAAGTCGCACTCGCTTCTGATACACGATTTGATAGACTTTTTCCAAGGGTCGACTGACGATGTGGTGAGTGGGTAAACGTACAATCTTGTTCGGTTGATTTTTGGTCACTTTAAAGTGGTCATATTTTCCAGACTGTAAGGCTTCTTTCAATACGCCAAAGTTCACCACTCGACTGGTACGATAATTCAGAGTCATCCTTTCACTTTACACTTCGTGTGCACTTCTCCTTGTTTGTCCAGGTATTCGTAGCCGTAATTTTTAGGACCGCCACTAGCGAAACTTAGAATCTTGTAATCGGGGTGCTCGTCTGTCCAGGTTCTTAAACGGTCTCCTTCGATGTCAGGGTGCTGTTGACTCGGGTGATTGATGTAAATGCAACTGTCTGTGTCAAAGTACAGGACGCGTTCCCCTAACAGTTCTAAAGCTTCGTACAATTTTAAGCGAGCATGAGCTGTCACGTAAGCCGCAATGATGACATTTCCAAAGGGGTCGTCTTGAACAAAGTCCAGATCTTCTTCATAATTCACTAAGATCAAATCCTCGCGAACGACGTCCACGTGTTTCATAAATTTGGTTTTGTCGTGAATCATCTGAAAGTAGCGGGAAGGTTCTGTCAAATATTCCATCTTGGGTAAACACGGTCGTTGTGTCATTTTACCCCACAAACAATTTAACATCACTTTGGCAAACGATCGCCTGCCTTCGTTTTTCTCGATGTGATCTAGAGTAATGCCTTCTTGTGCCCAGTATTTCTCTTTGAATGTCTTTTGGTCTTCGGGAGTGTGACACCAGGACGGATAGCCACTGGCTTCTTGCTTTAGTTTCAAAAAGGCATCCACGTAGTCTGCGAAAATGCCTTTCTGCGTGGGGTCACCCTTGTGGTATTGTTTTGTCTTGGGAAAGTGGCAAATTTCGTATACTTCTAACAGTTGGTATCCCATGTCCAGAGCTTTGAACAATTCTACGCTGACCCAGGTTTCCGTCAAGGCCCGTTCTTCCTGGGTGTGCTGACAAGGTTGGTCTTGGATGCACGTTTCAGCACAAGTACGGCACAAAGGAAACATCAGTTTGTCTTAGCAATGGTGAGGTAAAACGGGATGGTACAAGTCCGTGGGAGGCAAAACTTTGCACTTGATAAAGCCTTCGTATTGTCGAATGTTTTTCGGGTCGATGTGTTCCGTTAACAATTGTGGGTGCCCTGCAGGAAAGCGACAATATTTGCACACGTAGGGATAGAGCAAATACACCTCCAAGCATTTGATTTCTTCTCCTTTCTCTTCGTCGGCTTGGTACAGCAAACAGGTGGCACTGGTCCTTCCTCCGTACAAACTATCCCTCGGGTTCAGCGGGTCCATGATCTTTCCACGATGCGTTTAAACTCGGGATCGGTTTTCAAACGGTGATCGTACTCGTGTTCCCACATTTCCACCACTTGGTATCCTTGCTGTTCTAACTTTAGGCGTCGCTGACAAGTGGCCTGGTACAAGTCTTCCATGGTTCGTTGTAAAAACTGATTTTTAGTGCCACGATCAGGGTAACAGACGGGGCATCCGTGAAATAAGCAACCGTTAAACTCGTACACGATCTTGGGGTTTTCGAAGTCCCAGCCATCGACCGAATACGTTCCGATGGTCTTTTCGCCTCCTCCGTTGCGGGCATGCTGAATCCATTTGTCTTCCTTGTCGCACAAGTAAGGTAACCAGCGTAGGGCTTTGACCGAGTATTGACGTTTGACATAGTTGGTGGTGTGAGGACTGATGACAGCCACGGTGTTTTCAGGCATGAATCGTTGCCGGTACACTAAGGAACACGCTTTGGCAATGGTGCAAGCTTCTTTCAAAGGATCGACCCCTCCATGTTCCATGAACAGTTGTCGAAATTTTCCTCAGCATCGCCGTAAAATGTCCACGTCGGAACGACAATACTTTAACATTTCTTCCTGAAAGTCGAAAGGGTCGGAGGCTTGGACCTGGTACCAAGCGTAGAAAGCTTTTCGTTGTTCGGTACGCATGTTGTCGGGGTCGTAATAGTGAGCCTCAGGCAAATGGGGTAGAACGACATGTTGATTGGCTTCGGTATTGAAAAAAGTGTGGAAAGTACCCTTTAGCCATTTCTGTCATTCCAAACGTTTTAGGCATTCGACTCAAAGGCGTGGCCAAGTAACTCATCGAATCTTTAAACTGTACTTGTCCCACTTGCATGAAAATGATTTTGGCCCCGTTCAAAGTGACTTTAGTACGTTCGGTGCCATGTTCTGTATAGTATCTGAGAAGAAACTGTCCATCGTATCCGGAGAAATTGTGAGCCATCACAGTGGCATGACGATGACAATTACCATAACTTTCGACGTCCTCTTGGCTCCACGTCTTGTCGATGGGGTCTAAGACCGATTGAGCGAAATCGGCTAGCGTGTTCGGTCCCCGAAAGATTTTTTCACGTTCTCCAGGAATCTTACTGCAGTGAGTCCAATGACCGAAAATAGGTTCTTGAATGTACTTCTCGCACGCTCGATGAGCCACGCAGAAATTAGGAATGTGAGTGCCGGTCTCTTGCATGCATTCAAAATCGAAAAAGATGAAATTGCCTTTCTTCTTGTGACCGTCCTCTTTCTCTGGTTGGGGTTGGTATTTTTGCACGTAGCATTGGTGTTCCAAGTCCACGATGTGGTGACAAATGTGACATTTTTTCTTTCCTCGAAATACGTGTACCTTGACATTATTGGTACATAGACCTTGTCCACACGTAGTGCACAATCTCAGGAGTTGACAAGCACATTTCTGCTGTGAACCTTGCGTCTTCAGATGTTGTTGGTAACAGGCAGGGCTGACAAACGTGAGCAGACAAGCAGGACAATGCACTCGTTCTTGCCCTTCGTTCAGACAGGGTTGAGAGGCCAAACATCCTGAGCATTTCGATCCGCAATGCTTGTGTTGCTCTCGATTGTTATAGCCATAGTCACATTTCTCACAGTAATAACTGTATCCCAGGAATGCGGTGATACTGGTAATGGTATCGAAATGTTCATCGTGATGATAGAGGTGAATGTATTTTCCATCCTTAAAGTCTTTCGTTCGAAACAACAGAGGCCCGCGCACTTCTTGAGGGTGCACTTTCAAGGTGTAGAGTGGAGCTAGGACATCTTGCAATTTTTGCATTTCAGGAATGCCACAGGGTTTGTCTTTGGGCAAGATGGCTTGATGTAACAGGAGTTCTGCTTCGTTTCGTTGTTTGGCTCGGTCCGATTGTTGAATAGTTTTCCAGGCTCCTTTCCATTCTACCGTGTCGTTTTTGTTGGCATAGGTTCGTCCCACCACGATGGCCCTGGCTAAACACATCTGGTCTTGAGAATTGTGAATTTGGACGAGGCTACGCTTAATGCTGCGAAGGTCGTTCACCAATAACACCTTATTGCGTTGTCCGGTCCCTTGAGGAGGAGAGACGTGAGTCATATCCAGTGTGGCTTTTCCATCGGTGATGTCAAACTGGTCATTGGATTGTTGCACGTGTTGAATCTTGTCCATGACTTTGGAAGCGGTCAGTTCTGCGGGTCTGCTAAACTCGATCCAAACAGGGGATTTCAAACCATCGTGTTGTATGGAAAGTCTCAAGCGATCGTATTCTTTGGGTTGACATTGTTGCTTGAGTGTGGTGAGCAAAGAATCCCACATCTCGGTGATGAACCCTTCTGCTTTCTCTAACGGTACGTCGGACTTGGAATCTTTAAACTTCACCGCGTATTTGTAAGCCGTGGTTCTAAATTTTCTAGAGGAGCTCTTTTCCGTCTCTCGAATGGAATAGTATTTTTCAGGGTTGACTAAGGGTGGTGAACTTTGTTTGGATACTCGTTCACTCACGTCCTCTTCAAAATCACTAGCATGAATTTGTGCCAAGACTTCAGTCCTGGCACGAGGCGATAGATCACGTATCTGCTTCTTACTTTCTTCTTCTTTCTTCTTGAATGAATTGGATCGTTTTGATCTTGATAGCAAAACGTCAAATGACTAAAATTTAAACACCATGGGCTACTTTATAGTCATGGCAGACCAACGTATTAAAAGGGTATGTGTCTTGTCCTTTCACTATTCATTTCACTCTCAAACCGAGCACAACGATGAACGAGACTACACAAATCGAACATTTCATCAGAGCTTAGCGAGGGGTCATCCAAAAATTTTCTTCAGACCAGCCGAGGAACTACTCTCCTTCCCTTCGAGATAAAAGTGAAGATACTTGCTATATCTGTCAGAAGAAAGGGCATTGGTCTTCAGAGTGTCCAGACCGTCAAAAAAGCAAAACAGGGGCTAAAAGAGACAAAAGTCAAGATACCTGTTATCATTGTCAAGAAAAAGGACATTGGTCTCCAGATTGCCCTAAGAAACAACAGCAGCAAGAAGAGGGGAGTGATGGAGAGGAAGCAGAGGAGGAAGAAAGCAGACAGGTGAAGGAAAAGAAACAGGAGAAGAAAAGAAGAAGGGAAGAAAGTGAGGAGGAAGAGGAGGAAAGGACTGTGACGGTGAAGAAATTGAAAAAAAAAACAGAGTGAACAATGAGGCAGAAGAAATCTATGAACTTTTTAAAGTGTTATGTTGTGAACTGTGAATTGGATTGTAAATATTTATAAAAGAATAAATTAGTTATAAAAGGTAAGTGTCTTTGGGTTTTGATTTTAAAATAAGAACCTACACTCACGCACTCATACACAGACACATACTATAGGGTAAAATGAGGCTTTTTTTAGTTTGAATGGATGTTGGCAATTGAAAGACTATCTCTTTTCGAGAGACATGTGTGGCCCTGAAAAGGGCCTTTTTGGTGTAGAGGTGAGTTTAAACAATCAACCTTAACTGCCTTAAGCCTTTGCCACGGCCAAGGCCTACTTCTGGACTGCGTACTGTTGATGATGATGATGATTTGGTTGAAATCACTAAGGGTGGTACGGTAGGCTTAGTCACAGGGTTGGAGTGTTTAGCTCGGGAAGGTCGTATTCTCTTCGGTCGTAATAAAGAAGTCTGATACATTTGTTTCAGACTTCTTAACTCCGCTAAAAGGTCTAACAGTACCGTGACCGTTTGAATTTGACACCCTTGTTTCTTTGCTGCTGCTTCTTCTTCTTCTTGTTTTTTTCTTACCTCTTCTTCTTGCTGCTGTTGCTGTAGAAGAACAGCTTGTTCTGCTTCCTTTTGCTGTTGTATAAATTTCCCCCAATTCTTCTTTCTGTCTCTGTCTAAAATTTTCCACGTGCGGTAATGAAGAAGGTGACGAAGGTTCCGGAACAAATTCTTGCGAGGTAAGAAAATCCACAAAATCCCAATTCACCTCTTCTGAAAGTAAGTTTGGGTTCCCTTGGGTAGTCTCCAGGGGTGGTGGACCCCAATTTATCGTTTTCTGAGTTTCCGTCATGTTGAAAAAACTGTCGCATGGATTGACTGCGCACAGGCGCCAGCGAATCTATATAGAACATGTGACGTCACAGACTGCTCTTTTCGGATTGGACGTGGGCTGACTGAATTTTGTAATTGTAATTTTGGTCAATCAACTCAATCCGTTTCGATCCTTCCTCTCCCTATAAATAAGCGCAGTTCACTGCATTCCTTCACCTGTTCTCGGCACTATCAACATTTGGATCGACATGCAATCATCAACTCTTGTATCTTCCATGATGTTGCGGACGGAGATACCGATGTATGTCCTATCCAAGTGGACAGTTGTCCACAGGACAGACACCAGCCTGTGGATAAGAAGGATATATGTGGAGAGGCAAGGATGCCTAAAGTACTAGCATATGACCCTGCAGTCATGCGCAGCTTAAGAAGAAGATCTCGCAGATGCCCTTTATATTAATATTAAGGGTATATTAACATAAAACCAAAGGCCCTTTTCAGGACCACTCCTGTATCTCGAAAAGACCTTGACTTTCTTTGCCTACCCCTTTTTTAGGAAAAAAATGTATGTTGTCTATTGTGTGCGTGCGTGCGTGTGTGTGTGTGTGTGTTCTATCCCTCTCCCCTGTTTCATTTTCATAGACCCATCAGGTTGGGACCGTATTAAATAGGGTCATGACCCTGTTCCATTTTCCCTTGACGCTAAACAGGCCCAAGATTATTTTTCCCATGTTAAATTCCCTTGACGCTATACAGGCCCACGATTATTTCCCATGTTAAATTTACATAGACGCTATATAGGCCCGGGTGTGTGTGTGTGTGTGTGTCTGTAATGCTAATTCCCATTGACGCTATATCGCCCCACTTCACTACTATTGATTTCTGCATGCTTGCAAATTCAAAGCATATCATACATGCTATCAATTCTGCACCGGCTATAAAATCTGTTTTGCAACTATCGAATAATACCTGGAATATTTCTAGTGAACATGCTGGCAATATCTGGCTTTCCTGAAATTACTATTTCATGACTATGTGTTCTTACCCTTACGCAGGACATTGTGTGGATAATGTTGTGAAATAGTAATTTAAAATGGCGCATTTTTTCGATATTAGCTGAATAGGGGTGTGGTTCCTTCTTTGTTTTCCCATACAAATTTAAATTTGAAATAGGAGTGTTCATTCACTGTACTATCACAGACTGAGACCACGAAATCTAAAGCATCGTGCTATCAAACACAACTTTGCTTGTGCAAATCCAGGTTTTGGTGAAAATGTTTCTTGTCTATGCAGGTGAATGTGAAAAATGAAAGTAAATTTGAAGCTGAAAAGTCCACACCGGTAACGGATAGCTGGCATGCGTAATCTTTAAATCGTATATGAAACTGATATAGACTGCACACATTAGTTTGACCGAAAAACCTCACATGAAACGCATAACAAATAGTCGCGTGCCAATAACTTCAAAGAACTAATTCAAAAAGCACAGCTTGGACAGAGAATTTTCCATTTATATTAAAGAATAACTGTTGTAAATAATGACTAAAAAAAATCAGATTCATTCTCAAAAAATTTTGATGGAATTATGTGAAATACTCTCGAAAAATGCCATTAATTTACCAACTAATTAGGATATAGGCATGTCATAAAAACGTTGTATCGTTTTAATGCATCATATCGATTTATCAAAGAAGCCCAAAATATGTTACATGCGTTTTCAGAAGCAATAGCGAAACATGTTGAATAAATTGATTTAACTTTAGTGTCCTTATGAATCGAACATAATAATCCAGGCCAAGCTTATGAACAGGTAATGAATTTACATAATATAATGTAAGAAAAATGGAGTCGCTAAAGATGCGTAAATAACCAGCTATGCCTGAAGAGTCTGAACATCTGATGATTTTAGCGAATGTTCTATCTGTAATGTTGATAATGTCCAAGAGCAATTCAGTTAAACAAATGTTTCTGGGTATTAATACAGGAATGAAATCCAAACTCACCAAGAAACAGAACATACTTTATGAAATTATACATATCCGTGAAGAAGAGAAGCAGCACAAGCACAAGTGGAAATTATTAAAAGCTGTTTTCGAAAAAAAAAAAAACACCCAAGTATTTATGAAATTTACAAGACGTTTGGCATTATTGTAAACTTACGTCAGTCTGACAAAATTCATGTTGGCATTATACTCAGTTATGGACCATTTATTTACGCGGACTCCTTTATGAGAGGTATTTTATCTACCGCCAAAAACGAATTTTGCTGATGAATTCTGAAATCAGCATACTGTATTATTTTACACAGGCAGCAGCAGAGCTTTTGCTGAAAAGTAACTTTGAAAACTAAAAGCCCCATGCGAAAAAAAAAATAAAAAAAAATAAGGTCAATAACGCTAAACTAGATCCTCTTACTTTACCGAGAGTTTCTCTCCCAGAGTCTCTATTGGGGGTTAGTTTATTTCGTTACTTTATTTTTGTCATTAGTGTTTTTCTAAATTTGTATGCGCGTTTTTGTTTACTTACCGGACGTTCATTGATGTCGCGCCTCCGAAAATTTTATCAAGGCTTATACGATATCATGTAAATTTATTGTTATAAATCCGTGTGGGGTAGTTTGTGCTTTTGAGAAGAAATTTCTAAATCTGATAATATCCATATCTCCGCTGCACCATGTTTGATGAATATTTCTCATAGTATGTGTATCAACTACATTAAACACAACTAAAATATTACAGTTATCTCTAATTACTTTTGGTATTTATGTATATCTCTGTGTGACATAAATAATATCTGTATTTTGATGTCTGCCTCTGGAAAATATTCTAGCTGGATTTGATTGCTTGTCCAGCATCACATCATCGTATACTACGAAATTATTAATAAACCACTCTAGTTCATCTACAGACGGTGCTTCATCAATATCGGTTATAACATTAACAATGTCGTCGCCATCTTCATTTAACAATTTTGCATTTTCATTAAAGTCTTTAAGTACATGATAACATCTTTGATCATCGACTGATGGTGCAACTAAATATAAATTGTCCCACTTTAACCATCTCATTATCAAATTAAGCAATAATTGTGTTTTACCTTATCCAGATGGACCAATTATAATCATTCTGATAGAATTTGGTAATGCTGAAATATGTTTTACTGGCTCTTGCTTTCGTGTCGCTGAGAAATCAGTGACATCCATGTTGTATAAATATAATAAATAATATGAATTTATATTGCGTTAAATGTAGAGCACATACTCCTACGAGTATGTTGACAACAATAAAAACAAAAAATAAATGATGCTCACTTGCAGGTAAATGTGTAAAATGTGGCACAAAAAATATAAATTTATTTCTACCAGTAAAATTGGTGTTGATATCGCTACTTCATTAGAAAAATTACCAGGAACTCCATGGGCTAAATACCCAGGAGAAAAACACCTTCCACGATATAATTGTTGTGGTCCTGGAACCCGACTTGATATTCGACTTGACGAATAAGATCAGCCAAAACCTAGAGAGTATCCAGTAAATGCTATTGATCAAGCATGTCACGTTCATGATGTAGCGTATAAAAATAAAGATTTACAACAACGACATATTGCAGATGTGAAGTTGATTCATTCGTTAAATTCCATAAAAAATAAAAATATCAGAGAATCATTATCTAATTGGTTGGTAAGATCCGCGATGAAAGGTAAACTAGCATTAGGGGCTGGTAATTAATTAACCAATTATTAAAATAGTGGAATCAATTTAATATAGCTCAAGGGGTTATTGGAAAGGTAGAGCAGCAATTAGTAAACTCGCCGATGCAGCAAATGTTACACGTTCTGTTGCTGTAAAATGTTTAGCACGACAGGCAATATGGCAAATTTTATCTACCACCATCTAAAAAAATTCAGCATGCACATTTTGATGTCGACACTCCTAATGAAGTTCATCAGCCTGATATTTTATTTTTACCACACGATACTATCAAAATGGAAGACGTCAATTAACATATAAATACGCCTTAACTGTCGTTGACGTTTCAAGTAGATATAAAGCAGAGCCACTATCAGCTAAAACAGCAACTGAAGTTGTATCTGCTCTTGAGCGAATTTATCAACGAGGACCCTTACGATGAACACAAATATTACAGGTTGATCCTGGCAAAGAATTTATTTCTTGGTGCAGTATTATCTCTGATGAAAAAACATAACGTCAAAAAGACGAGGATATACTGCAATACATCTTGATCAGGCAATTGTTTAACGATTTAATCGAACACTTGCTGAGCGGTTATTTGGATATCAGAATGCGAAGGAAATAATTCAGAAAGATACAAGATCTCGCGAATGGGTTGCAAGATTACCAAGTGTAATAGCTGCAATAAATAATGAAATTCTCGAACAACTTCTATGAAACCTGTTAATGCGATTACAAAAAAAGCCACATACCAATACAACGACATGATTTTTCAAAACAACCAGTATTAGGTAATGTAACTGTCAGGTATTTATATGAACCCGGTGAACTTGAAGGCGGTATAAAAAGAGCGACTGATCCTATCTGGAGTGTAACGACACATAAAATTTCTAACGTGGTAAGATCTACTGAGACCTGCAATATACAGATTAGATTCAACTGCTCCTCAACGTGGATTCCTACGCGAGCAATTACAAGTAATTCCTGAAGACACACAATTACCACCGCATTCACTTTTGTAAACTAGCATCTCGAGGTCGATTGCATTCAAGAGAGGTCGGCATTACATTTTCGCGTGTGTCACCAAACTTATTATTAATTCTTTCCACAGTAAATTGTCTTGGATTATTAAGAATATTGTTCCACAACTTTACTGTATTACAGCTCGCACAATGATTATTTTGATGTTGTTTCAGCATGATTATAAATTCAGCATCAAAGTAAACGTCGCGTTATTTTTTTTGTCACACTGTTTATAGCTAACCAATTTTTTCTTACTATATCATTGTCAGTAACATCGCCAATGGTTTTTGTAAAGTCCATGACAATTCTCCACAACTGAGAAATTTTTCTAACTCTAGACAGTGCGAGATAAACTAAATTTGACCATTCGATACGATCATCGACGATCCAACCTTGCATATCAGAGATAGTTAACCCCTGAGATGAATGAATTGTCATCGCGTATCCTAACGTCCATGGAGATTTGTCGCATCTTCAACAACATTGACAGGAACCAAAACAATATCATTTAGTACAAGATTTTGTTTTTCTGACGATCCTGGAATATCAACGTTGATATTATGCCGTCGCGTATCAACTGGTCGATAACATAATGGTACGGGTAGACTTGAAAACATTTCTTTATGTAACATAAATACCTGTTGTTGACGTGTATCACGAACTATCTTTCTTCTTGCAACTATGAAATCATTTGGTCTCCACAAATTCCAAAAGTTGCTCATAGGAGTTTCTGGAATTGTTTCACGCATTATTTCACACTGACCTTTATTCGGTTGTAGTCTGATTAATTTCATAAACTCTCTTAATTCTGGGTCAAGTGCTCTATGATCATCAGTTATTTCTTCATAATAATCAACAACATTCCTCAGCCATGATCGCCGCACATTATCACAGCAGTATTTTTTGTTAATAGCCAATCAAGAAATGTTTTTACCGTTTCTAACAACATTGTACATATTTCATCTCAAACGATAATCTTTGGAATGTATTTTTTTCGCCCATTCGATCAGGAGTCCATTTATCTCGTTTCCATTGAAAGAATTTATGATAAGTGCATGATTTATTATTTCTTTCTCTCATTTCTTTTGCGAATCTGTGTTTAGGGGTTAAATCGACCATTTCAAAATTCCGAAATAGTTCAATCACACGAGTTGTTTTACCAGAACAACCTGGTCCATTAAGATAAACTGTTTTATGTCTAGCTACGGGATCATACACTGACGGTGCAGATGATAGCTTTAATGTCTAATATTTTCTGCAATAAATATCTTTGATTTCAAAGTCAGTGGATTCAAAATAATCAAGTATATTTTTTTTTTGTTTTATTCTCCATTCGCCCCATGATGTACAAGTTCCGATATTTAATTTTTCCAACAATCCTGAATATTTTTTTATTGATATATAACGAATCCGTAGCGACTCTGACAGCAAACTTAGAAACCCTATTTATCATCCATAATACATTTATCGAAACGTACGCGAGCACTGAAGATCTTAAATGAGTAAACTGCGATGACTCGCCATTCATATAACTCACAATTGTACCTAATTTGGTTCCGTCTGATAAATTAACATTGCTTGGACTTATAAATGTTTTTATTTTTCGTTGAATCAACAATTATAAAATCTAACTCAGCATCATCTATATTCAGTCTTACACAATGTCGTTTATGATCATATGATCTTCCTCGGGTGAATTTACCAATTATTTTTCTGCCGAGATCTTTTGCGATTTTATTTTGGTAATCGGTTATATCAGGATTTTCATCATCAGAATATTTCTTTTGTTGTGGTAACCAAACCTTTTTCTGCGGACGATATGATATAATTGCTTCGCTTACTGTCAGAAATATCAATATTTTCACATCAAGTATATATCGTAATAAAACTATTGATATCCACATTTTTTTCTGAAAAATATTTGCCAAATCAGACATAACAAATTGGAGGAAGACTTTTAGCAAACTCGAATGACTCGATACAAGAGAATCCAGTCAGGTCAAAATCCGGTAATGTTCCGTTTATCGATAATCTAGTCATTCGTGTGTGGGATGACCAAATCTTTTAAAATATACAGAACACGCTCCTATACCAAGAAAATTTCCAGGATAACGTGCAACGATAGCAACCAAAAAAAAACATCTTTACGGTCGTATTTACTATTACATAATCCACCGTGTCCGTTTTCGACACAACTCGATATTATATCTTTGAGAAAATCAAACCGAGTTGGTTTCCACGAATTTTTCTCTCGGGCAAAATAAGTAGCGACTGAAGGAACAGTAAAACAATTGCTGAGTAATTGTTAAGCATCATCGGTATATTTCAACACAATATTTTCATTTCTTCGTGGAGAGATTCTGTGCGATAAATAACGCCATTAGGTAATACAAAATGATCATAGTTTTCATCATGAAAACTTTGAAACAGCCATACTGATACAGGATCGTTTTTACTTATTTTTTCATTAATAAAATCGAATATATCTCCTTGGTAAATTTTACAGTTCGATTTCGTGGAAATGTTGTTACTGCATTAGTCCTCGCATGCGCATTACGATCAATAATTTCAATCGAACCTCCTTTTGATTTATATTTTGATTCGTACAAAAGCTCTCCAGTTATTGTTTTTATTGTTATTGGGAACTTTAGTGTCTTTCTTAGCTCAGCGACATCTTTGACAGACGCTTCGGTATATTTAACTATTTATCCCCACGCGTTTATTATTTTATCTCTTTTATCTGTTAGATCGTTTCCACGAGTCGAAACGGTAAAATGTTCCGTTACTCGTTCGGCAACACAAGTTAGCCTTGAAAATTTCATTGTTTTTAAATTATTAACGCTGGGTTTATCATTTATTGGATAAATTCCATAAATAACTGCTGTTACAGGATATGCACTTTCATAATACGATTTGTCAATACCAGTCAACATTCCTGGTTTGGAATGTTTACTTAGTATGGCAATTTTTTCATTATGAATTACATGATCATATTTGTCACGTATAATCAAGGTATTATTGTCTGTTTCTGTTAATACAACAAATTTTACATTAAAAAGATATTTTCGACTGTCGAGATAATTAATGAGCGTTGCCGCTCGTTTATATATAATGATTCAAACAAAGGACAAATGCTAGTGGTTAATGATAAGTTCTACGTCTCCTTGTAACAAAGCCTGCATAAACGAATTCTGCGGACATCATTTACAAAGCGTTCGTAATGGATGTCTAGGACCAAAACCGTGTTTGAAATGAGGTGTTGGAGTAGAGGATACACGCAGTTCTGTTTGCAATGTGGTGGTAAAAAATACAGAGACCTCAAAAGATATTATGATAAAAAAATAATGACAGTGACAAAGTTGTGAAAAGCGTAAAAGATTATCTGACAAGATTTTCAAAGTAACTATTTAGTCAAATAATCAATTAAACAAATGATATTATATGTAAATGAGCCAAAAAGACGTTGCTAAACACCCTCTTATAATGAATTACGAAGCATCTCGCGATGGTGTAGCCAGACACTGTCGACTACAAAAACCAGTCGGTTTTGTTAATAATCATGGTGATCTAATGTGTGCTTTTTATGGGAAGAAAAGTTATTACTGTCACCGACTTATATTCGAATGTTATTACAGAGTAATCGAAGACGGTCTTGTGATCAATCATATTGACTCAAATCCCCAAAATAACTCTTTATCCTATTTACGAGCTGTCATACAAAGCCAAAATTGTAAATCCGGTAATATTGGCAAACATTCAAAAATTATAAGATAGTTGTATCTACAAATGTAGATACTGACAAAGAAATAATATTTCAATCGATACATTCAGCTGGAAGATATTTTGATATTAACTCGCGTGCTGTAAATAAACGTCGCGGATAAAATAAATAAATCGGCGTTTACAGAAAAATATAAACAAAAAATAAACTTTCATTATTGTTAAGAAAGCTGTCAAGCAATGCTATCTCCAGTAGAGTAATTAAGTAGTTATCTCTTTTATATTTACTATTTATTTAATTCATTTAATTTTTTTGTATCTTTTTGTTAGAACAGTTGTTTTTATTTTGATATTTATATCGTCGGTGATAAATATATATAATGATTAAGCAAATTAGAAACAAGATATAATCATGATAATTGTCATTATGCCAGGTTGTAAAATTACTTACAGAAAGATAAATGATGATCTAGTAATATTAAAAGTCCATGAGAGATTCTATCCAGGACTTTCACAAAAACAATCTATCAGATATTTATCACGAGATGAAATAGCGTGAAAACGATTATGAAAGAAATACGCTCTTTCTAAAAGGATGAAAGTAAATAAGTATATATATATATATATATATATATATATATATATATATATATATATATATATATATATATATATAAATATATATATATATATATATATTATATTATATTTCACTTCTATTGTCAGTAAGGAAAGTGCACTTATATATATATATATATATATATATATATATATATATATATATATATATATATATATATATATATATAGTGATTGGTGCACTTTCCTCACTCACAAAATATGCGAGATAGAATAATTTTTACTTAAGGGAGATAACGCTCCTTTCCTTGACAGAGTAATTTAGCAGTTACCTCATTTTCTTGATGTTTGGTTTTTATGGGAAGAAAAAAATCACCGAAGAAAACAAATGATGTCAGGAGAGATAACTTTTATAGTATATGTTTGTCTGTAGATCATTTTGTCATGGTAATTAATTAATTAATTAACCATCTATGTTATAATTAATATCAGTGAAGTAACATAATTGAATAATAGTTCAAATTAGTAGAAGGATAATTTACGGTTTCTAATTTACAAACGAAATCAAGGCAGAAGAACACGCGGTTACATGTACAGTAAACATGTACATGTACAACAAAGCTATTATTATACATGTTACACGGAAATATATATTTTTCAAAGCTGATTTTGTCAAGGTAGAAATGTATATATAATTTTTAATAAATGTGATTGATATGCTTCAGTCTCTGATTTTGCCATCATTAGTAAATACCATTATGTTATCTGTAGTAGCACCAAGAACTCTAGAAACTATATCATTTCATTTGATGTTGCTGGTCTTTAAAATACCGTATTTATCCTGAAAAATATTTACCTCTACTCTCTCAACTCCAGAGAGGTTCATCCATAGTCGCATAATTTGACAAATCAATGTCAACTTTTTTTTTCTTGCCCTTAGTGGTACCACTAGAGAAGATCTTTCATAAATATCAACCATTATACTTTAAGATCTGTTTAAAACGACACAGTTACTTGTATAATCATGCACGACTTTATGAGGTGCATTGGAAGATTTTAGATTTTGATATAACGTCAAGTACATTAATTACTTCATGACCACATATTGGCAGATCAGTTAGTGTTTGTGTTGGTGATGATGAATACCAGACTGGAATATTTTTTGCTGTGTTTGTATACTTGAAAAATTCAATTGGTGGAGCCAACCCATATGAATTGAAATAAACGATTCCACGTGGATCAATTGCATATGCAACCCAGTGAGTTCCTGGACCAGAACTATTATCAAGATTAATAATTCCTGTTTCAAAATTGTTTGTCTGTTTGTTTTGGTAATTGATCACGCATCAAAACACCTCTAAAATTTTTATATTTAATTATTTTAGCAGCATCAAGTAAATCAAAATTTGACATAGGCAAAATTAGCAAAGTGTTCCTGGAAGTCTCAGAACTTTTCCTTGCCGATGAGGGGTTCCCGGTAATCTTAGACCCCTTCCCTTTTTTATATCCTTTTCCTGTTATTTTATCAACAAGCATGCTACCAACCTTTTTGGCAGTTCCGCTTAAAACACCAAGTGCAGCTGTTTTTGCAATAGTTAGAGCTACAGTGGCTATTAATGCCGGTAAAACTGCAAAAAGTGGAAATATACTGCCTGTGTTAATCAAGTCTTTAATGGAACTCGGTGAAAGATGAAGTTGACCTGCTGCTTTTTATTCCAAAGCCTTATTCAAATGCTTGAGTCTTGGTTAATGATAATTTGTTTGGACCACCACCAGAAATTGATATTTTTATAATATAAGTGATTTTTCCACCAGCACCTTCAAGTAGCATTGCTTTATCTTAAAGAATAACTGCAAATGATCTGTAGTTAGTAATAACTCCAACGTCTCTATTTACATGAGCTCGAAAGTGAATATAATGACAGATTGTCTAGATGAATCAAGGTGTTCCAGCGAAAATAAATCGGACAGAGATTTGTAAAATCTAGTTGTGAAATTTGTAGACCAGTATCTATATTTTGATCATGTCCCATAAATGTCATTAACCCATAATATGCACATGTTACATGATTTAATTCAAAATTCAATAATATATCTTTGATGTCCATTTATCATCAGTGAAACTTCAGAAACTCCAAGTTTGTCAAATATCATATGACTTTCTTCCTGCGAGTTTAGTCGTGCAGTATTTTGAAAAACAATGAAAATATGCCTTGGTGCAGAAAAACGTTGCTGTGATGTTACATGCCATGTAAATAAACCATTAACATTACTTTGAACACTATCTGTAGTTACTGTCAACCATGATAGCAATGATTTACCACTGGAGTCCATAAAAGAAAGTAATTTTTGTTCTTCAGCAACTGCTGGAGTCATTACTGGCATCCACATCAAGAGTTTTGTTAGTATTACTTTACCAGCAACGTCTGGAGCTCGCCAGATAGCATCATCATCAGTAGCCTTTCTTACAAATACACTTGTATGCTTGGCTCCAAAAATAACTTTTCTAACCAAAAATATGTGACAGTGGAATTGCACATGAAAATCTTTTATTACCTCAAAACATTGATCGACGTGTTGTAAAACCTAAGCTGAAGTGTGCATTAACACTGATCATTACACTTGCACATCAAAGTTGTCGTTGCCAGCATGGTTCAATGGTCGTCCTATTGTCTGTTAACAAG
The DNA here is from genome assembly GCA_028554795.2 of Sinohyriopsis cumingii. Classification (NCBI taxonomy): domain Eukaryota; kingdom Metazoa; phylum Mollusca; class Bivalvia; order Unionida; family Unionidae; genus Sinohyriopsis; species Sinohyriopsis cumingii. The sequence goes on along the minus strand of CM068825.1, from coordinate 15,439,040 downwards.
AAAGTCAGAAGTGTCTTTAACAAACATCACTGACAGGCCAGCTGATTTTGTATAATCATCAGAATATCTTGCTAGACCTATTATTGTTGTAGCAACATCGTCTTTTTGATTATTTTCAATATTTCTTCCATCAATCATGCACGTAGCACTGTCAAACAACGCCATAATGTTGTTATTAACAAAACTAATTATATCACGAACAGCCTCAATAGCCTTCATTCCTAGTTGTTTTGCAATTGGTATTGCTTTTGGGTCTATCCTTCTAAATAGACCTTGAACAACATCACCAAGTCCATCTCTGTAAATCGCTTTGTAAGTTGGTAATTGTGAGTTCACTACCCTGACCATTACAGGTCCAGGTTGTGCATTGTGTATAATCATTTTCTTAATTACATACGGATTGTTTGTAGTCACTGTGATAATCATCAGCAATTTCATTAATGAGAGAATGATGAACACTGATATCCATAATACCGCCAATAAATAATCTTTGACAAATATCAGATATTTCATTATTAATTTCTGACGAATTATTTCCTGCGTGTTTTCCTCCAATCAGAACTTCTAATCTATGTCAGTAAGAACACTGTCAGGGCAAGTAATAAGACCACTTCCTCCTGGCGTAGTTGAGGAAAAACCACTTCCAGTAGCACCTGACGTAGGTTCGTAATTTTCATCAGGGTCATTATACTGCTGTTTAAGTTCTTCAATGGTCTTATTGATTTTTTTAGCCATTTCTTCATATATTCTCTCTCTACGACTCAGTACTTCTTGTTTAAAGTTAATAAATTCCTGACTAGTGGTATCTAAAGAATCTCATTTTTATGGGCTGCATATACTGTAGCAATCTATTTTTCAGGTTCTACCCATTCAACAAGTTCGTCTTTCAAAAAAAAAATTCTATTTTCAAAAAAAGAAGCAATATCTGGTGAGAATGTTCGATTATCAAGTGTTATATGATCTTTTTCATTAAATATATTTCTATAAGCACTAGGTTTTTGCTCAGGAGGTTGTGTTTTTTGTCGTGACCGAGTAATTCGTGATCCAGGAGATTGTAGTTCTTTTTGTTCTCGCTCTATTTGTTGCTGTGATGGAGGAAGTGGAAAAGAAGGTTCTTGCTGGGGAGGTTCTGTTCTGATTGTCTTGGTAGCCTTTGTAGTTTTTGTTTCTCACCTTCTAAATGCTGTAAAAAGTTTTTTATTCCACTAACATAATGTAGTTTATATCATTACTATCTACCTGATCAAGTCCTTGATGTACACAATACACTCAATTATACCATGTACTACGACTAACACCTTTAACATGTTTAGGTTTTAAAAAATTTCTTCTTCAAACATGACCTAACATAGCAAATGCAGATAATTTAACTATATCTTAATGACTTTTTATTTCAATAACACCTTTATCAGTAAATTTTACTATAAATTTAACACCTTTTCTTCCCTTTGGTTTTTCCTTTTTTGTTTTTTCTATAGATTCTTTCATATCAGCCAATTCATCAAGTATTTTTCACCTATTAGAGGAGGCTGAGCAGCAACTATTGCGGCTGGAAGTTTTTGTAAAAGTCTTTTTGTTCCCTTAGTATATTTAGGAGTCTGTTCCAACGCTGGATGAAGACTTTCAGTAACTGCTGCAGTTTTTCAGTAACCTTTGTAATGGGTTTAAATAATTTTTCTGTACCTTCTGCATATTCAACTTGTGATTCTTGACATTCTTGAAGTTTTTGTCTAAAAGCATCACGAACAGGAAAAAACTTTTTGATTGCTTCCAATCTTTCTCTAGCTAATCTAGCTCTATAAGATTCCGTACACGGTGTCATTATTGATATATAAATAATGATCTAATTACAGCAGCAGAGGAGGCTCAACCTCAGTGAGACGTCAGGCGGGTAAACAACTACATACTTTTTAAAAAACTAACCTCCAAGAGGTTTTGGTTTAGTGTTAATGACCTTATTTTTTTAAGTTTTTTTGTATGAGGTTTTAGTTTTCAAAGTTAAGTCTTAGAAAAAGGTCTGTTCGCCTCCTCTGCTGCTCAGGCTGATTTACAATTTCGTGTGATTGCTGATGGACCTCATGGCTTTTTGTGTAAAATACCACTGAAGGCTTATAATGAGACACAATGCTGGCAACTGGAAGAATAAACAGCATTGACTAACTCATGCTAGGGATTTTATGAACCCATGTTTAAGTCCAGAGAAGCAAAAACCATACCTGAGTCATACAAACGCTCCAGCACATTTAGAATAATAGACTTTGATGCTCCAAACGGTCATAAGCAGTTTGGTTCAGTACCCAGCAATGGATTAGACTTTAAACACAATCTCCATCTGGGCTTAGAGCGACTTTAAACACATTTTCCATGATTTATTTGTTAAGGATTATTGAGATAACGCACCTGTTTATTTACAAAACTATTGTATAGTATCTCTGATCAAGTTAAGTGATGATCACTCTTGCATGTTCAATGGCAGTGGGATGCAAGAAGTGCAAAGGTGTACGTCTTGGAAAATATGAACTCTGCGGCAGAAAATGCCTTTAAGAATACTGTAAAACACATCTGCCAGTGTTATCTAATGGTCTAGGTGATTGAGCATGTCTTTCATGTGGGATTGGAGTTAAATCCATGTAATTAACTCTGTTGGCTATATGGATCTGTTCATGAATATTATCAGGTGCATATAGACAGATCGACAATGGCACCTGTGATTGCTCAGACACTTGTAACTGCACAAACACCTGTGACTGCAGAGACAGATAAAGAAATAAATGAAATAATAGCTAGGATTGAAGTAATTCCAGTTTCTGATCCTTGTAGAGTGTAAAAATTAAAATAATTTATTGATTGACTTCTTAATTAGAGAAGCCTTTCCCCTTATAAGCATGCCTACCATGGTTCATGTATTTATCGCAAACCATCACAAACCCACCTTTATAAATACATTAACTCAATTTTTTTTCTCATAAAATGTGGGTGGAGGAGTTAAAATATATATATATATATATATATATATATATATATATATATATATATATATATATATATATATATATAAACATATTTAATGTTATTCCAATGCTCTCAATTAAATCTGAACATCTCAAATGAATCTGAATGTGTATATTTTTACACCAGTTTTCTGCATTAGTCACATTCACGTGTCATCGGGTAGTAGTTTATTTACAACACTGAGTGTTTTTCTCAACCATGTGTCAATCGGCCATACGTGAGAACAAATCCCAAAATGATGGATAAAATAAAAGATAGACTACTCTATCAAAACCTTGGAAAGTTTATGGTGAATTAAAATGAGAAAATTATTTAAATTGACCACGGAACTTCCAATAAGCAAGGAACTTCCAACAAGCAAGGAACACGCGTATCGAGAATGTAAAAGAAATAGCAAAACCAAAGCACTTACTCAGAAAATATTGCCACCTAGATGTTAGAGATAAATGGTATGTGTAGGAAACATACGTTTGTAAAGTCAATAATACAAGACAGAAAAAGTTCCATCCATCATATTATATACTGACAACCTAATAACAGACTTACCTTTTTTTGAGAAAAAAAAACATGGGACAAATAATCTCACAACAACTGTACACAGAAACCAGTGTATCATAAGGAAAGACACCAATGAACATCCAATTTTTCTTTCCACATGCTTCTGCACAAAGACACAAGTTATGAGACAATACAGAACATTACTATTCCAAACTGCAGCCAAACTTGAGAACAATATCCGAAGTGTTGAAGTAAGACAACACAAGCATGTGTCATTTTGTACAGATGAAGAATCTACCCTGCCCAGAGCTGTGGAGATATCCTTCCCAAATGTGTCTTGGGTGCAATGCACAGAGCACATGAAAATAACAATAACATGGTAATCTGACAATAACAGTCATAGATGAATTTTTGGTGACGCCGGGTTGGTTAATGCGGACAGTTCTGTCATCTTTGAGGGGGGATCCTCGGAAATGAAGCAGCTTCTTTGTGACCATCCTCTCTTCATTAAATACTATAACAGCCATGTAAAAAAGAAATTGTGTTGCTATGTAAATGAGCCAAGTAGAAAACATCTCAACAAGGACTTATGGACAAACAATAATGCCATATCATAGAACAACATACTACACCCCCACAAAAAATACCCAACAACGTATGGAAGCCATGGCATACCCCTGAGGTGGTTCAGCAATTATTTCAAGCAGCAGACCTCCAGTTCGTAGATTTCAGATATGCAATGCATTGTGAAAGCGATTAGGCCTACTGTTTGCACTGAAATTATGCAGCATAATATGGCATTGTTAAACTCAGGAGAAATGCAAAACATTTTCCTGAAATTCCTTAAGAATTCGAAAAACTAAATGCAAGACATATCAGAAACAGTTTCAACCACCGGAAGTTGACCTAGAATACCATGACCATTTACATGATGTACACAACAATTATCCATTACCACCAGAAGCGTTGTCGGTGCCTGGTATGTGGTTACCCACGTGCACGATCGTTGATGAATCCAGATGTAGTACACTGAATGTACCAACCAAGTCTTAGTATCAAACATAAGTATGTACTATATGTGAGAAACCTCAAATTGTATCCATGATTGGATATGCATGTAACCAAGACCCATCAAGTGCTTCACTTAAGCCAGCATGTTTAGATGGAACCGTATATCCAGATGAACATGAATCTGAGAACAAAGGCCACAAATGAATTTAAGGACTACTCCAAGCTCATGAACAGTCCCTATTTGGAAAAACAATACAGAATCCAAGTAAGAGAATTTGTGTAGATCTTGTCCGTGATAGTGAACAAGGCAAGCTTCAAAGACTCATCGCTGACCCAGCGTTTGATTCTAGAAGATCTTTGATGGTGCACTTATTTCAGTAAAGCTGACAAAACCAATATATGTTGTCGAAGCTGCTCATGTATGCATTTTACTATGACAAGATCAAACCATTTTACCAGAAATGGGTCAAGCAAGATGCTGTACACTAACACTGATTCATTGCCGATGGATAGCACAACCAACGATGTGTAAGCAGACATGACACAACCATCAACCATGTTTGGTAAATGATGAAAGCTCGAGTAAACCAATCAAAGAGTATATGGGAATGCAACCTAAAATGTACTCAATTGTACTTGGTGACTCTAAGAACATTAAAAGGGTAAAAGGTGTCCCACTAGTTACTGTGCAGAAAGATCTCACATATAAACTATACGTGCAATGTCTCTGGGTGTTTACCGAAACACTAAAGCGAGTTTGTCTCCTCCTGATACCAATCGATGGATACTCCCCGATGCTATTTCCACTTATGTGTTTGGACCTCATACTATTCTGAATCAACATGCAATTCATCTCGCACAAATGCTAGGCTTGGTGAACGAAGTCAAATAGGCTTCGATCCACCCAGTGGTAGTCCCAAACCGTAACCTGTTGGTTCTCTTGGAGTATCAATCCATTCCAAAATTGTAAATACATCAATGAACCATACTGGGTCAGTAGCATGACGATACCCACCTTGTAATTCTCCTTCTAACCTCCTGGTGCAAACAGACACCAAACAATTTTGTCTCCAAGTGGTTGTAACGATGACGACTGTGAGATCATTTTCTGAGACAATTAGACAAGTCTTTTGTTGACTCTCATTAGCTGGTTTGAATTCAATTGTGCGTGTGACTTTGTTATTTCAATGCTGCTATGACTAATAGAAGCTACCCATCCATGAGACTGCTCTAAAGTACGAGCACTTTGGGTCCGAGATTGCTCTGCACTTGAAAAAATGGTACCAGCAACTCAGCATTAACAGGTTAGTGTTAGGACTGGTCGGCTTGGTGTCAGGATAATGTGACTGGGTGGGACATCATGTTACATGTCTGCGGCATGATGCCCCAGTGCTAGACATCACTATAAACTGTCACACTGCAGACATCATAGTGATATGACTGAATTTATTTTAAAGCTACATTAAAAATCCAAATCACTCACTCACACTAACTTCTTAATGCTGAGCTCCTAGCGAGGCAGCTGTCAGTACAATTTTTGTAACTTTGGTATGACTCGACCGGGGTCAAACCCATGACCTCTAACATCCAAGGTGGATGCTCTAACTGGGTAAGACATCCTGCTACATGATGCCCCATTGCTAGACATCACCATAAATTGTCACGCTGCAGACATTGTAGCAATATGACTGAATTTATTTTAAAGCTACATTAAAATTCAAACACACACATGCTCTGAATTTGTCAGGCTAGTTCCATTCATTTGAGATCTCAACAAATTCCTGTGCGTACTGATGGCTGAATAATCATTCTGCAAGTGCACAATTAAATCGTTCCACAAAAGCTTGGTCAGGATCAATGCTGACATGTCCAACATGAAATCGTACTCAATGTTTGATCAACAACGCAGCAATAGATCTGAGAAATTCTTTACTGGTGGGTCCACTTGTAATAATGTGGCCACGTTAGTAGTGAACGCTTACAGATATATTTGAGTGCATCTGCGACAAATGCAGAATCTTTTGAGGTCAATGGCTCAGCTTCCTTGTATCTGTGTAGTTGTGCACCACAATCATGTACATGATCATAAAAGGAAGAAATACAAAATCAGCTTGATTAACTTTATTAGGTGTTTGGAGATCAAAACAATCATGTGAAATCTTTCTTGGTTCTGGCAGGTAAATCTGCTACAATGCTTAAGCGCTTGGCCAATCATTTTCGAGCAACCCCAAGAGTGACCTGCCAACTTTTCTTGGTGGCTTCACCTCTCCAATACCCATTCGGGCTGTAGTATATTTTTGATAAATCTGACTTTTTGTTTCCACAGATTTTTTTATTAATATTTTTACTTGTAATGAGTGGACTTTTGTCCTCCTCCAAGTGCAGTTTTTGGCTTTCATACCTGAATGATGATCCTTCTTGGGATTTGCTCTCCAGCACCTGGCTCCACAATCGCAATTAAGTCATGGATGATATCGATATTGGCATGCTGATGTGCACAGATATTGTTTTGAAGCTTTATAAGCAAGGTCATGTCAGTAACATGCAGCATCAACACGATCTACGAGTGCCTCACCAAGTTTTTGTTGGTTGTTGGAATTGAGTTGTATATCCAGCCATGTACCTGGTCCACAGTAATTGTATCTAGGGATGTTCTTCATTAGGGTATATACTTCATGGCTTTCTGATAACTTTTTTTAATGTAGCCGCAATATTGCCTGGACTTTAAAAAACAAAAAGGTGAACTTCTTTGCTCCACATTAAACACAAGTTCCAATAATCGCTGATTGTCCATTACATGTTTAAACTCATGTTACATTCGCGATACGCATTTTTACACGATATCTTACATCATATGAAGACATGATTGTACGTATAATATATTATTCAATGACATCAGGAAAAAAGAAATTTGCAGATACTTTCAGCAAAAAACAAAGACTTCAAAAGATTTGAAGATTTCACAATCACTGACTTTTCTGCACAGGCAACACCTAAACCATCCAAGCATGGTCGCATATTTCCAAACTCAGTTCGTGCACTCATCGTTAGCCCTGCTGGCTCAGGAAAAACACACCTGTTGCTGAATATTTTTTTACCATGGCTGAAGTGGGATCCATTGTACCTGATTACACCATCAGCTGATGATTAATGGTGCTATCAATTTAACAATCATTACAATCATATAAAATGTCTGCCAGTGATGTCATGGAGGAACATGGGAAGCAACGCTATAAGGCGGCTCATGAACACCAAGAATTGATTCAAAATATTATAGATAGCCACAAAAAAGTAGATATGTTACAGTTGTAACATACTGCACTAAAAAACCTCACAGCAGGCTGTGAATAAACGTTTGGACTGCTGATTAAACTAACAAAAGAATCTGTGGAATGAGTATATTAAAAAAGGCAATGGGAGCACAGTGAGACATGTGACAGCACTATCAGGAACTGAAGAAGAACTGGGTCCAGTTTGTGTGTGTGTGTGTGTTGGATTTTTATTGTAGCTTCAACAATTTTTCAGTCATATCGCTATAATGTTTGCAGTGTGTCAGATTATAGTGATGTCTAGCACAGGGGCATCATGCCGCAGACATGTAGCATCATGTCCCACCCAGTCACATTATCCTAATACCAGGCTGCCCAGTCCTAACACTAACCTCTTAATATTGAGCACCAAGCGAGGAAGCTGCTAGAACTATTTTTATGTCTTTGGTACGACTCAGCCAGGGTTCGAACCCGTGACCGCCCGCACCTAAGGTGGGCGCTCTAACCACTCTGTCACTTTAGTGGTCTAGTCCAATTCATAAGGTTAAGTGCACCAAGCATACAAAAAAAGCAACATAAGCAAATGCACAGGCGACAGGACAAATCAATGAAGACGTTGAAGAAACAGGAGCAGTCGTTGAAACACTTGCAAAAGATATCATGTACTTGATGAAGACATTAGAGAGGCAGTTAAAAGCATAGCACATTGCCAACTACATACCAAATAGAGAAGCAACACCAGTTCAAAAGGGCTCCATTACGGATCACTGCCATCTCACCTCTGTCTGTGTGGGTTCAAGTCTAGGATTCAGCCAATGTGGGTATGTGAGAAAGCTTGTCAGCATTTTCTCGTGGGTTGGTGGTTCTTCCCAGGTTCTTCCTCCACCATTAATACTGGCTGCCATGCATAGCCTACTGTGTGCTGAAAAATGGCATTAAACCCTACAACAACAACAACCAGATCAATACTTGAAAAAGAGCAGTTTGCCAGGTAATTTTCACAAATTCAACAGAATTTGCTCTCAACAGACAGCCCAACAACTGGAAAGAATTCATGGTAAAAATGCCATCAATGCCCAGTGCATTATGGACAAAAGAAATGAAAGTGAAACATTATGGGCTGAATTTATGGGAAGGTGCTACACATCTCAACCAGTGATGCAATTTGAACAATGTAAACTTCCTTAAGACCCTGACCATGACTATTTTAAAGGAAGATGAACAATGATGCAAAAGCAACAATCTCAGGAACAACATATGCGGTTGTTGCAACAGCAAAAATAACATGTGTACCCAAAACGTCCGCACCTGCAGAACCAAAACATGTATCACCACCTACAAAAAGACAGGAAGAACAAAAACATGAAAGAGAACACGAATAGTTTAAAAATGCCAAGAGCAATAACCCATACCTGAAATTTGCTCACAGGAATAACAATCCGATTATTAGACTTGCCAGATTCAGCGATAATTTAACGAGAACAGCTGGTCCAACAATGATGTTTGTCAAAGATGTAACTAATAATTCAGAAGCCATTCCTCATAATTCACGTGCATATCATAATATGTGGTCATATATGGACAGGCATTAAAACATCAACACATATTTTCAAACAAGACTTTTGTACATTGTACTTGATTACTTTTCATTGGAACACTCGAGTTGTTCTGACAGTCCATCGGTGTTATGTATTTTCTTGTATGGGTGGCTCCTGCTGGTGGTGTTAATTACAGATGTTATGCTGTGATACTTTCTGACAAGACTTTGTTGTTGGAGGGTGCTGGTGGCTGAATAAGCATTCTCAATGCACCTATGGTGAATTCATAAGTGAACCCATTATGTATTTAAATAATAATGTCCTATTACGATGTGAATGTTGGCCTTAGTGAAAATCAAATTGTGAAAATAAAAAGACACGATTAAAAATGATTGTGGGATTATATTAAAACTTTCTTGAACAAAATTGCCCAGAAATTTCCCAGTGTGGTTGACCGAAACACAGCTTTCTCAATGTGGCCAAATATGATAACACTGCAGTGACATTAAAATTATCTGAGGTGACACAAATGCAAAAGACTGGTGGAATATTTCCATTCCTTGCCATGATTCCAGTGTTGTTAGCAGCAGCAGCTCCAGTGACATTTGGGTCTGTCAGAACTGCATAAGGGATGGTGCTAAAAAAGGCGGCAAGTGGTCATATAAAAAAGGAAAAGGCCATCAATAACCAGTAAAAACTCTATGAATACCATCTGACAGACGTCTTTGATTACCAGTACAGCACGCACAAGATCACATCGTAGATAAATCCTGATTAACTCACAATGGCAAAACCAATCAAATATTTTGTAGTGTCTTTATGTGAAATGAACTTGCATCGATGATGCTATGCACATGTGAAACCGTTATCGTTAATCTGGATTTACCAAGATCTGGCACTCATGGGTTGCATATGTGGTAACACCTCAACATCGTTTGTATTTTGACTTGTATGAACTTGCACCACCCGTTTAAGTTATTATTTAACAAAGGGCACTAGTGCATGTGTATTATAGTTGGCTTAATAGTCGATCACAATCATTGGAAGGCCTGTCTATGAATTAACTTGTCTTCCCAGAGGATAATGGTGCGACCTGGAATGTTAGTGAACTTCCCACAGACATGTACAACGTTACATCAATGATGTGAGATCTGACTGAATTTTTCTTGGTGACCGGTAAAGACTCTATGATCTACATATGTGTGCATAAGCCAACAGTTAGTTCTGCCTCCAAACTAATCTCCACAGTACATGGTTGACACCAAACAGTTGTTGCTGCTTCTAGGATGGTGAAAGAGATTTCCAATACCAGTTAATCGACCACGTGATGCTATCAGTAGCAGTTATAGATCAAGTTTGGGAAGCGGAGCTTGCACAAGTTGTTGTTGTTGTTGTTGTAGGGCTTAACGCCATTTTTCAGCACTAGATAGGCTATACATGGCGGCCAGTATTAATGGTGGAGGAAGAACCCGGAAAAACCCCGGAAAGAACCACCGACCCACGAGAAGCTACTGGCAAGCTTTCTCACATAACCACATTAGCCGAATCCGAGACTCGAACCGACGCAGACAGAGGTGAGATGGCAGTGATCCGTAACGGTCAGCGCTTTAGACCACTCGGGCTTGCACAAGTATTGGGTCACAGGAATATATATTATTTAGATTCTCCCCAAATGTACCACCAGGTTTTCTGCTATCAAATACTCCAACACCTGTGTATGTTCCATGCTTCAATCCTCTGTTGACTCACATCTGTGTTACTGGACCAGGGCAGGCACATGCTAAGGGGTACTTTATACTACAGGGATCAGCCTGACAATTAAATATAATGTCATAAGTGGACACGTGAGACTTGTGCAGGTTGTAAGAATACCCACTTCATTGGTGTCTTATGAATGATGTTTGTTCATGGATTACTTAAAGGATTGCCAATGGTTTTTGTGGGTCAGGCATCGTGTGCTGCACCAATTGCTATACAAGTTGCTGTGGATCAGTTGACAAAGCTGGGATTGTAAGAGGTCCAATCAATTTGAGGCTGATTACAATGATTAGTAATTTGAGCATTATTAAAAGCAAATGTGCTTCCACAAACAGTTACATCTCTCTCAACAGTAACAATGCCAGTTACGGTCAGTGAAATCATTAATAAAACTGCTTAACATCATCTAGCTGACTGCAAATAGAGAAAGCAATGAGAAGCTGAAAATGGTTGTGGATGAGACCTGGATATTAATGGCAAATTTATCTTGACCAATAAGGTACAAACATGTCAAAGGCAAGTATCTTAGACCACGTGGCAAACGTGGCCCCAATAAAATTTAATAATGCACCAGAAATGACATTTAACTTGGACAAGAATGTGTTAGTAGATCAAAGTGTCCAAGATTTATAGTTTTACTAGTACCATGTTAAGTAGCCTAATGAACAAAAAAATTGAATTACAAGTGCATTGTACATTTAGGTATTTTTTTCCTGTGTGAGGAGTTTCTGGAAATTGAGGGCAAACTTGTATATGATGATACAGGGTCAAATTACATCCTCAGTACCAAGAGTGACATCATGACATTGTTCAGCAATGCACAATATCTCATGGATGGAAAGGAAATAGAAACAATTCTTGAAAATGTTAACAATGACATGACAGCTATTTGACTAGTCAGATACAACGACAATTATGTGAGATTTGCATGTCCATCTATATTAATTCACAAAGATGCATCCAACCATGCAGATCATAACCTGTATATCAATCATCATCTTAAGCAAGGTTATTTCATACACCCACCCTCCTGCTAAAGATAGTTTACTGGAGACTATTTCAGGCTGATTATTTTAGTACATATAAAGCAGCTGCTTGGACGTGTTTCAGTCAAGAATAGTTTCCACAATTACAATATCAAAAGAAATTTCAGCAACAGTACATGAAAGTAACAATAATATCTCCATTATGCATGCTGCGAATGCAAACAACTTCACCTTACACCTGTCACTCTCTCAAAAGTACATAATATCTGTAGAGTTCCCCAAGTGACCCTAGATGTTTGTTGTGCTACCATGGTATTCCTAATGACCTAGATGCTTGTTGTGTAATACTATTCCTAATGACCTAGATGCTTGTTGTGTAATACTATTCCTAATGACCTAGATGCTTGTTGTGTAATACTATTCCTAATGAAATTAGATGTTTGCTGAAGTGATGATATTCAAACAGTCCACTTTTCAAATATAATATCCAGAAGATAAATTGCAAATATACAGATAACAAAAACATGGTTAAGAACTAGTTATATATCTAAGATCTGTCAAATAGTATTGCCTTGTCTCATTTGATAACTAAAACATCAATAAAAAAAATCTTTTGGAAAACTGTTTAGTTTCTAGTAAATATTTCATCAGTTCAGTTGACCTGTTAAAGTTTTAGATACAGGCCCTTATTCGTTTCTGATTAAATCTGGCAAAGTGAGCTCAGTACTGACTAATAATCTAATGTACAAAATCTGCCCAGGATCAATCAGTCTTGGCACATTTTCATGTCTAATGGAAAACACATTCTATTAATTTGCTTCTTTTAACAAATTGTTATGCCATATGATCTGCTGAGAGAAAGAGAAAAATTTTTATTGCTAGTACTGAAACATGACCCAATTTTGAGTTGACTCCATCATTTTGAACCGTAATGCTTTGATATTTTCTTAAGGACTCTAACCTTTATAACGTTTCTATCCTTTTCATATTTAATGAAAGAGAGTTGTAAATACATGCTTTCATTTCACTGAACACAAGCTCATTGCTGGTCAATGTATTTAGGATGTAACTGCTAAATTTATTTTGATGGACACAATATGCTATTTTGATTTCAACCCTCACTTTCAAAGAATGTTAAGAAAAATAATTCCTTCTTTATGCATTAGTGCTGGACAAAAAATTATATCCTTGAAAACAGTTATTTGTCAGACACACTGTGTCTGAAGCAAAATTCTGATTCTCAAGGGTAATTAGCCTTTGTTACAGTGATGTGTTTGAAGCATTCTACTATTCTCTCATTTTGATATATGCATGACACAATTTGCCTTTGTGACAAAGTCATGTGGGTTACACCTATCCTACAAGAGTGTACTCTTTGACGGTATAGATCAGTGTGGTCCAAGTGCAGGCCTATAGGTAATTTTTTGTGTGTAATAGATATATATAAGGTTCGCAAACTTTATATTTTTGGTCTATCTTGACTGCAGTGTTGAAGATGTGGAACCACCCTGCTATGGAAAATATCATTAAGCTTAGAGCATCATGAACGTCCACACAGTTTCTTGTGTTTTCAATATGTAAAAACATTTTTCCAGAGTATAATTACTGCTTACCACAAATTGTTTTGTTCTAAAGAAAACTTTTTATGCTCAATCCAAAGACATATATTTAATTATAGAAAATATCTGTCTACTGTTAACAACTAATCTGCCCCTGTCCCTTGTTTGCATCCACCATTGTATTTTGGTAAGAAATAAGAGCAAAATAATTCATCGTATGTATTCATGTGGGTTAGGTAAATCCCACTCATCAAAACCTCATACCTGCTGACACACAGATCCTTGAACATTCCACACAAACAAATAACACTAGTTTTGAGTTTAATTTACAATCTGCAAAGGGAAGTGAGGCTGACAGTTAAATAAGGGAGTTCTTAGTTTGATACGGACAAGGACTATATCTGCTTGTGTACAACATGAGTTCAACTGCAAACAACATTGATTTGCTGCCCTACCAAATAATGAACCAGCATCTGGGTATATGGCAAATAAGTCCAACAGCTAACAACCCTGATCCGTTGCCAAATAATCCACCAGCATCTGGGTATATGGCAAATGAGTCCAACTGCAAACAACCCTGATTTGTTGTTAAATAATGCACCAGCATTTGGGTATATGGCAAATGAGTCCAACTGCAAACAACCCTGATTTGTTTGCCAAATAATGCACCAGCATTTGGTTATATGGCAAATGAGTCCAACTGCAAACAACCCTGATTTGTTGCCAAATAATACACCAGCATCTGGATCTATGCTGTTTGTATTACTAATTACTTATAACAATACTGCATAGACCCAGCTCTGTCTGTGCATTATGCTATGGCAGATCTAGGTATGTGCAGTTTGCAGTTGGTCTCAATTTATAAGTGAATATATATGGTAATGAAAGAAACTACAAATAAAATTCTCCACTTCTGGGTAATTTCATAATGTCTTTAATGATTAATATTTAAGTCCTCCCTCCGTCATTTGGAACATTATCACTAACCTGAGGTCTTAAAATCTAGATTTCTTCTCAATGAAAGAAAATTTTCTTTTAACACCTTTTACCTTAAGCAGCATGCTGCCATGTACTGTATATACCTGCTTATAAGTCAAGTCAAATTGCAAATAACAAAGATCCTGACCTGCCATATTATAATGCATCTACAGATCAGGGTCTCTGTTATTTATTCTACTGATTACTCCTAACAAACTGCACAGAAGCAGATCTGCCAGTGAATTATCCAACATCGGATCTGGGTCTGTGTGGTTTGCAGTTTGACTTGTCTTATAAGCAAGTATATATGACATGCATACAAAATATTTTTTTATTGATGATGTCCTACGTTTGTTCTTCCTTCATGATTTCTGAGGCACGCAATATGTACAAACCCTGGCAAAGAAATATGACTGGAAGAAATTCCTCCTGATCATCCATCACAAGCTTCAGTCTAATGGGAACATTTCCCATAGTCATTATATTTCATTGACAGCTATCAGTTAGAACAGTGGTCAATGAGTAATTTTAGGAATCCACAGTGAAAACATTTGGTTTGTCATATCTGTGACCATTCAATGAATCTTAAAGTTCACAAAAAATTTAACGCTTGAAGTTTATTTGAGAACACTAAGGATCTGCTCATATGCAGCTGCCAGGAAAAAGTGAAGATTCTGGTTTTCCCTCAGCTCTCCGAGTTCTGGAAATCTCAGTAACTGCTGATGTTCTGGCAGGAAGGTTTGTGGGTTCCAGCCTGAGGAAGACACAAAAATATGCTGTAGGCAAACAGGTATTATTTAGGGCTGTTCCATTAAAACATACATGGGACACAGGGAAGGCACGTTTAAGGTGGGGTACTCGCTCATAAATGCAATTTAGAATTTTCTTGTCATTTTAATATGAACTCTGTGAAATCAAAGTACCCTGGGATATATTTTCAAAAAAACTGCAATTCCTGGTACCATGCATGCTTAAATGGAACAGCCCTCACAGCTTATACAGGTATGTCTAAGGTATTATGAACATACTGAGGACAAACATGTGTAGGTGTGTTTGCATCTTCCTATCTATGTATTTAAGTCTGATCACACAATTCTTTGACTGATAAGACTAATAAGTATTGATTATCATGCGCTAATTCATCAAGTGCATATTTTAACGCTTATCAATTTGCCAGTAATAAATAGATATGAGTAGTTCACAGCAAGCTTGAAACACTTCATTTAGTTGCAGTCATGTTTGCAGATGGTGCAACTCTGTCAGTACCAGATAAATGCATAGATTAATGCACTACTGATCCTGCAAACAATGAAAATCCTGGGCAAAACTGAACATAATAAAAGAATAAGATATAAAAACATAACGGATCAAAGAAGACATGCCTCATTATATGTTCCAGCTTATACAAACACTTATATAGCTGAACAGGAGAACAAAATATATTGTCAAGGTTCAAAAGCTACCATTTTACTATAATCTTCATTTGAACCCATTCTTACAAAGAACTAAATCAGTTTTTTAAATGGATGAATAATCATCATTTATCATTTATTTTCAAGCAAAAGTTGGTAAGGTAAGTGAAGACTTGAATCAAAACCATATTCAAGGAAAATAATGGCAACACTCCACTGTATACACATCTGTTGACCAAACTGTCTATATGTATTTAAAATCCTCCCATACTCTCCAATGTATTCACATCTGTTGACCAAACAGCCTATATGTGTATTTAAATAATCCCATATGCTTCAATCTATATGCATCTGTTGACCTAACAGCCTATATGTATTTGCATACTCCCATACACTCCAGTGTATACACATCTGTTGACCAAACAGCCTATATGCATTTAAATACTCCCATATACTCCAGTGTATTCACATCTGTTGACCAAACAGCCTATATGTATTTACATACTCCCATATACTTCAATGTATACACATCTGTTGACCTAATAGCCTATATGTATTAAAAAACTCCCATATAGACCACTGCCTCGATAACTCATGGCCTGATAGCTTGTGAACCCACTTATAACGCGGGGTCAGGCGTGGATCCCATTTTTTAAAACCAGAAAATACCCCCAAAATTGATCCCTATTTGTTGAGTATAAAGACAATCACGATCCAAATTGGTAATGGAAACTTTGCTGTATCGCTCATATTATCGCTGAAAACAGTAGATAGGACCTGAAAATTTTAATCAACACTATGAAATATTGAATTTAAAAATAGGACATACAATTTTTTACATTTTCATTGCAAATGACATTTCTAGTAAACCGCATTTAATGATATGTAAGGAAATAATGATCAATGAAAATGTCACACTGAGTGGAGGCAGTACTTTAATACATAAATACAAATTAAATACTTTTTTTATCAATTGAAATTTGTGTTCTAGTTCTATCTTTTAGTTCCTTTTAAGTGCAATCGTCATAAATGCAATGTGTATTCTTGTAATTAAACATAAAATGCGTCAACCTACTGTTAGTAACAGCTATGTACGCGAGCTTTTCTCTGAGAACCTAATTAGGTGCCGACCATATTTTGATAACAGACTTCCGGAAGTATTTGTTGTATTGTTTCACTGAATTAAATGCTGGCCTCTTTTGTATTATCAATTAATTATGTCTTTTGAATCAAATTAAGGAGGTGGAATAAAGAAAAGTTAAAAGACACCAAAATCCTATAAATATAAAATCTAGCAGCCCCAGTCATATGTCGGGTGAACTCATTTCATTTGATCAATCGAACACTTATAAATATTATTGTGTATGTAACATAAACTACCTTAAAATAACCAACTCTTTCATAACTGTGATCAAAGATAACAAGGTAGCCAAGTGAAATGAATACTTCGCAAAATAAAGAGCTTGACTTCACAGATACGGACCATTGTGGGCAAGAAAGTTTCAGAGAATTCTTGAACTAGCACTTAGAGATATCCTCAAGAATGATAAGAAGTTTCATTATTACTTGCAATGAAATCATGACATCAATATTGTACTAACTGAACAATACAAAACTTGAGTTTTGACGAAGACAAGTGTCTCAAAAAGTAAATGTCGCTTGTTTTTGAAAAAAAGGAATCTTGTTTGGTGGTGTATCAACAATTAGTCTAGTTCCCTGTTCTGTACTCCCGATTTGGCAGGATAATATTAAAAACCAACACAGGAACCAGACTCATCAAGAAAACAAAAAAGCAGTGATGTGATGTAATACAGATCTTTTCATGTACACAGGATGGTTGTTGAAACCAGTTGGAACGATCTTTCATATGTTGGACATTTTGAAAATAAATGTTATTTAAACAGAATAACGAACAACTTCATTGGAAAAAGCGTGTTATTAAAAATTATTATTGACATGATTGTAAAACGAGGATTCAGTTAATAAACAGCCCAGTTCCCTAATGCCACCTCACCCCCTCAATTTTTAGAGGTCCTTTGGTAACTTGCGCCTTGCTTCTAGTGCAGTCTATGTTTGTGGATCCATTGTGTGCGAATTATCGAGGGGAGAGGTGTAATCCAATGTATACACATCTGTTGACCAAACAGCCTACATGTATTTAAATACTCCCATAGACTCCAATGTATACACATCTGTTGACCAAACAGACCTACAGGCATTATTATAAAATATTTAACTTACATTGTAAAATCTTATATACTCAAAGGAATGCTTACCCTCTCTGAAAGCAAGAGCAACTGTCTTTAAGAATATTGTATCCTTTATACTGTCTAGCGGATCACCCACTGGGTTATGTGTCCATCTGGAAAATTGAATGATAAAGGGCTCAATGCAAAACTGAATTCAGAATGATCTAATTAGGTTTAAGTACACAAACAAGAGTCCTTTGATGGGACTGATGCTCTACTGGGCAAAAAGAACATTCTAGGAAATCCAGACCATTTCTTAATTTTAACTGTAGTGAGTTGAAAACATCTCTGATATTCTTCAACTATAACAAGATTTTCAAATTTGCTGTTGTGGTACACATACTGAATGTCAGGTTTGTACTAGTGTCATTTAGTATAAAGTAGACATCATTAGAAGTCTTTTGGTTCCATGTCATACTGATCATACATTCAGGAGAGTAGTGACAACAAAATTTTGAAGACAGTCACCATGACAGCTATACTGGATGTATGACTGGCACCATTTCTGTTTAGGACCAACCAGATATCATTGGAGATCTACTGGTGAAAACCCCATGTTGATTTAGCCATCCATTGGAGAGGAGTAGAGACAACAATATTTCAATATTTTCAAGATGTGACTTTCCATTCAGGAGGAGTAGCAATAGCAAGATTATCAAAATGGCTGGTTGCCATACTGAACATCAGATAGGCACCATTTTCATTTAATGCCAACTGGACATCACATGAAATCGTCTTGTGGAAACTCCAAGTCAATATAACTTTCTGTTGAAGTAGAGTTAAGATGGCTGCACGATGGCCATATTGGATGTCAGATAAGCACAATTTCACAAAACAGACATCACAATAAGTCTTTTAGTGAAATAAATACTACATTCATCTATTATTAGGTCACATCATATAAAGATACAGACCTCCCTCATTTTAAAAATAGATTTCCCTCATTATAATGCTGTCTATCGGAGGCACCAAATACATAGTGTGACTGCCTTATTATGACAAATATTATACATGCAATTAGAACATAATAAAATGGGATCTGTGACCATAACTGCCTTATAACAGAAAAACATGTTTTACTGAAGGGTCTTATAGTGAGGCAGTGCTATAGTACACTTGTCTTATTCACAACCACTGTCTTTAAAGAGCATGATCAATAAAACTAAAAGTTGAAACTGTAACAAATTTGGTACTGTCACTGTGTGAATGGGATAAGGGAGATAACTTTCTGGTGTTATTTAAAAAAAATAAAAACAACATTTAAAATATTTAAAGCTTGGTTTTGATTGATTTCAACAGGTTATTCTATTTTTTAAACACTTTATTTCAATATGATTGATATGTTTAGAGTAAGGTCAAGTCATTTCACTTCATTGTTACCTTGTCAGATGGTGTGAGTTTTTCCTAAACGTTTTGTAATTAGGACAGACTGTTAGAAAGTTACTAAGGGCCTTAACAGCGACTAGATACCTATGTATTCTAATTCAGCTACTCTTTTAACATAAAGAATTATTATTATTATTAAACACCATTAATTCAGTTCCCCAACCTTGCCCTCCACAAGAAAATGTCAGTTTTTAAACTAGCATTGCATAATATGTGTAATTAAGTCATCAATGACCAAACATTTATGATGGGTTAAAGAAACACTAGAGTGTCAATAGATTAAGATGCACTTGAGTTTAAAGCTGACACAGGTGAAATTAGCAGCCATTGTATAATCTTAGGGGATCTGTATGTATAGGTTGTTGGTTTTGTTGACTTTTAGAAAATAAAGGCAATTAGAAGATATAGTGGCAAGATATAGCTGTCTATACTCCTTTCTGATAAAGGATAAACCACTTTAAAAGTATGGTTGCTGTAAACAGAAGCTTACAAAATACCCATGCATCTGTGACAGGAGTCAGTATTTTATGCGAGTTTGAATAATGGCTTGAAAATTAGATAAAAGTGACCAAGAAGGTGTTGGAAGTAAAGCACAGTTGTGGGAATTCAGAAAACATATTTAAGCAATGTCTGAATAAATCCTACAAAGTAGGTCACAGCAAATTAAGTTTATGTTATATGCACAGTTCAAGTTTGGTCCAAAAAGGTGTTTAGAATTGAGAGATATAGCTCCAAGAGGTCGTATGCATGAGGCACAAGGGCAAAGACAATGAGGAGGTAGGCATAGAGGAACAAGGCGAAGACACAGTGGAGGTATGCATAGAGGCACAAGGCAAAGACAGTGAGGAGGACAAGGCAAAGACAGTGAGGAGGTAGGCATAGAAGCACAAGGCAAAGACAGTGGAGGTATGCATGGAGGCACAAGGCAAAGATACAGTGGAGGTATGTATGGAGGCACAAGGCAAAGACACAGCAGAGGTATGCATAGAGGCACAAGGCAAAGAGACAGTGGAGGTATGCACAGAGGCACAAGGAAAAGACACAGTAGAGGTAGGCATAGAGTCACAAGGCAAATACACATTGCAGGTATGCATGGTGGCACAAGACAAAGACACAGTGGAGGTTTGCATGGAGGCATAAGGGCATGACAGAAAATTCCACACTTGGATGGGAAAGGCCAATTATAATACCACTCACTTCCAGAGGTGATGTTAAAATGAAGTCTGTATGAAATAAGGAAGATTTGTTTTTACTCACATTGTTTTCTCCTTCAGGATGGCTTGGCACCATATGTGCATCCTCAGAGTCTCCAAATTGTCCCCATATTCACCCTATAAGATAAAAGAAACGAAAAATCAAGATGTCTAAATGGTGATTACATCCCAGAATTGTTTTTAAAATTTATTTTTAAATGTATTAAAGTCAATATGTTGAACAAAAAGTGTGTCTGAAGACTGGTGAAGATTGGTCTGTTTCTTTTGGTTGTTGTGGTCAAGTTTTCCCATCTGAACTCTAGACTTGTGAAACAAATCTATCATACATACTCACATAATACACAAACACTTTATAACAAATCTATTACACATTTATATAACACACAAACATATTTGCATATTAACTGCTTAGATGTGGTATTGTTAAATGACATGTCTACATACTCTCTGACATGAGTTCTTAATCTGCCTTGAATTTCTCTCCCAATTCTACCGGATTCACAAGAACATGGGAGAAACAAATGATTGTAATTTAGAATAATTCTGCTTTCTTTTTGATGATGTATAAACGTTATAGCTAAATAAATGGATTTCCTTATCAGTCACCAGCAATATACTGCCAGCTACCCCTAAGTGTGACATTAGCTTGGAACTGTTTTTCATTTGTAAAATGGTGGCTCTATGTTTATCTAATATGACAATTTTTTATTATTTTTTCAAAAGACAGAAAGGATAGCAAAGCATTTGTGATCTTAAGCTCAAGGTTAAAACCAAGTATTTTAAATGAGGTGCCCATCAGGGTTTTGGAAAACAAAAACTAATTGCCTGAGAAAACATCAATTATGCTGATGCAATGTGGAAATTTATTTTCAAGATGTTGGAAGACTGGTAAATTATTAATATTTATCCCCATGTTTACCCCTTACCCCTAAGGGCTGTTCCATTAAAACATACATGAACCCAGGGAAGGCACTTTTAAAGTGGAGTACTCACCCATTGTTGCAATACAGGATTTTCTTATCATTTTAATATGAACTCAATGAAATCAAAGTATCCTGGCATATATTTTTTTAAAACTGCCTTCCCTGGTACCATGTATATTTAAATGGAACAACCCTTAAGAAGATTGTCTATTCATCACACTTCTATAGCAAGCGGTAAACTTTGAGTACAAAGTGAAGCATGTGATCAATGAATGGGGAACCGATTGCCTGTGTTACTATCACTAGTGCTCACATACATGTGATTCTCAAATACCGTTTAGGATAACTATGTGCCAAAAAAAAGCTACAACCAGTCTAGTGGGGACTAGAACTGTTCCAACAACTGTTCCAGTGTGACGATGCATGGCTGCATAATGCCTTTAAGGCCAGTGTGTACATATGAAAAGATGTAAACTGATTACTGTATTGTTGTAATCTGGAGAGTGTAGGTCAAATGCAGGATGTTATTTTCAGGTATTATAAGTAATAAAGGAGTCAAATGTGGTTGTGTTGCCTTCTGAGTCTTTGATTATAAAAATTGGCCAACCTTCAGCAGAGATGATATAAAAAAGAAAAGACCAACTAAAATGACTTTGGCAAAAACACTAGAGTATGAATTCTGATATTTTTCATGGTCTAATTTAAGTGCTATTGCACTGTTCAAGTTAAAGATTAATGAATAATAATTCAGCTATTCCATGCTAATGCTTACACTAATGAAATACTGATTAAACATATTAAGTGGCATCTATGAATAACATCAAAAGTGAAAACAGGAACTGTATATAAATCAAGACATACTTCCAATGCTAATGAATATATTAAATGTTTATCCACTGAGCAAGAAGGACATTATTAGTGCAATTAGATAATAGTTGATCTCGGGACCTGGAGAAAAACTTTGCTTTGTGTGAAATTTCTCAAGATTCAAATAAACACACAAGTCAATTTAATATGATTTTGTGTTTATTTTTTTTATATCTGAATTGTAGCAATTGCAATGACATGTGAAAAATAATACTGAAAAGAGGCTATAATATGGACATGGAAACTGAAGTCCAGGCTCGTTATTTTTTTTAAAATCACCAGCCCTGGACATTTTTTCTCTGAGCCTTGTTAGCACGTGTACTGGTGTTTTCATTTATTATTAAAAATCTTGTCATCTTCCCATAAACTATATGCCTACCATGTAACAAATGAAATGTAGCCTTATGCCTACCATGTAACAAATGAAATGTAGCCTTATACCTACCATGTAACAAATAAAATGTATCCTTATGCCTACACGAATGAAATGTAGTTTTCTGCCTACCACGTAACAAATGAAATGTAGTCTTATGCCTACAATGTAACAAATGAAATGTAGCCTTATGCCTACACAAATGAAGTGTACCCTTATACCTACTATGTAACAAATGAAATGTAGCCTTATGCCTACCATGCAACAAATTAAATGTAGCCTTGTGCCAACACAAATGAAATGTAGCCTTATGCCTACTATGTAACAAATGAAATGTAGCCTTATGCCTACCATGTAGCAAATTAAATGTAGCCTCTGTCTACACAAATGAAATGTAGTCTTATGCCTACTATGCAACAGATTAAATGTAGCCTTATGCCTATGTAGCAAATTAAATGTAGCCTTATGCCTACTATGTAACAAATTAAATGTAGCCTTGTGCCAACACAAATGAAATGTAGCCTTATGCCTACTATGTAACAAATGAAATGTAGCCTTATGCCTTCCATGTAACAAATGAAATGTAGCCTTATGCTTTCACAAATGAAATGTAGCCTTATGCCTACCAAGTAACAAATTAAATGTAGCCTTACGCCTATACAAATTAAATGTAGTCTTATGCCTACTATGTAACAAATGAAATGTAGCCTTATGCCTACTATGTAAAAAAAGAAATGTACATTTATGCCTACACAAATGAAAAGTAGCCTTATGCCTACCATGTAACAAATGTAGCCTTATGCCTATATAAATGAAATGCATCCTTATGCCTACTATGTAAAAAATGAAATGTAGCCTTATGCCTACATAAATGAAATGTAGCCTTATGCCTACTATGTAACAAATGAAATGTAGCCTTATGCCTACCATGTAACAAATGAAGTTAGCCTTATGCCTACCATGTAAAAAATGAAATGTAGTCTTATGCCTACTATGTAACAAATGAAATGTAGCCTTATGCTACCATATAACAAATTAAATGTAGCTTTATGCCTACCATGTAACAAATTAGATGTAGCCTTATGTCTATACAAATGAAATGTAGCCTTATGCCTACTATGTAACAATTTAAATGTAGCCTTATGCCTAGTATGTTACTGTAGCCCTATGCCTACACAAATGAAATGCAGCCTTATGCCTAATATGTAACAAATGAAATGTAGCCTTATGCTTTCACAAATGAAATGTAGCCTTATGCCTACTATGTAACAAATGAAATGTAGCCTTATGCCTACCAAGTAACAAATTAAATGTAGCCTTATGCTTTCACAAATGACAAGTAGCCTTATGCCTACTATGTAACAACTGAAATGTAGCCTTATGCCTACCAAGTAACAAATGAAATGTAGCCTTATGCCTGGCAAGTAACAAATGAAATGTAGCCTTATGCTTTCACAAATGAAATGTAGCCTTATGCCTACTATGTAACAAATGAAATGTAGCCTTATGCCTACCAAGTAACAAATGAAATGTAGCCTTACGCCTACACAAATGAAATGTAGCCTTATGCCTACTATGTAACAAATGAAATGTAGCCTTATGCCTACCAAGTAACAAATTAAATGTAGCCTTATGCTTTCACAAATGAAATGTAGCCTTATGCCTACTATGTAACAAATGAAATGTAGCCTTATGCCTACCAAGAAACAAATGAAATGTAGCCTTATGCTTTCACAAATGAAATGTAGCCTTATGCCTACTATGTAACAAATGAAATGTAGCCTTATGCCTACCAAGTAACAAATTAAATGTAGCCTTATGCTTTCACAAATGAAATGTAGCCTTATGCCTACTATGTAACAAATGAAATGTAGCCTTATGCCTACCAAGTAACAAATGAAATGTAGCCTTATGCTTTCACAAATGAAATGTAGCCTTATGCCTACTATGTAACAAATGAAATGTAGCCTTATGCCTACTATGTAACAAATGAAATGTAGCCTTATGCTTTCACAAATGAAATGTAGCCTTATGCCTACCATGTAACAAATGAAGTTAGCCTTGTGCCTACCATGTAAAAAATGAAATGTAGTCTTATGCCTATATAAATGAAATGTAGCCTTATGCCTACTATGTAAAAAAAGAAATGTACATTTATGCCTATATAAATGAAATGTAGCCTTATGCCTACTATGTAACAAATGAAATGTAGCCTTATGCCTTCTATGTAACAAATGAAATGTAGCCTTATGCTTTCACAAATGCCTAGTATGTTACTGTAGCCCTATGCCTACACAAACGAAATGTAGCCTTATGCCTTCCATGTAACAAATGAAATGTAGCCTTATGCTTTCATAAATGAAATGTAGCCTTATGCCTACTATGTAACAAATGAAATGTAGCCTTATGCCTACCAAGTAACAAATTAAATGTAGCCTTATGCTTTCACAAATGACATGTAGCCTTATGCCTACCATGTAACAAATGAAATGTAGCCTTATGCCTACCAAGTAACAAATGAAATGTAGCCTTAAGCCTGCCAAGTAACAAATTAAATGTAGCCTTATGTTTTCACAAATGAAATGTAGCCTTATGCCTACTATGTAACAAATGAAATGTAGCCTTATGCCTACCAAGTAACAAATTAAATGTAGCCTTATGCTTTCACAAATGAAATGTAGCCTTATGCCTACTATGTAACAAATGAAATGTAGCCTTATGCCTACCAAGTAACAAATTAAATGTAGCCTTATGCTTTCACAAATGAAATGTAGCCTTATGCCTACTATGTAACAAATGAAATGTAGCCTTATGCATACCAAGTAACAAATGAAATGTAGCCTTATGCTTTCACAAATGAAATGTAGCCTTATGCCTACTATGTAACAAATGAAATGTAGCCTTATGCCTACCAAGTAATAAATTAAATGTAGCCTTATGCCTACTATGTAACAAAAGAAATGTAGCCTTATGCCTATATAAATGAAATGTAGCCTTATGCCTACTATGTAAAAAAAGAAATGTACATTTATGCCTATATAAATGAAATGTAGCCTTATGCCTACTATGTAACAAATGAAATGTAGCCTTATGCCTTCTATGTAACAAATGAAATGTAGCCTTATGCTTTCACAAATGAAATGTAGCCTTATGCCTACCATGTAACAAATGAAGTTAGCCTTGTGCCTACCATGTAAAAAATGAAATGTAGTCTTATGCCTACTATATAACAAATGAAATGTAGCCTTATGCCTACACAAATTAAATGTAACCTTATGCAACCATATAACAAATTAAATGTAGCCTTATGCCTACCATGTAACAAATTAAATGTAGCCTCTGTCTACACAAATGAAATGTAGCCTTATGCCTACTATGTAACAGATTAAATGTAGCCTTATGCCTATGTAGCAAATTAAATGTAGCCTTATGCTTACACAAATGAAATGTAGCCTTATGCCTACTATGTAACAAATGAAAAGTAGCCTTATGCCTACACAAATGAAATGTAGCCTTATGCCTACACAAATGAAATGTAGTCTTATGCCTACTATGTAATAAATTAAATGAAGCCTTATGCCTACCATGTAACAAA
Source organism: Sinohyriopsis cumingii (assembly GCA_028554795.2). Classification (NCBI taxonomy): domain Eukaryota; kingdom Metazoa; phylum Mollusca; class Bivalvia; order Unionida; family Unionidae; genus Sinohyriopsis; species Sinohyriopsis cumingii. The sequence goes on along the minus strand of CM068825.1, from coordinate 15,412,412 downwards.
TGAAATGTAAGCCTTATGCCTAATATGTAACAAATGAATTGTAGCCTTATGCCTTCCATGTAACAAATGAAATGTAGCCTTATGCTTACACAAATGAAATGTAGTCTTATGCCTACTGTGTAACAAATGAAATGTAGCCTTATGCCTATGTAGCAAATTAAATGTAGCCTTATGCTTTCACAAATGACATGTAGCCTTATGCCTACTATGTAACAAATGAAATGTAGCCTTATGCCTACCAAGTAACAAATGAAATGTAGCCTTATGCCTGGCAAGTAACAAATGAAATGTAGCCTTATGCTTTCACAAATGAAATGTAGCCTTATGCCTACTATGTAACAAATGAAATGTAGCCTTATGCCTACGAAGTAACAAATTAAATGTAGCCTTACGCCTACACAAATGAAATGTAGCCTTATGCCTACTATGTAACAAATGAAATGTAGCCTTATGCCTACCAAGTAACAAATTAAATGTAGCCTTATGCTTTCACAAATGAAATGTAGCCTTATGCCTACTATGTAACAAATGAAATGTAGCCTTATGCCTACCAAGTAACAAATGAAATGTAGCCTTATGCCTGCCAAGTAACAAATGAAATGTAGCCTTATGCTTTCACAAATGAAATGTAGCCTTATGCCTACTATGTAACAAATGAAATGTAGCCTTATGCCTACCAAGTAACAAATGAAATGTAGCCTTATGCTTTCACAAATGAAATGTAGCCTTATGCCTACTATGTAACAAATGAAATGCATCCTTATGCCTACTATGTAAAAAATAAAATGTAGCCCTATGTCTACATAAATGAAATGTAGCCTTATGCCTACCAAGTAACAAATGAAATGTAGCCTTATGCCTGCCAAGTAACAAATGAAATGTAGCCTTATGCTTTCACAAATGAAATGTAGCCTTATGCCTACTATGTAACAAATGAAATGTAGCCTTATGCCTACCAAGTAACAAATTAAATGTAGCCTTATGCTTTCACAAATGAAATGTAGCCTTATGCCTACTATGTAACAAATGACATGTAGCCTTATGCCTACCAAGTAACAAATTAAATGTAGCCTTATGCCTACAATGTAACAAATGAAATGTAGCCTTATGCCTACTATGTAAAAAAAGAAATGTACATTTATGCCTATATAAATGAAATGTAGCCTTATGCCTACTATGTAACAAATGAAATGTAGCCTTATGCCTTCTATGTAACAAATGAAATGTAGCCTTATGCTTTCACAAATGAAATGTAGCCTTATGCCTACAGAAATGAAATGTAGCCTTATGCCTACTATGTAACAAATGAAATGCATCCTTATGCCTACTATGTAAAAAATAAAATGTAGCCTTATGCCTACAGAAATGAAATGTAGCCTTATGCTTTCACAAATGAAATGTAGCCTTATGCCTACTATGTAACAAATGAAATGTAGCCTTATGCCTACCATGTAACAAATGAAATTAGCCTTATGCCTACACAAGTGAAATGTAGCCTTATGCCTACTATGTAAAAAATAAAATGTAGCCTTATGCCTACAGAAATGAAATGTAGCCTTATGCTTTCACAAATGAAATGTAGCCTTATGCCTACTATGTAACAAATGAAATGTAGCCTTATGCCTACCATGTAACAAATGAAATTAGCCTTATGCCTACACAAGTGAAATGTAGCCTTATGCCTACTATGTAAGAAATAAAATGTAGCCTTATGCCTACCATGTAACAAATTAAATGTAGCCTTATGCCTATATAAATGAAATGCATCCTTATGCCTACTATGTAACAAATGAAATGTAGCCTTATGCCTACCATGTAACAAATGAAATTAGCCTTATGCCTACACAAGTGAAATGTAGCCTTATGCCTACCATGTAAAAAATGAAATGTAGCCTTATGCCTATACAAATGAAATGTAGCCTATTGCCTACCATGTAACAAATGAAATGTAGCCTTATGCCTACAATGTAACAAATGAAATTAGCCTTATGCCTACACAAGTGAAATGTAGCCTTATGCCTACCATGTAAAAAATGAAATGTAGCCTTATGCCTATACAAATGAAATGTAGCCTATTGCCTACCATGTAACAAATGAAATGTAGCCTTATGCCTACCATGTAACAAATGAAATTAGCCTTATGCCTACACAAATGAAATGTAGACTTATGCCTACCATGTAACAAATGAAATCAGCCTTATGCCTACACAAGTGAAATGTTGTCTTATGCCTACCATGTAACATATGAAATGTAGCCTTATGCCTACTATGTAACAAATGAAATATCAGGACTGGAATAATTTCCCTTCTGCCTGCCACAGCAAAATTTTGCTGGGCAAGAAAATGTTCAAGCTACTTGCAAAGAATAAAATATGACTAATTAGAACATTTACGCAGTTTAGAAAAAAATCATTAAGGGCAAATTCAACCATCCTTTAACATGTAGAAATAATAATGAGAGTAATCATGTCTTATGCCAAAATCAAACTTACATCAATAGCTATTGAAGAAAAGCATCCTATATATGTAATAGTTTTCATGCCAAAAGTCAAACCTACATCAATAGCTTTGAATAGAAGGATCCTAACTATGTAGTATGGTTTTTCATGCCAAATATTAAACCCACATCAATGGTTATTGAAAAGAAGCATCGAAAATATGTAAAATAGTTTTTCATGCCAAACATAAAACCCACATCAATGGTTATTGAAAAGAAGCATCCTAAATATGTAATAAGCATCCTAAATATGTAATATAGCTTTTCATGCCAAATATTAAACCCAAATCAGTATATTATTGAATAGAAGCTACCTAAATATGTAAAGTGGCTCTTTCAAGTTAAATATTAAACACACATCAGTGGTTTCTGAATATGTTCTACTTAATTCTGAACAATGGTTTTTCATTCCTGTTGTAATGTAAGGTGCTTAAAATTGGAATTGGAATGTGGTGGGTGAATCGCACATGTCTCTGCCACTTGAGAGAGCCATGTCGGCGCACCTCCTGAATTTGCTGTAGGTGGACAAGGAACCTGATTGAGAATACTGAACACCAACAGGCATATGTGATCCACCTTTATTATTAATAAGATATTCCTATTATCAAACCATGTCTGTATATTCTTGATATCTTAATGTTTGTCATAAAAATGAAAGTTGCCATTTTTATAGTGCCATACATATAGGACATCTGCTATATATGGCAAGCATTTCTCACAGAACAGGTTCTTTATACCAACTATAAAATGCCGCAAATCAGATATGGGGGGAGGGGTTTCTGCTAATAAATTCCCATTCAAACATGATAAATAGTTGCTTCAAATTCAATTCATTAGATGGGGCTTGACCTTATATGCCTTCCCACGAATTTAAATGGTTCCATGTAACCTACTGTATATACTCGCCTCTAAGTCAAGTCAAAATGCAAACAACAAAGATCCTGATCTGCCCATATCATAATGCACCTGCCAATTAGGGTCAATATTTTATGTTCTACTGATTAATTCTAACAAACTGCACAGACCCAGATCTGCTGGTGCATTATGTGATACTATGTATGGGTCCATGCAGTCTGCAGTTGGACTATCTAAGTTAGGATATATGGTAATTAGTTCCCTCAAACCAAGTTTGGAAGTAGACCATTTAATTTCATGGGTAAATAGGGATCCTCAACAAACAAGTCATTTTCATAATGGCAATATAAAGAAAAGAAAACTAGTCCCTATTTGAATTATCGTACAGTAAAACCTGCCTTGAAAGACCACTGCACTGATGCACCACCAGTATTTCTCAATGATTTTTTTGGGCTGAAGTGGTGGTCTTTCAAGACTTATATCCTTCTGTTCCAAAGTCACTGTCCACCTATGCTACATGTAGCCTTTCAGTAGTACAATGTTATCTGTCCACCTATGCTACATGTAGCCTTTCAGTAGTGCAATGTCACTGTCCACCTGTGCTATATGCAGCCTTTCAGTAATGCAATGTCATCTGTCCACCTATGCTACATGTAGCCTTTCATTAGTGCAATGTCATCTGTCCACCTGTGCTACATGTAGCCTTTCAGTAGTGCAATGTTATCTGTCCACCTATGCTACATGTAGCCTTTCAGTAGTGCAATGTCATCTGTCCACCTGTGCTACATGCAGCCTTTCAGTAGTGCAGTGTCATCTGTCAACCACTGCTACATGTAGCCTTTCAGTAGTGCAATGTCATCTGTCCACCTATGCTACATGTAGCCTTTCAGTAGTGCAATGTCATCTGTCCACCTGTGCTACATGCAGCCTTTCAGTAGTGCAGTGTCATCTGTCAACCACTGCTACATGTAGCCTTCCAGTAGTGCAATGTCATCTGTCCACCTATGCTACATGCAGCCTTTCAGTAGTGCAGTGTCATCTGTCAACCACTGCTACATGTAGCCTTCCAGTAGTGCAATGTCATCTGTCCACCTATGCTACATGAATTTATTATAATAGATGCTGGTAGATAATGAGTTCATTTCATGGTGCAGTTCATTTCAGGTTAAGCATTGATTCATATATGTTGAGGATTTTATGAGTTCTTTTAGCACATGATCAAACATGATAAAACTTCCATGTAACAAATGAAATGTAACCTTATGCCCACCATGTAACAAATTAAATGTAACCTTATGCCTAAAATGTAACAAATGAAATGTAGCCTTATGCCTACACAAATGAAATGTAGCCTAATGCCTAAAATGTAACAAATTAAATGTAGCCTTATGCCTACAAAAATGAAATGTAGCCTTATGCCTACTATGTCACAAATTAAATGTAGCCTGATGCCAACACAAATTAAATATAGCCTTATGCCTACTAAGTAACAAATTAAATGTAGCCTTATGCCTACTATGTAACAAATTAAATGTAGCCTTATGCCTACCATGTAACAAATTAAATGTAGCCTTATGCCTACTATGTAACAAATGTAATGTAGCCTTATGCCCACCATGTAACAAATTAAATGTAGCCTTATGCCTACACAAATGAAATGTAGCCTTATGCCTACTATGTAACAAATGAAATGTAGCCTTTGCCTACACAAATTAAATGTAACCTTATGCCTACCATGTAACAAATGAAATGTAGCCTTATGCCTACTATGTAACAAATGAAATGTAGCCTTATGCCTACACAAATGAAATGTAGCCTTATGCCTACACAAATGAAATGTAGCCTTATGCCCACCATGTAACAAATGAAATGTAGCCTTATGCCTACACAAATGAAATGTAGCCTTATGCCTACCATGAAAAAAATGAAATGTAGCCATATGCCTACCATGTAACAAATGAAATGTAGCCTTATGCCTACTGTGTAACAAATTAAATGTAGCCTTATGACTAATATGTAATAAATTAAATGTAGCCTTATGCCTGCTATGTGACAAATTAAATGTATCCTTATGCCTACCATATAACAAACGAAATGTAGCCTTGTGCCTACACAAGTGAAATGTAGCCTTATGCCTACTATTTAACAGATTAAATGTAGCCTTATGCCTACCATGTAACAAATTAAATGTATCCTTATGCCTACACACGTGAAATGTAGCCTTATGCCCACCATGTAACAAACGAAATGTAGCCTTATGCCTACTATTTAACAGATTAAATGTGGCCTCATGCCTACAGAAATGAAATGTAGCCTTATGCCAATGTAACAAATTAAATGTAGCCTTATGCCTATCGTGTAACAAATTAAATGTATCCTTATGCCTACCATGTAACAAATTAAATGTAGCCTTATATCTACCATGTAACAAATTAAATGTAGCCATATGCCTACCGTGTAACAAATTAAATGTAGCCTTATGCCTACACAAATGAAATGTAGCCTTATGCCTACTATGTAACAAATGAAATGTAGCCTTTGCCTACACAAATTAAATGTAACCTTATGCCTACCATGTAACAAATGAAATGTAGCCTTATGCCTACTATGTAACAAATGAAATGTAGCCTTATGCCTACACAAATGAAATGTAGCCTTATGCCTACACAAATGAAATGTAGCCTTATGCCCACTATGTAACAAATGAAATGTAGCCTTATGCCTACACAAATGAAATGTAGCCTTATGCCTACCATGAAAAAAATGAAATGTAGCCATATGCCTACCATGTAACAAATGAAATGTAGCCTTATGCCTACTGTGTAACAAATTAAATGTAGCCTTATGACTAATATGTAATAAATTAAATGTAGCCTTATGCCTGCTATGTAACAAATTAAATGTATCCTTATGCCTACCATATAACAAACGAAATGTAGCCTTGTGCCTACACAAGTGAAATGTAGCCTTATGCCTACTATTTAACAGATTAAATGTAGCCTTATGCCTACCATGTAACAAATTAAATGTATCCTTATGCCTACACACGTGAAATGTAGCCTTATGCCCACCATGTAACAAACGAAATGTAGCCTTATGCCTACTATTTAACAGATTAAATGTGGCCTCATGCCTACAGAAATGAAATGTAGCCTTATGCCAATGTAACAAATTAAATGTAGCCTTATGCCTATCGTGTAACAAATTAAATGTATCCTTATGCCTACCATGTAACAAATTAAATGTAGCCTTATATCTACCATGTAACAAATTAAATGTAGCCATATGCCTACCGTGTAACAAATTAAATGTAGCCTTATGCCTACCATGTAACAAAGTAAATGTAGCCTTGTACCTACCATGTAACAAATTAAAAGTAGCCTGATGACTACACAATTGAAATGTAACCTTATGCCCACTATGTAACAAATGAAATGGGGGCCCCAAGTGGCTGAGTGGTCTAAAACGCTCTTCATTACGGATCACTGCCATCTCACCTCTGTCTGCATAGGTTCAAGTCTTGGATTTGGCCAATGTGGATATGTGAGAAAGCTTGCCAGTAGCTTCTCGAGGGTCAGTGGTTCTTTCCTGGGTTTTCCCTGGTTCCTTCTCCACCATTAATACTGGCCGCCATGTATAGCCAATCGTGTGCTGAAAAATGGTGTTAAACCCTACAACAACAACAACCAATGAAATGTAGCCTTATGCCTACCATGTAACAAACTAAATGTAGCCTTATGCCTACTATGTAAAAAATAAAATGTACCCTTATGCCTACACAAATTAAATGTAACCTTATGCCAACCATGTAGCAAATGAAATGTAGCCTTATGCCTACCATGTAACAAATGAAATATCAGGACTGGAATAATTTCCATTCTGCCTGTCACAGCAAATTTTTGCTGGGCAAAAAAATGTTCAAGCTACTTGCAAAGAATAAAATATGACTAATTAGCACCTTTGGCAGTCTAGAAAAAAAAATCATAATGGGCAAATCCTTCCATCCTTTAACATGATGAAATAATAAAAAGAGTAATCATGTCTTATGCCAAAATCGAACTTACATCAATAGCTATTGAAGGGAAGCAAATTAAATATGTAATACAGTTTTCATGCCAAAAATCAAACCTACATCAATAGCTTTGAATAGAAGATTCCTAACTATGTAGTATGGTTTGTCATGTTAAATATTAAACCCACATCAATGATTATTGAAAAGAAGCATCGAAAATATGTAAAATAGTTTTTTCATGCCAAATATAAAACCCACATCAATGGTTATTGAAAAGAAGCATCCTAAATATGTAATAAGCATCCTAAATATGTAATAAGCATCCTAAATATGTAATATAGTTTTTCATGCCAAATATTAAACCCACATCAATGGTTATTGAAAAGAAGCATCCTAAATATGTAATAAGCATCCTAAATATGTAATATAGCTTTTCATGCCAAATATTAAACCCAAATCAGTATGTTATTGAATAGAAGCTACCTAAATATGTAAAGCGGCTCTTTCAAGTTAAATATTAAACACACATCAATGGTTTTTGAATATGTTCTACTTAATTATTAACAATGGTTTTTCATTCCTGTTGTAATGTAAGGTGCTTAAAATAGGAATTGGAATGTGGTGGGTGAATCGCACATGTCTCTGCCACTTGAGAGAGCCATGTCGGCGCACCTCCTGAATTTGCTGTAGGTGGACAAGGAACCTGATTGAAAATACTGAACACCAACAGGCATATGTGATCCACCTTTATTATTAATAAGATATTCCTATTATCAAACCATGTCTGTATATTCTTGATATCTTAATGTTTGTCATAAAAATGAAAGTTGCCATTTTTATAGTGCCATACATATAGGACATCTGTTATATATGGCAGGCATTTCTCACAGAACAGGTTCTTTATACCAACTATAAAATGCCGCAAATCAGATATGGGGGGGTTGGGGTTCTGCTAATAAACTCCCATTCAAACATGATAAATATTTGCTTCAAATTCAATTCATTAGATGGGGCTTGACCTTATATGCCTTCCCACGAATTTAAATGGTTCCATGTAACCTACTGTATATACTTGCCTATAAGTCAAGTCAAACTGCAAACAACAAAGATCCTGATCTGCCCATATTATAATGCACCTGCCAATTAGGGTCAATATTTTATGTTCTACTGATTAATTCTAACAAACTGCACAGACCCAGATCTGCTGGTGCATTATGTGATACTATGTATGGGTCCATGCAGTCTGCAGTTGGACTATCTAAGTTAGGATATATGGTAATTAGTTCCCTCAAACCAAGTTTGGAAGTAGACCATTTAATTTCATGGGTAAATAGGGATCCCCAACAAGCAAGTCATTTTCATAATGGCAATAGAAAGAAAAGAAAACTAGTCCCTATTTGAATTATCGTACAGTAAAACCTGTCTTGAAAGACCACTGCAATGATACACCACCTGTATTTGTCAATGATTTTTTGGGCTGAAGTGGTGGTCTTTCAAAACTTATATGCTTCTGTTCCAAAGTCACTGTCCACCTATGCTACATGTAGCCTTCCAGTAGTGCCATGTCATCTGTCCACCTATGCTACATGTAGCCTTTCAGTAGTACAATGTTATCTGTCCACCTATGCTACATGTAGCCTTTCAGTAGTGCAATGTTATCTGTCCACCTGTGCTACATGTAGCCTTTCAGTAGTGCAATGTCATCTGTCCACCTGTGCTCCATGTAGCTTTTCAGTAGTGCAATGTCATCTGTCCACCTATGCTACATGTAGCCTTTCAGTAGTGTAAAGTCACTGTCCACCTATGCTACATGTAGCCTTTCAGTAGTGCAATGTTATCTGTCCACCTGTGCGACATGTAGCCTTCCAGTAGTGCAATGTCATCTATCCACCTATGCTACATGTAACCTTTCATTAGTGCAATGTCATCTGTCCACCTATGCTACATGTAGCTGTAGCCTTTCAATAGTGCAATGTCATCTGTCCACCTGTGCTACATGTAGCCTTCCAGTAGTGCAATGTCATATGTCCACCTATGCTACATGTAGCCTTTCAGTAGTGCAATGTCATCTGTCCACCTATGCTACATGTAGCCTTCCAGTAGTGCAATGTCATCTGTCCACCTATGCTACATGTAGCCTTTCAGTAGTGCAATGTCATCTGTCCACCTATGCTACATGCAGCCTTTCAGTAGTGCAATGTCATCTGTCCACCTATGCTACATGTAGCCTTTCAGTAGTGCAATGTCATCTGTCCACCTATGCTACATGTAGCCTTTCAGTAGTGCAATGTCATCTGTCCACCTATGCTACATGTAGCCTTTCAGTAGTGCAATGTCATCTGTCCACCTATGCTACATGTAACCTTTCATTAGTGCAATGTCATCTGTCCACCTGTGCTACATGTAGCCTTTCAGTAGTGCAATGTCATCTGTCCACCTATGCTACATGTAGCCTTTCAGTAGTGCAATGTTATCTGTCCACCTGTGCTACATGTAGCCTTTCAGTAGTGCAATGTTATCTGTCCACCTATGCTACATGAATTTATTATAATAGATGCTGGTAGATAATGAGTTCATTTCATGGTGCAGTTCATTTCAGGTTAAGCATTGATTCAAATATGTTAATGTTTTTATGAGTTCTTTTAGCACATGATCAAACATGATAAAATTTACAAGTGTTATTACAACAATGCAAGTATTCAAGGAAAATATGAACGTGCAGTATAGAACACAAGATTTTGGTGGCAACACTGTTAAAGCAAGCAAGATTATCTCCTTTTCATAGCACTATTAGTGCATTATGTGTTATTATTCTCAATCATTTTTCTAATGGTGCATGTTCACCAGTCTCCTTCCTATAGGATCCAATATATAACACTGTACAAGATGGACTAAACTCAGCTTTCACATCATGAAATTTTAAACAGACTTGTTATAAATGACATAATGTAGGACATGGGCTAAACTCTGCTCTCACAACATATAGATTTAAACAGACTGATAATAAATGACAGAAATGTAGGAGCTGGACTAAACTTAGTTCACACACTATACAGTTGTAAGCAGACTGGTTATAAATGACAGAAATGGAGGAGCTGGACTAAACTTAGTTCACACACTATAAAGTTGTAAGCAGACTGGTTATAAATGACAGAAATGTAGGAACTGGACTAAACTCAGTTCACACACTATAAAGCTGTAAGCAGACTGGTTATAAATGACAGAAATGTAGGAGTTGGACTAAACTTAGTTCACACACTATAAAGTTGTAAGCAGACTGGTTATAAATGACAGAAATGGAGGAGCTGGACTAAACTTAGTTCACACACTATAAAGTTGTAAGCAGACTGGTTATAAATGACAGAAATGTAGGAGTTGGACTAAACTTAGTTCACACACTATAAAGTTGTAAGCAGACTGGTTATAAATGACAGAAATGGAGGAGCTGGACTAAACTTAGTTCACACACTATAAAGTTGTAAGCAGACTGGTTATAAATGACAGAAATGTAGGAGCTGGACTAAACTCAGTTCACACACTATAAAGTTGTAAGCAGACTGGTTATAAATCACAGAAATGTAGGAGCTGGACTAAACTTAGTTCACACACTATAAAGTTGTAAGCAGACTGGTTATAAATCACAGAAATGTAGGAGCTGGACTAAACTTAGTTCACACACTATAAAGTTGTAAGCAGACTGGTTATAAATCACAGAAATGTAGGAGCTGGACTAAACTCAGTTCACACACTATAAAGTTGTAAGCAGACTGGTTATAAATGACAGAAATGTAGGAGCTGGACTAAACTCAGTTCACACACTATAAAGTTGTAAGCAGACTGGTTATAAATGACAGAAATGTAGGAGTTGGACTAAACTTAGTTCACACACTATAAAGTTGTAAGCAGACTGGTTATAAATGACAGAAATGTAGGAGCTGGACTAAACTTAGTTCACACACTATAAAGTTGTAAGCAGACTGGTTATAAATGACAGAAATGTAGGAGCTGGACTAAACTCAGTTCACACACTATAAAGTTGTAAGCAGACTGGTTATAAATGACAGAAATGTAGGAGCTGGACTAAACTAAGTTCACACACTATAAAGTTGTAAGCAGACTGGTTATAAATGACAGAAATGTAGGAGCTGGACTAAACTCAGTTCACACACTATAAAGTTTTAAGCAGACTGGCTACCAATAACAGAGATGTAGATGGACTAGACTCAGTTCACAAACCATGAAGATTTAAACAGAAAAATAAATGACAGAAACAAAGAACATAGACTAAACTCAGCTCTCACACCATGAAGATTTAAACAGACTAATAATAAATGACAGTAATGTAGGAGATGGACTAAACTCCGTTCTCATACTATAAAGACAGAGTAAACTCGCTACATCTCCAGTATTTATGTGGGTGGACAAAATACTAGTTTTTATAGCTGCATAAAAACGGGTGAGGTTGACCACCTATTGTCTGCAAGAATTTTGCTCGTTTCTATTTTCTCCATAAATTTCCTCATTAGATTTAGTAAACATCTAAGACAGGTAAAGCCGAAAAGACATGTACTGGAGCTAGAATCTTCCAATTATAGAATGACACACCATACAATTTTAATCACAAAACTTCTCAAAAAAGGCGACATATATTAAGGGTAAATATATTAAAATTCAAACAATACATTGAGAAATTATTGAACTGATGACAGATTGCAAACTTACAAAGGGAAACTAGTTAGCTGAAACAACCTGGTATAAAGTAGGACTGAGTTGTAAAATCCGCATTTCTTACCTTTTCAGATTTGTCTAAAAAAATCTAATATGCCTGTAGTAATGTTTTATGGCACATCAGCACAAAAGTAGCTATGTATTGCCAACTAAAGGTTAAGCTAAAAAAATGCAAAACTGAACTGCATAAAAATTTATGAAGTTAAACCCTTCCCAAAATTTGTAAAATCAGTTCATCAAGATAAAATATAAATGTAAAGATCCTTAAATTTTGTAATAATATGCACACACACACATGCACATATAACAGAAAAAGTGAACACAAGTAAAATCCTTAAAACTGGATTAAAATCTGCTCTCTAAATCCACTTAGAAAGTCCAAGATTTTATCAGGAGGTAAATCTTATTAGAGTTTCTTCAAGCAGTTCACATCAAAATACTTCCGTTTCACCAGGTGCCCTTCTTAGGCCATGTTATATTGCAGACAAATGCATGGTACATGACAAGATAAAATGTACCCAACTTTGGTGATGTGATTAGGATGTGGTTAGGATTTTTAACGTAGCTTTAAAAAATGTTCAGTCATATCATTATGATGTCTGCAGTGTGGCAGATTTTAGTGATGTCTAGCACTGGGACTTCATGCCATAGACATATAGCATGATGCCCCACCCAGTCACATTATCCTGACACCAGGCTGACCAGTCCTAACACTAAACTCTTAATGCTGAGCACCAAGCAAGGCAGCTGTAAGTACCATTTCTGTAAGTCTTTGGTATGACTCAGCCAGGGTTCGAACCCACAACCTCCTGCTTCCAAGGATGATGCTCTAACCACTAAGCCACCAGAGCGGTACCCAACTTTGGCCATGCCATGCTGCTGACAAATGCATGGTACATGACAAGATAAAATGTGTCCACCTTTGGCCATGTTATCCTGCAGACAAATGCATGGTACATAACAAAATAAAATGTGGCCTTCTTTGGCCATGTTATGCTGCAGCCAAATGCACAGTACATGACAAGATAAAATGTGCCCAACTTTGGCCATGTTATACTGCAGCCAAATGCACAGTACATAACAACATAAAATGTGTCTTACCTTGGCCATGTTATACTGCAGCCAAATGCATAGTACATAGAAATATAAAATGTGTCTTACCTTGGCCATGTTATACTGCAGCCAAATGCATAGTACATAGCAATATAAAATGTGTCTTACATTGGCCATGTTATACTGCAGACAAATGCATGGTACAAAACAATACAAAACGCTTCATACCTTGGCCATGTTATACTGCAGCCAAATGCATAGTACATGACAATACAAAATGTGTCTTACCCTGGCCATGTTTTACTGCAGCCAAATGCATAGTACATGACAATACAAAATGTGTCTTACCTTGGTCATGTTTTACTGCAGCCAAATGCATAGTACATGACAATACAAAATGTGTCTTACCCTGGCCATGTTATACTGCAGACAAATGCATGGTACATAGCAATATAAAATGTGTCTTACCTTGGCCATGTTATACTGCAGACAAATGCATGGTACAAAATGCTTCGTACCTTGGCCATGTTATACTGCAGCCAAATGCATGGTACATGACAATACAAAACGTGTCTTACCTTGGCCATGTTATACTGCAGCCAAATGCATAGTACATGACAATACAAAACGTGTCTTACCTTGGCCAGGTTATACTGCTGCCAAATGCATGGTACATGACAATACAAAACGTGTTTTACATTGGCCATGTTATACTGCAGCCAAATGCATAGGACATGACAATACAAAATGTGTCTTACCTTGGCCATGTTTTACTGCGGCCAAATGCATAGTACATGACAATACAAAATGTGTCTTACCTTGGCCATGTTATACTGCAGACAAATGCATGGTACATAGCAATATAAAATGTGTCTTACCTTGGCCATGTTATAGTGCAGCCAAATGCATAGTACATAGCAATATAAAATGTTTCTTACCTTGGCCATGTTATACTGCAGACAAATGCATGGTACATGACAATACAAAACGCTTCATACCTTGGCCATGTTATACTGCAGCCAAATGCATGGTACATGACAATACAAAACGTGTCTTACCTTGGCCATGTTATACTGCTGCCAATGCATGGTACATGACAATATAAAATGTGTTTTACATTGGCCATGTTATACTGCAGCCAAATGCATAGTACATGACAATACAAAATGTGTCTTACCTTGGTCATGTTTTACTGCAGCCAAATGCATAGTACATGACAATACAAAATGTGTCTTACCCTGGCCATGTTATACTGCAGACAAATGCATGGTACATAGCAATATAAAATGTGTCTTACCTTGGCCATGTTATACTGCAGACAAATGCATGGTACAAAATGCTTCGTACCTTGGCCATGTTATACTGCAGCCAAATGCATGGTACATGACAATACAAAACGTGTCTTACCTTGGCCATGTTATACTGCAGCCAAATGCATAGTACATGACAATACAAAATGTGTCTTACCTTGGCGATGTTTTACTGCGGCCAAATGCATAGTACATGACAATACAAAATTTGTCTTACCTTGGCCATGTTATACTGCAGACAAATGCATGGTACATGACAACACAAAACGTGTCTTACCTTGGCCATGTTATACTGCAGACAAATGCATGTTACATGACAACACAAAATGTGTCTTACCTTGGCCATAAAGTTGAGAAGATCTAGAGCTTTCTTAAAATCATATTCTGTGGCAGACACATTCTCCTCACTGACATACAGCTATCATGTGCACAAAAAGAAAAGAAAAAAATTATCAGTGTTTACAACTCAATGAGAACAATTCAACTGTGTCATAATTCTGTGTCATAATTCTGAAGCTGATGAATATTTATTCTGAAAGATTATTAGCAACTCTTGAAAAAGGACATGTTTATCATAAATTATGTTTCTTTTTGAGTTTATTTCTTACTGCAGAATATAAATTTTGTGCAGATCTCTTAAGATGTCTGTAGTGAAAGGAGTCCACAACACTGCATGAGTCAATGCTGAACATGATATGGAGGCCCTTTAAAACAATTTACAAGAACCATGTCAGGGCAGAATCTCTCCCATTTCATGGCAAAGTTTCTGAGACTTTCAACCACCACAAAATAGGCAGCATGAATGTGAAACTGCAGCCTCCATCTGGAAAGGGATTTAAAGGATGTTTTTGCCATTGGGAGTGCTTTAGGGGTCCCTTCTATTTTTCTTATCTCTCCACTAAAATAAGGGCTAGGTTCTGGGTTGCAGGGCCTGCAAAAGCTTTGTCTATTTGGTGGCCTGCTTTTCTCAATTTGGTCATGGAAAAGAAGACTGGATAATATTGCTTGCAATCTGAGAATGGTTTTGTGATCTTTCTTGAAGTGTGTGCTGAGGGTAGGTGTTGAGCTGCTCTACTAAGCACAACATGAACCATGCAAATGACTAGCTCCTAAGCATAACTGCAAATGTGATTCTTGACGGATTGGTTTAGAGTGCTGAAAAAGTGCCAATGAAATCAAGCTGATGCGTATAATGGCTTATATCCACTGCTGTTTTATATACTTTTTTAAGTACTCAGTATTTACCAATTTCAGAGGGGCCCCGAGTGGCCGAGTGGTCTAAAGCGCTCTCCGTTACAGATCACTGCCATCTCACCTCTGTCTGCATGGGTTCAAGTCTAGGATTCGGCCAATGTGGGTACGTGAGAAAGCTTGCCAGTAGCTTCTCATGGGTCGGTGGTTCTTCTGGGGTTTTTCTGGGTTCTTCCTCCACCATTAATACTGGCCGCCATACATAGCCTATCGTGTGCTGAAAAATGGCGTTAAACCCCACAACAACAACAACCAATTTCAGTGGCAGAAAAGATTCAACAGAGTCATGTAATCTATATGAAAAAACACATTTACTGAATATTTACCAATATGTTAAGCATATAACCAGCATATATTCACATAACTGTCATATACTCATTAAAGAATAGCCTCAATATATGTTGCATCAATGATGCAGATTGAATGAAATTTAGATTACTTGGAATATGCTTTCCTGAGGTGAGAAAACTCAAAGGAATTGCTCAGCTGATGAAGAGGCACAATGTGCATTAGAATTTAGAGCATGACAAAAAAAGCATGATGAAGAGGCACAAGTGTAACTAATGACTGGTGGACTTGGCTTTATCCCTTGATAAAATGGGAGGCAACTCAAGCCTGACATCCACTCAGGAAAACAGATGACCTTTTATGCACTTTGTTGCTAGAACATGCCCAAAGTGGTGAATGTCCCTTATAACTTCAAATGTCTGAATTTGCAAACATGGCCAGTATTTCAAATATATTATGTTTGGGAAATCTATTTCATGAAGATCTGTATGACAGTTTTATTTTTGGTCAAATTTGGTTGATATCTCTGTTCATTGGCTTCTGAAAAATCACTCAAGGTTCATATGCTTTTAGTCATGTTAGGCATTTGATGGCAGATCAGCAACAATTGTGTAAAGGTCTTCATGCTGTGGTGTTCTCTTTCAAAATCTGGTTAATTCTATTGCTTTTATTAGAAGTCATTCAAGGCATTTCTACTTTTAGCAATAGCAGCAATATTTGATAATGGACTGGCCCAAGTTGCAGACTCGCATCACTTGTACAGACTTGAAAGGTCTTCATGACAAAATGCTTTCTGTCAAGTTTGGTCCGATATTGTTGAATGATTTTGTTAATGAAAGAAGTCATTTAAAGGTTTTAAGACCAGTGGCCATATCTGATATTGAATCAGGTTCATTTGTATAAACCAGAAGGACCTTCAGGTCAATATTCTTCCAGCCCAAATTTATTGAATTTAGTCCAAAATAGCTTTTGAGAAGCTGAAAATGGTTAAATATTGACAGAAGATGGCTGAAGCATGCAGGAACTAGGACCACAACATAAACTCACATGGCTTTATCATCAGATGATCTAAAATTCACTATTACTCACTCTAACCTTTTGCTATTTATTTATTCATTTACTTATCTACAACAGAAACCTTCCATTTTCCGTGCCTGTATGCTTTATACATCTTGATGATCACAATGTTCTAATTTACATTATTTTTAATCCAAAAATAATAAACAAAATTCATTAGGAAAAGAGTAATTTCTAAAACTTCAACAAATGAAAAAGTATATTTGTTACTGTTTACATCTGCACAGATTTTATGAGAAATAAAGAAAAGCAATTACTCTGACAAGTTCTGTAGGCTCCAATACTCTCATGTGCTCTGGTTCCATATTTAGACCCTGAAGAAATGAAAAATTAACAGAAATATCACAAAATTATGCACAATAATTTTCTTTGGAAAAAACGTCTAAGAGACTAACATAAGTAAATACATTGTTGGAAATAACTCTCTAATGAATTTAATTGCTTCTAAAACTAAATGTCATCAAGCTTTCTGTATCTAGTAAGACAAGTTTTAGCTAGATGTTTTATAAGAGAAATTTGACACTGGTTCCATAAATTGCAAAGAACCTAAACCAGAGGAACAAAGGCCTGACATTGCTCATCTAGCTAACATCTTCCTGAATTTGTCAAATTCTGTTGCACGATTTATAAGAAGTTATTCAAGATTTTTCCAATTTCAGTATCAGCTGCAATAATTTAAAGTGGAAAGGCTGGTTATATATATTCAGCTCTCACTTTAACTAGTCTACGTGTGTAACTTTTGTTGAATGATTGTTACCTGGCATTCTTACATGAGTATGCTCATGTGCTCTGAGTGCTGTATTATGGTACTCTGATATTCTTATTTTAAAGTCTGTGAAGTGGTGTTGATCTGTCCTTTTTTCCGATCTTACATGTTTTGAAGTTTGAAAAGATCTATTTGCGCTAACATTTTCCATCATACAACATCCACAACCATAAAGCATTTAGCTTAACATCTGGTGCCATTTTCTTTGAAAGTAAGACTGGTCTGCTAACTATATAGCTTATCAATATAATAAAATCTGTGAGACAATGTTCATATTTAAAGAAACCCATGTTTTCTTGGAAACGGGTCATATACAGCTGCCATAAATAGCAAATATGGAAAGTACTCTTTTTATTGCTTTATTTCTGTATGTACCAAAAAAGTGCAATCCTTATACAGGCCAGCGTAAAATGTAATTTGCTGGTAAAAAGTGTAATGATTACAACCAAAGCATAATGGATGGCATGCATGTTTTTAACTGTTTAACTGGCTGAGATTGAAAACTCAATCTCAAAGTCTAACTCAGTTTTATAATCTCCACAACAGGTAAGTAATATTTATCTGTGAAAGAAATAATTAGCTAGGAATTCATAATATAACTTGGGATATTGTGATAAAAAAAACAACACAAACGCCGAAAATTCTGTGCAACTAGTTTCACATTTAATGTATGCTTTTTCAGGCATGAAATGTTTTGAAAGTAAAGGATGACGTCTTTTTTATAACAATATAATTATATGTATGACTGTTTGTCTCTAGTTTATTTTAATAATATAACTTGGAAAATTTACACAGATTGCCCCTGGTGGGCATTTACTAGTTGAAATTTTAAAAATTATAGCGCGTTGTTTCAGCAAGTGCATTTAACCACAAAATAAAACTATACTGATTAAATAAAAATGTTTCAAATTCTTTTTACCGTTCAATTATGAAACAGTTTAATTAAAAGATCTGAAAACAAGTTCAATCTGCAAAAATAAAATCAATGGTACAGATCAATCCACCAAAATAATAATATTAAAAATGTCTGATACTTTCTTAAAATGCAAATCTGCAAAACTGCATGGTCACTATGGGGTATCTGTAAAAAAAAACAAACAAACTGTTTTACATTAATTAAATCTTTCTCAATCACCACACTCCTGAGAACCCCTGTGATTTTCATGATCTCACTTAATAATGAGATGAAACAGTGTAAAACTCAGCTGTACAGGTTCTGCTAGACAGATAAGAGAATCAGTATAAGACTGACCTAAATGAGATTTGCTGGAGTTAGAGATAAAACAGTTCAAAACTCACCTGAACAAGATCTGCTGGCAGCAATTCCTGGTGAAGGATCAACTCATGTTCCTCATCTATATCTGAATAAACAAATTCCAAATTTCAGCAGCATTATTATGTGGCAAAATAAACAAAATAGGTATTATGATGCTAACCTCTATATTCAACACATCTGATTCCAATTATGATAGAAGACTACTCAAACTTTTCACATCCAGAATTTCTTCACATTGATAAAAAGCTGATGACTGGTCCATTGTAATTAAGTCAAAGTAAGTGTGTGTGTGTGTGTGTGTGTGTGATGTAATTAGGTTTGTTATTATGTGTCACTGTAACATGGCACTCTCAATCAGACTACACATATGATTCAATGAAGCTCTGCCCTGGAAGAGAAGTTTACAATACTTCATACATTTCTTGCAGATTTTTTAAACACTTTGCATTTAAAATTCATCAGCTTTTGAAAAATAAAAAGAAAATTCATAAGCTGCCATGTCTGAAATAAATCATCAATCTCGCAAAGGAGCTGAAACTCGGCTCGCTCTGCAATGAACAAGGGTCCCACACAGGGTCTGACACTCTACTGGCTGAAAGAATTTTGTAGGAATCCACATTAAGTCCATCTCCCCATTCTATTATTATATTTAACTGCTGTCTCAAATAGTCTTAAGAAATATAGGTTGGTGTTACACTGCACATCAACACCTTGAAGGTTATCTCACATCAAGGCAAGCAAAGCAAATTGCCTCACCCAAAGACACATCATGCAAAACCAATCTGGGAATCAAACATATCTTTCAGGTCATAATTCCAACACTTCAACTACTGAGCCTCCAATGCACAATTAAAAACTACAACATCTGAGTTGATATGCTCACAAGTTCAGTACAAATTTTTGGTGGTCCAGTGGTTAGAGCATCCACTATGGATGTTGGAGGTCATGGGTTTGACCCCCGTCAAGTCATACCAGACTTACAAAAATGGTACTAACAGCTGCCTCGCTAGCAGCTCAGCATTAAGAGGTTAGTGTGAGTAAAAGAGTGAGTGATTTGGATTTTTAATGTAGCTTTAACAATTTTTTCAGTCATATCGCTACAATGTCTGCAGTGTGACAGTTTATAGTGATGCCTAGCACTGGGGCATCATGTTGCAGACATGTAGGATGATGTCCCACCCAGTCACATTATCCTGACACCAGGCCGACTAGTCCTAACACTAACCTTTTAATGCTGAGCACCAAGCGAGGCAGCTGTTAGTACCATTATTGTTTAAGTCTTTGGTATGACTCAGCCGGGGATCAAACCCACGACCTCCTGCATCCAAGGTGGATGCTCTAACCACTAGGCCACATGAGCAGTCAAGAGGTTAGTAAGGACTGGTCAGCCTGGTGTCAGGATAATGTGACTGGGTGGGACATCATGCTACATGTCTGTGGCATGATGCCCCAGTGCTAGTCATCACTATAAACTGCTACACTGCAGACATCATAGCGATACTACTGAATTTTTTTAAAGCTGCATTAAAAATACAAATCACACAAACACACACAAATTTCTTTTAATGACTTTTAACCCTGCTATTATGGAGAGAAGATCACTGAACAGGCCTCAAATGCTGTCAAGATATATACCCACATCTGCTCAGCTGGAACAAAAACAGTAAATGAACTGTTATCATTCAAAGTATTCTTCAGTTCTATCCACAAATTGGGTTTTATAAATATCCATTTTGTTTTTGGGGCCCCTGGGTGTCACAAGTGGTGCAAGACACTCGTCTTTACAGCTCACGGATATTTCAACTCTGTTCATGTGGGTTTCAGTCTCTGCTTGGCCAATGTAAGCATGTGATAAAGCTTGCCAGTAGCTTTTTCAGTGTTTCTTCATGGAGTTTTCTTGGGTTCATCCTCCTCCACCGAATATATTGGTCGCCATGTGTAGCCATTTCTGTATAGCTATATTAGGTGCTTAACTTTAGTCAATGATTGTAGATTGTACTTTAATATAATGGTCATTTGTAAACAGGATGTTTACATGATTAACATTTGTCCATGAACGTACGCTGTAAATAAGCTGTTGATATAACTTTTTAGTTCAGAACATTCTAGAAACAGATTTGTATAGCTAGAGTTCAAGGTCAGTCTTATTTTACAGTTAGACTAGGTTCTTCCATCAGAAATCTATCACATTATAGGTCAAGTGAAATGAAGGAGAAAAAGGGACTTAGTAAACAAATAATTCATTCCTGTTTTATATCAGTCTGCAGGAATACATGATCAGAGTTTTCATCTGTGTTAAGATATAATTGAGAGGAATTATTTATTTAAATTATTCATTGGAATTACTATGGGCTTGCAGACTTTGGATTAACACATTATTTTGGAATTACTGAGATCTCATTTAAAGACATTCTGGATTGCATCATTGTGGTACACCAGAATATTCAAGACAATTGAAATTCAATCAGAACATTCTACTCTTTTAGACATGTGATAATTTAGGATTATTTGGGATTTAATTCAAAATACTGTCTCTTAAATTTTCACATTGTAATTAAGAGAAAATAAATAATTTGTTGATTTTACTAAACTTGTTGGTTTAGCTTCTTTTTGTTGCATAGTTTAAGACCTAGAGTCCTAAAAAGCCTATCATGTGCTGAAAAATGGCATTAAATACAAACCTCTAACCTGATTTTCTTATTATGCTCAGAAGCCATTAAGACAAAGACACGAGCCAAGACCCCAGACCTTGATATCAATAAAAGAGCACTGACTATCAACATGTTTACTGCTCAAAATTTATTTGTATAGGTTCAAGTCTCTGTTTTCATAAGCTCAATCAAGTTGTTGTTGTAGTTGTTGTAGGCTATACATGGCGGCCAGTATTAATGGTGGAGGAAGAACCCAGGAAAACCCCAGAAAAAAACACCGACCCATGAGAAGCTACTGGCAAGGTTTCTCACATACCCACATTGGCAGAATCCGAGACTCGAACCCATGCAGACAGAGGTGAGATGGCAGTGATTCGTAATGGAGATCACTTTAGACCACTTGGCCACTCAGGGCCCCCTCAATCAAGTACAAATACTTGATCCAAAAGTCAAGTTGGTCTGGTTTTAAGACCTGTTCCCAACAGCAAGGACAAGTACATTTTCATGAAGACCAATTACACATTGCAAAAGGTGTTTTAGTGAAATCCCATGTCGATGCCATCAAATATTCAAAAGGTGTTTTAGTGAAATCCCATGTCAATGCCATCAAATATTCAAGAGGTGTTTTAGTGAAATCCCATGTCAATGCCATCAAACATTCAAGAGGTGTTTTAGTGAAATTCCATGTCAATGCCATCAAACATTCAAGAGGTGTTTTAGTGAAATCCAATATGAAAACACCATCATTCATTTAAGTGGTGTTTTAGTGAAATCCCATTTTAATGTCATTTTTCAGTCAAGAGGTGTTTTAGTGAAATCCCATGTCAATGCCTTCAATCATTCAAGAGGTGTTTCATTGTAAAAACACATGGGTCATGTAGGCATTCAACGCAGATTTTTATTTCAGTAATGGGTGTCATACTTTTAGAATTTGATTCTACATACCTTTAAGTTTCAAGTATTCACTTTATTTAGATTTTATATACATCCATTTTCCTTTGGAAGGTCATTATTTAGAAGCCCAGATAGGTGCATATGGCAAAATCAATGTTAAAGTACATAGACATTTCTGGATGAAATGAACCTAAAGGTGTGATCCAGTACAATCCAGATTGAATATCGCGCTATGATGTCACAATAAAAGTTATGCATATTGATAAACAAATTTGTACTATCCTCGACTGTGATGATTTCACTCACTGCACTCTTAATTGGACCCAAGTTTAGTACATGGCCTCCACTGTGTGTGTGTGTGTGTGCATGTGTGTGATTTGGATTTTTAATGTAGCTTTAACATTTTTTCAGTCATATCGCTATGTAGTCTGCAGTGTGGCAGTTTATAGTGATGTCTAGCACTGGGGCATTATGCTGCAGACATGTAGCATGATGTTCCACAAAGTAACATTATCCTGACACCAGTCCTAACACTAACCTTTCATGCTGAGTGCCAAGCGAGGCAGCTGTAAGTACCATTTTTGCAAGTCTTTGGTATGACTCGGCTGGGGACGACCATTGTAAAAGTCCATAGCGATAAATTTTCATCTGGAAGTTTCTTGGTGATAGTTAAGATGCAGAGGATTCAATAATCAGGACTGAATAGACTTTGGCTAATGAAAATTTGTTTTAAATTTTAAAAGAACAATTTATATTTAATTTAAAATGAGTAAATGTGCATATATGACCCATGTGACATTTACTATAGTAAAATCCCATGTCAATGCCATCACTCATACAAGATGTGTCTTAGTGAAATCCCATGTCAATGTCATCACTCATACAAGATGTGTTTTAGTGAAATCCCATGCCAATGTCATCACTCATACAAGATGTGTCTTAGTAAAATCCCATGCCAATGTCATCACTCATACAAGATGTGTTTTAGTGAAATCCCATGTCAATGTCATCACTCATACAAGATGTATCTTAGTGAAATCCCATGCCAATGTCATCACTCATACAAGATGTGTTTTAGTGAAATCCCATGTCAATGCCATCACTCATACAAGATGTAACTTAGTGAAATCCCATGCCAATGTCATCACTCATACAAGATGTGTTTTAGTGAAATCCCATGTCAATGCCATCACTCATACAAGATGTGTTTTAGTGAAATCCCATGTCAATGCCATCATTCATTTAATAGGTGTTTTAGTGAAATCCCATGAAAATGTCATCACTCATACAAGATGTATCTTAGTGAAATCCCATGCCAATGTCATCACTCATACATGATGTGTTTTAGTGAAATCCCATGTCAATGCCATCACTCATACAAGATGTGTTTTAGTGAAATCCCATGCCAATGTCATCACTCATACAAGATGTGTCTTAGTGAAATCCCATGTCAATGTCATCACTCATACAAGATGTGTTTTAGTGAAAGCCAATGTAAATGCCATCATTCTTACAAGATGTGTCTTAGTAAAATCCCATGTCAATGTCATCACTCATACAAGATGTATCTTAGTGAAATCCCATGTCAATGTCATCACTCATACAAGATGTGTTTTAGTGAAATCCCATGTCAATGCCATCACTCATACAAGATGTGTTTTAGTGAAATCCCCTGTCAATGTCATCACTCATACAAGATGTGTTTTAGTGAAATCCCATGTCAATGTCATCACTCATACAAGATGTGTTTTAGTGAAATCCCATGTCAATGTCATCACTCATACAAGATGTGTTTTAGTGAAATCCCATGTAAATGCCATCATTCATTTAATAGGTGTTTTAGTGAAATCCCATGAAAATGTCATCACTCGTACAAGATGTGTTTCAGTGAAATCCCATGAAAATGTCATCACTCATACAAGATGTGTTTTAGTGAAATCCCATGCCAATGTCATCACTCATTTAATAGGTGTTTTAGTGAAATCCCATGAAAATGTCATCACTCATACAAGATGTGTTTTAGTGAAATCCCATGCCAATGTCATCACTCATACAAGATGTGTTTTAGTGAAATCCAATGTAAATGTCATCAATTATTTAATAGGTGTTTTAGTGAAATCCCATGAAAATGTCATCACTCATACAAGATGTGTTTTAGTGAAATCCAATGTAAATGCCATTGTTGTTGTTGTTGTTGTTGGGTTTAATGCCATATTTCAGCACACGATAGGCTATGCATGGTGGCCAGTATTAATGAAGGAGGAAGAACCCGGGAAGAACCACCGACCCACAAGAAGCTACTGGCATGTAAATGCCATCATTCATTTAATAGGTGTTTTAGTGAAATCCAATGTAAATGCCATCATTCATTCAAGAGGTGTTTTAGTGAAATCCCATGCCAATTCCATGAGGTGTTTTAGTGAAATCCCTAGTCATCGTCATCAATCAATCAAGAGGTGTATTAGTGAAATCCCCCTGTCAATGCCTTGAGGTGTTTTAGTGAAATCCCATGTCAATGTCATTATTGAAGAGGTGTTTTAGTGAAATCCCATGTTAATGCCATGAGGTGTTTTAGTGAAATTCCATGTCAATGCCATCATTTATTCATGGAGTTTCAGTGAAATTCCATGTTAATGTCATCATTCATTCAAGATGTTTCAGTGTAATTCCACGTCAGTCATCATTCATTCAAGGTATTTCAGTGATATTCCATGTCAATGTCATCATTCATTCAAGGTATTTCAGTGATATTCCATGTAAATGTCATCATTCATTCAAGGTGTTTCAGTGTAATTCCATGTCAGTCATCATTCATTCAAGGTGTTTCAGTGATATTCCATGCCAATATCATCATTCAAGGTGTTTCAGTAATATTCCATGCCATCATTCATTTAAGGTGTTTCAGTGATATTCCATGCCAATATCATCATTCATTCAAGGTGTTTCAATGATATTCCATGCCAATGTCATCATTCATTTAAGGTGTTTCGGTGATATTCCATGTCAATGTCATCATTCATTCAAGGTATTTCAGTGATATTCCATGCCATCATTTATTCAAGGTGTTTCAATGATATTCCATGCCAATGTCATCGTTCATTTAAGGTGTTTCAGTGATATTCCATGTCAATGTCATCATTCATTCAAGGTGTTTCAGTGATATTCCATGCCATCATTCATTCAAGGTGTTTCAATGAAATTCCATGCCAATGTCATCATTCATTTAAGGTGTTTCAGTGATATTCCATGCCAATGTCATCATTCATTTAAGGTGTTTCAGTGATATTCCATGTCAATGTCATCATTCATTCAAGGTGTTTCAGTGATATTCCATGCCATCATTCATTCAAGGTGTTTCAATGAAATTCCATGCCAATGTCATCATTCATTCAAGGTGTTTCAATGATATTCCATGCCAATGTCATCATTCATTCAAGGTGTTTCAGTGATATTCCATGCCATCATTCATTTAAGGTGTTTCAGTGATATTCCATGCCAATATCATCATTCATACAAGGTGTTTCAGTGATATTCCATGCCAATGTCATCATTCATTTAAGGTGTTTCAGTGATATTCCATGTCAATGTCATCATTCATTCAAGGTGTTTCAGTGATATTCCATGCCATCATTCATTCAAGGTGTTTCAATGAAATTCCATGCCAATGTCATCATTCATTTAAGGTGTTTCAGTGATATTCCATGCCAATGTCATCATTCATTCAAGGTGTTTCAGTGATATTCCATGTCAATGTCATCATTCATTCAAGAGCATCAGTGGTAACAAGAGCCAATTTCTTGGATATGGTCTCTGTGGTTGCGATCAGATTTTCATCCAGTACCAGTTACATATTCTGATATTATTTTAATAACAAAAATCAAGTCAATAAAACCAACTGTTCTGGAGCAGTTGCAAGTAGCAAAAGGATTTTCATGATACTACTAAGACAGCCATTGTAGTGGTCAAACTGGAATCATTTTAATACATTACAACTCATTAAAAAAAAAAAAGATATCAGTACTGCCATCACAACATAATAAGATTTTCAAAATTGTCACCACAGTCACTATATTGACACCATTTTCATACTTCAACCAGCTGAACAAATTTTTTTTATAAATAAAAGTGTAATGAACATAGAGGGGACGCATGTGGCATTTCAGAATATTTTTCTTATTTTGCTAAGATGTGTGTATAACAAGTCATTTCATTATTTTGCTAAGATGTGTGTATGGCAAGTCATTTCATTATTTTGCTAAGATGTGTGTATGACAAGTCATTTCATTATTTTGCTAAGATGTGTGTATGACAAGTCATTTCATTTTGAAACCAATTAAATATCTAGCAAACAAATTTACAAACTGCCTTTGCATATACATGGGTATTATATCTTAAGGTAGGGTCTGTTTTTGTCTCATTGTTATGTATGTGTGAAAGAATTTGTCCACATTAGATAGATATGGGTCAAAATACATATCCCACCATATGGTCATGGAAGTCTGCTGATTTCTATGCAATTCTAATTTTGGGGTGAAAAGTTTTATTTGAGTTTGAAAAACATTTTCACACTGATAAAGCAATTCCTTGTGAACTTAGAGATGAATAATAGGCCTGATGCACTGTACTGCATGCTACAGGGGGTGATTAGCAGGACTAAACCAAACAGGTCCACTGTACTGCGTGCTATAGGGTGATTAGTATGACTAAACCAAAAGGGTCCACTGTACTGCATGCTACAGGGTGATTAGTATGACTAAACCAAAATAGTCCACTGTACTGCATGCTACAGGGTGATTAGTATGACTAAACCAAAAGGGTCCACTGTACTGCATGCTACAGGGTGATTAGTATGACTAAACCAAAAGGGTCCACTGTACTGCATGCTATAGGGTGATCAGTATGACTAAACCAAAAGGGTCCACTGTACTGCATGCTACAGGGGGTGATTAGTATGACTAAACCAAAAGGGTCCACTGTACTGCATGCTATGGGGTGATCAGTATGACTAAACCAAAAGGGTCCACTGTACTGCATGCTACAGGGTGATTAGTGTGACTAAACCAAAGGGTCCAGTTTGAATCCTATCATTCAAACAGTCGAGTCAGTTACCATTGTCTGTCCTTGAGAAAGGAACTTACTCCAACTGCCTTTGCATTAAATAACCCACTGGCATTGCTCTTCGATAAAACATCAAACCAAAAAAACCAATTACAAAGCAGCATCTATTGGAAACAAAACTCTACATGACTCCTTTTAATGATTTAAAACATTTCCAAAAATATTTTATCTTTTTTTGAAGGTTGTACCTTTCCAATATCAAACCTTTGTTTCTACTTTGGAAAATAAACAAGTATATGCATTTTGTGAGTGATAATAAATCACACACTCAGGATCAGAATATATGGGAAGTAACTCAAGAGTAATTTCCTTTCATCCTATGAAATCTGGACACTTTGAGGGGGGCTTCTCATCTCACATTTAATCCACAAAATTGATTCTATTACTTTGCAATCAAGTAGTATTTGACATTACTTTGTAATAAGTCCAAAAAATCCCATCATAATACCTTGGATGCTGTTCTCCATCTCCTCATCTATGTCTTCTGAAGCCAGGGCTGCCAGCTTGCTAAGGCTCAAGAGGGTCTATAAAAAATATTACTAAAATTCCATTTCACTACAGTGAAAGTAAATCTTATAAAATCTCTAGGAGAATACTCACTCACCAAATCACATTAAGCTATGTTACCTCTTGAATCCAGCCCACACAGACATTCTACATACCATTTAAAGGGAAGTAACTCTCATCAATTTCTTTCTCTTCCCACAATTTAGGTCAATACCTATACTTCTTTTACCAGTTAAGCTAAGAAATATGTCGATGAAGATGTTCTCATTTGCATGGAAGTATGGGAGGGCTTTATAGTTATGTGATCTAGTAAGAATTCTCGAAAAACATAACTTTTTAAAACCTTTACTTTTTCCATATTATACATTCATTGATCATATTACTGCTAGAAGAATGTGTAATAGGAGGAAATGCATGAGAATCCAACCTCTACTAGGTGTACCCTTCAAGACAAATATGGCCTAAAACCTAATATGTAGGATAAACTACTTGCCTAACAGGAAGACAGCATCACCAATGGTTAAATGACATCCATTATCCTGGTAAGGATTATGTTTTCTTCATGAGAAACATCCTGGAGAATCCAGCAAAAGCTATAAACTGAAACCCATGACAAGGTAGAGTTATATTTAATTTGGCCTGGTGGACATCTTCACCTAGCAAGTGGACCCACCAGATTCAATTAGAAAAGTCAAGAAGGTTGACTGAATATGCCAGACAAAGGTTTCAGAAATGTCCTGGATAAAAATATTGTTTGTAAGTGTGAGGCTCACAGAGATCACTCAAAACCTAAGGACTGGGAAATTCATGATGTGTATCTAGTCTTGTGAGACTTCAACGTGTGCCAAATGTATCACCCACTAAAGGCAAGATGTCAGGGAATAAAGGGTTTCAATAATGCGTCCAGGCCTTAACCAGAATAGAGTGGTTTTGTTAGGCAACACAACAGTTCTTTGTCCACTGTAAATACTGTACAGAGCACTGACTGGGTACCGCATCAATGTCTCTACCAATGTTTTGAATGCAAAACTGCAAACAAATGAGTAGGTACTGAGTGCTTGCTGATCAGAAATGATTACTGATTATGAAGCCTGGTTGAATTCTTAGGACCACCCAACCATCCACTCTGAACTGGAGATAGTATTGGCTCACTGAGAGAACATGTAAGTCACTAACCCAGTATGCTAAAGCTTGGGCTATAAAAAGCCTGTTTTGTAAGATAATAGCTTCAGCAACGCTTTGGTCAGAACTCCAACATGTCTAGGTTGAGCCATGTCAGAACGCATGAAAGGTTCCACTTTGTGAACAGGGTGAGTCACTGGGGCTGATTCAGGTCAAAATCTGTAAGCAAGACCCGTATTTCCTCTATCATGAATGTGTCAGAGATGATAGAGTGGTAGCCCCTAATTATAACAGGTGCTGTTTCTCCTTGATGAACCAGAGAAAAATGTAAGTGAGAGATTCAGATCTGGAAGGGGATGATATTGTTGCCCCTGAACCAATCAAGACTGTTAATTTGTGATTAATGTTCTAGGCATCTGTTCAAGACTGACAACGTGTTAAATAATATGTATCAAGTTCAAAGTATTTATAATGTACTTTATGTATTTTGGATCCTTAAATACAAACATATCATTGATTATGGCATTCAGTCTGCACACTCTGTATTTATAGAGCAGTATATGTTTTTATGTAGCTTTAATTACATACACATTCTGTACGAACACATTCAGTTAACACTTTAGGAGAAATATGTTAAGAAAGCAAGTGATATATTTTGTCCACTAGTGAAAAAGAAAACTGAATCAACTTACTTTCTTCCTTGCAAGGATCTCTGTTTCATGTCGTCCCAGATGCATTAATGTAAGGTGAGCCTGAAACACAAGTCTGAACATTTCTGCATACATGTTTGGCTATGTGAGGAAAAGCTAAAGATTCTTCTAAATCTCATGTTTACACAGAACTTAAAATGGGTAATTTTACAGAGTGAAAGTAGAATGCAAATAAAATGCATAATGAATGTAGCTGAAAAAAATGTAGACTGAGCACAATAAAAATGAAGAAAGCATTTTTAAGTGGACAGTACAAATACAAAATGCTAAATGATGAATGATAAAAAAAACAATGAAAAGTTAGCATATTTCATGAATGAATAAAAAATATTGATTTATTTTCAAGCTGTCATAAGCCTTTTAACATTATAATCCATACTGACAGAATAGTTTTCACTCCAGTGAGCTGTGAAATTGTTCCTGTTGAGGACAATTTAAACATCAACCACTAATGATGTGATATCACTGCCAGCTGAATCTGTACATTCTTTACTTGAAAGAAAGTAAAAAAATATGGTGACAAATGTAATCTACATTTATATCTGTACACTTACTGCAGTTGCAGTTAAATTTCACATTATCAAAAATTTAATACTGTCATTTCCATTTAAAAGAATTTGCTACTGTATTCAAGCATGCTAGTAAATGGACAAAATAAGAAAGCTACAGTTCTCTCCCTTGACAACTCTTGAAAACAGAAAACTTGACCTTGGTAAATGCATTTCCATTTTGTTCCAAATGATCAGAAATAAAGGAAGCAATGGATGAAATTATAATTAAAAACTCTGAAGGCATTTCATAGACCAAAATGGACAAGAGTACGTTGATTAGCACAGTATACGCCAACCACAAAATAACCCTTAACTTTGATTTTTCAATAGAAACCACTTTTTTCTTTGTCAGTGACCTTGACCTTTGACATGCAAGCACTAAATTGATCTGCTTTCTTACCCCACATTTAACTTAGATGTATAAAGCTTGAGTTTTAATATGGAGATAATTTTTCATAGTGATATTGATCTCTGACTTTTTTTTACCCCAAAATCAATAGGGACCTTCCTTAAACCATGTGCAATCTATCCAAAAAGATTTATAAAATGGTGGAGAACTCAAGTTTCTGTGTGGAAACAACTGTTCTTCTTTCAGCCAGTGACAATGACCTTCGATCCAAAATCGATAAGGTTATTCCTTACTTCAAGTGCAAGCCAGCCACAAAGTTTGGAAACCTCTGATGTTGCAGAATTTTAGTTATTGTGCAGAGGCCATTTTTTCTTTCTTTCTTTCACTGACCATGACCATTTGACATTGAAATCAACAGGGTTCTTCCTTACATATTTACATATGAAATTGGCAATGTATTGGTTTTAAAGTGAAGAAAGCTAGAATTGATAGCCATGAGAATTTACCTCCTTGAATTTATTGGAATTGATGTCATGAAGCCATTTTAGGTAGTGTAGATCATCAGCCTGAAGAAAGCGGGTCAAGTCTTGCTCCTTACTGGTTGGCTGAGACAACATTTTACCTCTCTTCCCTGTATGCAAGATAAACCTTGAATTTTTCTAAGAAATTTGAACAGGGGATAATTAAAGGAATCAATGAACAGATGCCTATGCATATCATGTAGTGAAAAATACTAGTTTTTTGAATAGTTTAATAGTTTATTGAAAAATATTTTTATTTAAAGACTAATATATGAAAAACGAGCATATATTTTACTTTAGGAAAACAACTTACAGATATGTCTTTCTAATTTGGAGTATTAACAATAGCATGATTTTCAAGATGGCTGCCATGGTGGCCATATTGGATATCAGATTGCACTATATCTATTAGAACCAACTAAACATCGTAACAAGTGAAAATACAATATCAAAGAACTGAAATCTAGAGAGATAGTCATACCAAGATTTTCAAGATAGCCATTGTGTGGCTATACAGTACGATCAGCGCCACTTTTATCTATGGCCAACTAGACATCATAATAAGTCTTTTATTGAAAGCCCAATATTGATATGGTGATTCATTCAGAATACTGATAAGATTTTCAAGACAGCTACTGGGGCAGCCATACTGGATGACTACGCTGCACCATTTTCATACTGGATCAACCTGACATCACAAGAACTTGTTTAGTAACAACACCATACATCAATTTTGGGAGGAATAGCAATAACACGATTTACTAGATGAATGAGTGAGTGGAATCATGTTCATTCAGGACCAACAAGATTTCAAGATTTACAAGACGGTAATTATGACTACCATGCTGAACATCAGATTGGCCCCATTTTCATTTAGAACCATCTAGACTTCTTAAGTCTTCTGGTGAAAACCCCATGTCAATCTGATCTCTTTAGAAGATGGAGCAATAATAAGATTTCTATGATGGCTGCCATACTGGCTGTCAGATTTAGCACCATTTCCATTTAGTACCAATGGTTGTTCTTGTTTTCGGGTTTAATGCCATTTCTCAGCACAAGGTAGGCTATGCATGGTGGCCACCATAAATGGTCAAAGAACAGCCCCGGAAAAGCCTAGTAATAACCACTGGCCCACAGGAAACTACTGGCAGTTTTCTCATATACAGTGAAATCCAGCTATGATGTGATAATTGGGATCAAAAAAATTGGATCACGTTAATAGCAGGGTTGCGTTAATGCGGGGTTTTACAGTATTTTACTTTTTTCAGAGAACAACATATTAGCACATATACATTTATTTATGTCTAATGTATATCATGAATAGGGTATCAAGACCATTTACTATCGTGCTATCGTGGCATGCTATTCATCCATAATGCATGTAATTCCTTTGAAAAATTACACACAGATTTAAAATGTTCAATAATTTAGTCACAGATCATTGTGTCTGAATTCAGCATCTAATATATAGCATGAACAGAGTATTAACACTGTTTACTTACCATCTGATGTTGTACCGTCATGGCATGCAGTTAATCCATAACACATATAATTCCATTGCAAAAACTGCATACATATTTAAACTAATCAGTAATTTTGTCACAGATAATTATGTGTCTGAATTCAATGGGAAAAATTAACAGCAAAATCAGGTTAAGAAAGACAAAGCCCATGTACAGTTCATTACGTTCCATGGTCTATGAACGGTGTCTGTACAAATTTCCTACTGCTAAATTTTCTCAAATGCGTTTCCATGTGAAAAATACTTTTATAAAGATTTGTAGGCTGAACACATGTACAATTTCATACCTTTTCAATTTCCAGCTAATAAAGTGGACATTATTTACTGGTCAACAGATTGCATCTAATAACATTGCCAAGCCCAGCAAACATTTTGGCGGCTTTCATTTTTTTATGTTTATTAAATTGTGAGAATTTTTTATCAACAACTGCGTTGTCTGCTGCTTGGTTGTTTATGCAGTTAAAGAAGAAACACATGTCGGCTATTGTCTGACCAACAACTGTACACAGAATTAATTGAAGACAATCACAAAGACAACTTACTGGCTTTACTCATGGATCAGTAATAAGTAACATTTCCGATAATGTTTATTTTGGTATAACACTTCAAAAGAACCTGGTGAAATTGTTAAACTTCAGAAGCCACGCTATGATCATATTACATTCGAATTCATACGTAAACTCTTCCTCCAAATGATAATAAACATTTGACACACTATTTCTCGTACTTTAAAAAAAAAAAAATTCCAGGCACGAGAAAAATACACGTACATGTACATGTATTTAAAATTTCAGGAAACACGCCATGATCATATTATATTTGAATTCATACACAATCTCCTCCCCAAATTGATAATATATTTTTTATACACTATTTCACGTACTTTGAAGACAAAAAAATATGTAATGTGCAAATGAGCATATGAAATTTTGGGAGCCACGCCACAACTGTTATATCCAAATTCGCGTTATTGCAGGGTGCGTTATAGCATTGTCACACAGTACCAACACTGGCTGAACAAGAGACTCGAACCCACCTGGACAGAGGTCAATTGGTAGTGATCAGTCAAAGAGAGCACTTAAGACTGCTTGGCCACCTGGGCACTGAGGACCAAAAAGACTTTTAGTGAAAACCCTATGCTGATATGACTATCCTTTCAGGATGGGTAATGATAACAAGGTATTCAAAAATGGACACTGTTGTGGCAAATTTGGATGTGCATTTTCATTTATGACCAACTAGGCAATAGTACTTTTCACTGAGGAGTAGCAGTAACTAGATTTTCAAGATTTCTGCTGTGGTGGCCATATTGGACATCAGATTGGCACCAATTTCATTTTGGACCAACTAGACATCTGACATATTCAGGTGAAAACCCCATTTCATAATGACTTTCCATTTGGGAGTAGTAGCGATAACAAGATTTTCAAAACAGTCACCATGATAGCCATAACGGATTTCAGATCTGCATCATTTTCATTTAGGACCAAACAAGCATCACAAGAAGTCTTTCTGTGAAAACACTATGACCAACTATTCAGGATGAGCAATGATAACAAGATTTTTATGATATACTAGATGTCTGAGTTTTATCATCTTCATAAAGAATCAACCTGACTTCATAACAACTTGTTTAGCTGAAAACCCATGGTGATACAAGTATACATTCCACTGGAGTAGATATAATAAGATTTGCAAGATGGACACTGTGTAGTTCTACTTGATGTATATATGGAACCGATTTTATTTAGGAACATCTAGGCAATATTACTATCTGTACAATAGTACTAATATCAAGACTTTCAAGATGACATCCAACTGGCACCATTTTCATTTAGGACCAACATGGAGGAGCAGCAATAAGATTGTTATAATGGCTGCTGTAACTGCCACAATGGAGTCAGATTAGCACGATTTTCATTGAGGACCAGCAAGACCTTCACTGAAAAACCAATGCTGATAAGACCATCTATTCATTAATGGCTGTAAGAACAGTGCCATTTTCATTCAGGATGAACTAGATCATAGGATGAATGTGTGTAAAATTTCATGACAATTCTATAGGCAGTTTAGTAGTAGATAAGAAACTTGTACAACATGACAAATGGATCAATAAATGATAGACAACAGACCACTGATAAACTCTTCTGGTCTGTTGTATGAAGCCTCCCAAACAATCTAGCCCTGGCCCCAAATGATACCAAAATTTAAAAAGTGTTGTACACATATACAGGCCACCCCTGCCATATTCCAAATTTGTATCTTTACCTGTGTTAAAGATTCATTACAATTACTAACAAAGATTCATTACAATTACTAACAAAGATTCATTACAATTACTAACAAAGATTCATTACAATTACTAACAAAGATTCATTACAATTACTAACAAAGATTCATTACAATTACTAACAAAGATTCATTACAATTACTAACAAAGATTCATTACAATTACTAACAAAGAGACATAGAGTAAAGATGGAAGAGATTAAATAATCTTTACTTTTCAAAATGGATGGGGATACAGTATTTCTTCCATTAATAAGACCAATTAATTTTTTCAAAATGTGTTGGGGGGAGGGTATTATTATCAGACAGAGATACACTTAGTAAATATTTGCAATATATTTTGTGTGAATTG
Organism: Sinohyriopsis cumingii; assembly: GCA_028554795.2. Classification (NCBI taxonomy): domain Eukaryota; kingdom Metazoa; phylum Mollusca; class Bivalvia; order Unionida; family Unionidae; genus Sinohyriopsis; species Sinohyriopsis cumingii. Next base: position 15,376,713 of record CM068825.1, on the reverse strand, counting down.
GGACGGACTTGTCAAGTATTAGCTTATTATCAGATAAATACCATAATTAAAAGGCTAATATTAATTGATACTTTATACATTTTTCATGACTCTGTGGTACAAGTATGTATTTTCTGTCTTTTACACAATATTGATGTGAATAATTTTCTTTTTCTGCAGAAATAAAAATTGATGCATAACTCCTTGGGAAACAAACATAAATCTGTATAGTAAAACAAGTACATTTTGCTTTGACTTCGGACCATCTTAACAGATCAGACTGTTGTAATAGGACCATCTCATGAGAACACTTTATAGAGAGGACCATCTCAAGAAATCTGACTTTTATAGACAGGACCATCAAGAGATCAGATCTTTATAGACAGGACCATTTTTGACATAGGAATATCTCAAAAGATCAGACTTTTATATTTAACACCATCTCTTGAAATCAAATTTTATAGGCACAATAATCTCAAGCGATCAGACTTTTATAGGCAGGATCATCTCCAGAAAACAGGCCTATAATGGCAGGACTTTTCTGACTTACAACTAGCTCAAGTGATCAGAAAAACATTACAACTGGGATAATCTTAAGAGATCAGTCCTTGACAACTATAACCATCTCAAGAGCTCACACCTTGATAGGCAGGACCATCTCAAGATATCAAACCTGTATAGGCAGGACCATCTCAAGATATCAAACCTGTATAGGCAGGACCATCTCAACTGACAGGACCATTTCAAGAGTTCCAACTTTTATAGGAAAGACTATCTCTGAATTTGACCATCTCAAGCGATCTGACTTTCATAGGCTGGACCATGTCAAGAGATCACACCTTTATAAGTATTAATTCTGCCATAAAATAAAGTTCCTCGCTAAAAAAAAGTGTTCCGCAGAATGCTATGTCTTTCCAATGAGCCAAAATATCAGGAGTATTATACAATATTAGAAAACTAAAATATGAAAATTCTAAAAGATATCTGTGGCTACTTGATTCTTCAGTGGCCAAGTGATATTCTCCCATTCCTATAAACATGTGACAACTGGCTCATGTGAGAAATCCATGAGTGCATACAGCGATACTACAGATGATGTCATTAAGTGTATCATATTATTTATAGTTTATGAAAAGAAATTCTTGTTTACAATAAGAACTTTCAGAAAATTGCCATCTTGTAAGAGCTACATTCATGACAATGATTTTCTTTTTCCCAGCACATTTGTCTGACCAGAAATGAGGAAATATTCTAAATGCCCACCTGTGTGCGGTAGGGAAATATCAGCAGGGATATCCCACGTCAGTGCACATGACAGATTCTATTATTCTTGCTAAATGCTGTTGTTGTTGTCGTTGTTGTGGGGTTTAACGCCATTTTTCAGCACGATAGGCTATACATGGCGGCCAGTATTAATGGTGGAGGAAGAACCCGGAAAACACCGGAAAGAACCACTGACCCACGAGAAGCTACTGGCAAGCTTTCTCACATGCCCACATTGGCTGAATCTTAGACTCAAACCGCCGCAGACAGAGGTGAGATGAGATGGCAGTGATCCGTAACGAAGAGCGCTTTAGACCACTCGGCCACTCGGGGCTCCCTTGCTAAATGCAAAATATGGAAGAGATAATAAAGCCAGAAGACAAAGATCTTAGAAAGACATGGTTACAGGATAGTACAGCTGTAAAGTAGGTCTTACCTTCTTTCATGTACCAATTAAACAGGAAATCTGAGAACCCCTGAAAAATAAAACATGAATTTCTATCTAAATCGGATTTTATTGAGTTATTCACACAAACACATATATGTAAACAAACGTTTAAGTTTATTACAAGAAAAACATGAAGATTTCTAAATTTAAATCATATGCAGATATTAAACAATCTTATAGTTTGTACCTGTATCAGTCTATTGCTGATGTTTAACAGCAATTCAACATATTAAACATTACAGAGTTTTATTTAGGACCTACTAGACAACATAAAAAGACTTTTGATATTTAAAAAAAACCATGTCATTATGACTTTCTATTAAAGAATTATGAGCAGGATTTTCAAGATGTCTGTCACAGTTGCCATATTGTATGTAAGACTAGTACCATTTTCATTTATGGCCAACTAACTATTGGGATGAATGTGTGTGTCAAGTTTGATGATAATCCCATAAATAGTTTAGACGGATTCAGAATGGGCAACAAGCAATCTCATAAGTACTTCTAGTTTATGACCTGAGGGGCTAATAACTTGCAACAATAGTTGCCATACATCAGACATGGTGTCTAAGTTCTGAAAATGAAAGTAAATGAGCAAAATTATATAACAGAAACAAATCAAAAAGAAAATGAAAACACTGAACAAAAAGGAATGAAAATGAAAAAAAAATATTAAGAAAAATATTTTGGCATTACTAACAGAATAATACTTTCAATAGCTGAAAATTACTACTAGCTAATTGCTAAGTATATTATGGATTTAAAAACTTACAATACCTCCCCTCATAATATTCTTTCCCTTCTTTTGATTCCATCGATTATATTTACAATCATGAAATTATGTTTAAAGTCATTAAATAATAGTCTTATACGTTTTAATCTTGTGCAACTTTCCACTCCGATTCAATTTCACATCTACTCAGTAAGGATCTGAATGCTTTGTTACTTAACAAACTCACTTTACAGTCAATAAAATCACCTTCATATTTTGAATAATTTTGATGTATCACAATATATTTTAATCATATTAACAGAAAGAATTCAAAAAATACTGTCAGGTTACACCTGAATTAATATTTTCACTAACAGAAATACATATAAGTCAGAGTTCATTTCTGGCAACTATGCATGTTTGCTTCTTTTTAATTCATTTCTTTTTTGTGTGTCCACTTTTACTATTTTCTTTCATTTTCACTGATTAAGCATATCATGCCAACTTCAGTCATGTCCTCTTTAGGGATCCATTATTATGATCTGATTATCTTGTAAAGAAAGTTGAGAATTCATTGAGAAGAAAAGACTAACATGCCAGTGACCATATCATGGTTAACCCTTAAAGTGCTAGTCGTGACATTAGTCGCACTGTCAGTTAATGTCTTGTAGTGCTTGTCGTGATTTAAGTCGTTTTCCAGGTAAGCAACAATGTATGCTTCCTTTTACTTCAACTAGCCATGACTGCTTGTAAAACAATATTTGACTGGTTTATAGAGGCCCGGAACAAGCATTCTATTGTACCTTACTATGAATTTAGCAAAGAAGTTTTACAAATACTCTCTTTTGAGCACATGGTACCTGGAAAAAATTTAAATATGGCAGATGCTGAATACAGTGGTGATTTCTTGCAACAAGTACTGGCTTTTGATAGTGATGATGACAATGATTTTGAAGGATTTGAGGAGGATGAAATTATTTGAGCTGGAGAAGTGTTGAGTGATTCTGAGCAAGGAATTGATGTGGAACTGAAGTCTTATGTACATGCTGGCTGGACAAGAAAAGATGGCATGCCTGTCAACTGGTAATTCAAAATTAAATGTCGAGATGGTGAATACTGAACCTTTCGACTATTTAAGACTTTTTTTGATGACTAGTTATTGCATCTGAGATTAAGATCAAATAAACTGTTATGCAGATCAGAGAGTTCATGAGGCAGCCTTGAAGGTGAACAGTTGTATAAAGAAATGGCAACCTATGACACCTAAGCAGCTAAACCTCTTTTTTGCACTGATTATAGCAATGGGTTTGGTAAATAAATCTAATCTTGATTCCTACTGGGCTACTGATGATGTGATATCAACCCCATACTTCAGCAAAAGCATGAGTACGGGATATATTTCTAGCTATTCTATGCAATTTACACCTGGCAGACAATGAGAACAATCAAGGTGACCCTTTATACAAGATCCGCCCAATGATTGAAAAAAATAAAGCATTTGCTGAGATTTATTCACCAGATATGAACCTCATTTTTGATGATATTAGAATAAATAACAAGTCACAAATTTTCATGAACATTTATTACTGACTCTGGGGGTCTAAACTTACCTCTGACATTCATGGAGTGGATGTTTGCAAAACTGTTACCTTTTCTTTACTTGTGATTTTCACAATTTAGTTATAATATTGTGACAGATATTACATGTACATGGTTAAATATATTTGAACTTTTCCATTAAAAAACAAACAAAAATACAGATGAAATATGACTGTAACTTGTCATTTTACTTGTATTTGCACCTATAATATATATATATATATATATATATATATATATATATATATATAAATGGGCTAAACTTACACATGTGCTTTGATGCTAATCTTAAAGTTTAGATATCCACCATAATTTTTCATATAGGGTTTATGTATCTATTGTGTATATTTACTGAAATACATGCACTTTAAAAACTGTGCAGTTTTCTTTTTTTTTCTCAAACAATTCAACAATGAGGGATCTTGTACTGCAAAACAACATAGCACTTTAAGGGTTAAATTATTTGGTGTGCCTAAAATAAAATGTAAAATGTGTTCCAACTACTCTGTGTTGAAGTATTATTTGGCCTGCTAAGTATGCCAACATAGTTTCGCAGTAAAACATAGACAATTTCAAAAACTAACTCTAATAGTAGAACAAAGACGCATTGGGGTCCTCACAATACGTGGGGTTTTCCATTGTGAACCACAGATTTATTTTGCATCCAACCAATAGTGGCCTTAAGTAAGTAGAGTTTGACTGGCTAACAAATCTCAAACTCACAAGTTTTACAATTTTTGGATTTGAAAACAGTTTAGTCTAGTTAATCTGGTTTCAGTGAAACTATTACCATGGGAACAATGTAGCCTAGTTAATATGGACTCAATTATTGTACCATCATAGAAATTCAATGACAATACCTTGGAAAAGATTAAATGCACCATTCTTTCAATTAATTTGTTATTCCAAACTCATCATTAATTTTAATGACAAGGGTGGAAACAAAAGAACTAACAGTCATGGTGTTAATAACAGCTTTATCACTAGGAGTTCTAACTTAAAAACTGGAAGAGACAAAAAAACATGTAGCATCAATGCAACAGACCTGGTCAGCAAATTGTTCTGTATATTTCTGTATTTTCTCCTGATTCCCTGTCTCCTCACATAATTGAACTAAAATCTCAAAGTCAAGATATTTCTCAGCTAGGGATGCTGCTGCTTCATACTGCTTATATTCCACTAGACAAAAATAAAATAAAAAGGATAATTCATTAGTCAACAACCGATTCTACCTTTGTTATGTTAAACATGACATTTTGGTCATTTGATCAATGCAAATTATTGAATCATCAATGTCCCCTTTTGGGATTATCCTTAAAATGTGAAAATGAGCTCAGTGATTTCTTAAAAGGTAACAATGTCGGGTTCTTATATTTCTTTTTCTATACTTTATTATGAAATTTTACCTCCCTTTTATATCCACTCCTGTTAACATTCTACATTGATCCTGAAATGTGACTGGTTAAGAGAGGTTACAGAGCAAACATTTTTATATTAAAAACACCAACCAAACAAACAATATATTACACTGAAGAAAGAGTGTTTTCTTATCTCAATATACACCACTATATATCTTACACGGTATGCAACACAAATTGGTGATAAAAGAATGAGCTGATACAATTAATAACATGCAATAGCAATAGTGAACTTATGGGTGTAGACTTTATTCTAAACTTAAACATCTTCTTTTCTTCATTCTAAATGCAAATAAATAATAATATTCTACTTTCTAGATTATTTTTTCATTTTCCTACTAAACTCAAATGCGAATGAAAACAAAACATGTTTGCTGTCGAAATTTGAAATCAATTTATTTTCAAGAGAAAAAAACTGGAGGAAAATTACATACAACTGCTAAGTTTATAATATTACATTCTTACAAAATGGCAGTATTAATTGGTGTTTTTCCTGCTCAAACTCTTCACGAAGCTGGTCATATCTGTCTTGGTTTCCCTGACGAAGTGACAAAAGTTGGTGAGTGTAACCATCCAGTAAAACATCCACCAAGAATAATAGCTGCTGGAACAAAATTCCCTGCATATCAACTTCCTTTCCACCACATCTTGGGGCCCCCATCTCTAGTGTCACTGAGTACTGCAAGATAAGTCAAACACATGTCACTGATAACTACCAGATAAGTCAAACTAGAATCACTGATTACCATCATCAAATTCAAACTAGTGTCACTGAGTACTGCTAGAGAAGTGAAAGCAACATCATTGAGTACTGCCAGACAGGTCAAACTAGTGTCAGAGACAGAAAAGACAAACTAGTGTTACTAAGTACTGTGAGATAATTCAAACTAGTGTCACTGTGTACTGCCAGATAAGTCAAATTAGTGTCACTCAGAAGTGCCGGATAAGTGAAACTAGTGTCATTGAGTAATGTCAGACAGTCAAACAAGTGTCACTGCCAGAGAAGTCAAGCTATATTAATAGTATTTTGTTCCTCATCTACATCTGAATTTTTGACACAAGACATAAATAAAATGGAAGGGGACAGTAAGTATGAGGCAAGTAAGAAAGATGCAATTACTAATTATAATATATGTAGGAGTGCTATAAAGGGCCTGTGAATTAATAACTAATTACAATATTCGTAAGAGTGCTATAAAAGACCTTTGAAGTAATTACTAGTTACATTATCTGTAGGAGTGCTATAAAGGCTCTGTGAAGTAATTATTAATTACAATCTTTAGTAGTACTATAAAAACTGCCTGTGAATTAATAACTAATTACTATATCCATAAGAGTGCTATTAAATGGCTGTGAATTAATTACTAATTACAATATCGGTAGGAGTGCTATAAAGGGCCTGTGAAGTAATTACTAATTACAATATCTGTATGAGTGCTATATATGGCATGTGAAGTAATTACTAATTACAATATCCATAGGAGTGCTATAAAGGGCCTGTGAAGCAATTTCTAATTACAATATCAGCAGGATGGCTATAAGGGTCTGTGAAGTAATTACTAATTATAATATCAGCAGAAGTGCTATAAGGGGCTGTGAAGCAATTACTAATTACAATATCTGTAGGAGACATGTAAAGTTCAATAAAGGTGATATTACACTGCTATTATTGTGACTCTAACAAATGGAGATAGTTACAGAGTCATCACAATTCCAGCCTGTTATCTTTTTCTAAATAAATGTCTCTAGAAGAATGGTAATTTACTGTTTTGTACATGATGCAATGAACTATTCTCATATTTTTTTAAGTAATGGGGAATACAACCTGTCAACACAAAGACTGCAAAGGGAGATAATAACCTGTTCTCTGATGATAGTCCTAAGACCAGTTTTCCCTCCTGTTGAGGTCCAGGATATGTACTCTGGCTGATCTGCCTGTTCTGTGGCACTGGGCATGAACATGCTGCCTTTACTCTTGCGATATTGCAATGCTCCCTGAAGCATTCCCTACAAAATAGGCACAAATAAATCAATGATGGCAGCATTCAACACCTTAGCCCTTAACACATGGCTATTCCAGATTAAGGGTTACAAAATTAAAGCCACAGAATCATTTATTGCTGTGCTTGCCATAAAATATTACTCTTACATAAATTTAACTAATGGTAACAAAACTAGGATATAGCAGTCAAATGGCATATGTGTCCTAATCATGTAAATTCTGGTGTACATAGCAAGAGAGACAGTGCATGTGTGTTAAAACCAGTTTGAGCTTCTCTTTTTTATGTTTGCTTCTGAGGATATAAATAATGTTTTCTTGGTTGCCAAACCCTTAAAGCTTCAAATATGAAACTCTTATCCCCAATCTAACTCATTTCAAGAAAATGATGTCAAGAATTATTTTGGTCAAGAATATCATTCTTTGCTCACATTAAAATGAGTGACATTACATCAAACATGTGTCTGCTACTCCACCAGTAAACTGTAGAACTTCAACCAATTTGAAAGTCTTTTAAATTTACTGCAGTGTTAGAATAATGGATTTTACTTTACAACTAAGGTGCCACTGGCTCACTAGTACCAGGATCTACTAATAGTGAATTATCATTTGAAACTAAGGTGTCATTGGCTCAATAGTACCAGGATCTACTAACAGTGGATTATCTTTAAAACCAATATGCCATTGGCTCACTTGTACCAGGATCTACTAATAGTGGATTATCTTTAAAACCAAGATGCCATTGGCTCACTTGTACCAGGATTTATTAATTTCAGAGCATATTATGCGCACAGAAAGTTTGCATTAAAAAAATACCACCAAAACACTGACTTCTCAGACCAATATAGTTTAAATTAAGAAGAAACTGAATCTCATCATTTAGGAGAAAGTTTAATGATCAATGTAAACAATGTGAAAGTTTAAATGGTCGGTACAAATAATTTGAATTTTTTTGTGAATATCAATTTTCAAGTTTTCATGAAGAAAGTTTTTTTACAACAATACTTAAATTTATGGAATGGGGAAAGAAGTACACATTTTCACCAGTACTTAAATAAATGGACTGGGAAAAAAGTACGCATTGTCATCTGTACTTAAATTCATATACTGGAAAGAGTACACATTTTCATATGCTTTTAAATTCATGGACTGGGAAAAGAAATAGACATTTTCCTTCTATAGTAGTGAGTATGCACCAGTGTTAAGAATCACAAGTTTAATTGACTGGTAATATGTGTGACATAGGTTCTGCAAATGTCATTTGTGTGGACCAATCCAACCAGCTGTAGTTTTGAACCTGATCTCTTACCTCCATGACAGCATTTACTGACTGGATGAAGCTGACAGCTTCAGAAGAAGGTATCTCTCTGGATAACACCTCCTTCTCAAATTCCAACAGGGCTTCAAACAGTTCATGGATCTTCGAAACCTGGGAAGGATATCTTAAATTTAGTGCATTATACTGTAAGAAGGGTGTCTTATATTTACTGTATTAATCTGCAAGAAATGTATTTTATATTTAGTTGTTGTTGTTGTTATAGGGTTTAACGCCCTTTTTCAGCACAAGATAGGCTATACATGGCGGCCAGTATTAATGGTGGAGGAAGAACCCGGGAAAACCCCGGAAAGAACCACCGACCCACGAGAAGCTACCGGCAAGCTTTCTCACATATCCACATTGGCCGAGCCCAAGACTCGAACCTACGCAGACAGAGGTGAGATGACAGTGATCCGTGACGGAGAGCACTTTAGACCACTCGGCCACTCGGGGTTTTATATTTAGTGTATTATCCTGCAAGAAGGATATCTTACATTTAGTGTATTATACTGTAAGAAGGGTGTCTTATATTTACTGTATTAATCTGCAAGAAATGTATCTTATATTTAGTGCATTATCCAGCAAGAAGGGTATCTTATATTTAGTGTATTATTCTGCAGGAAGGACATCATATTTAGTGTATTATACTGCAAGAAGGATATCTTGTATTCAGCTTAACTATGTATTATACTCTTTACTGCAAATGATTAAAAAAACAATCATTCTCCTACAAAATCATTTTGGGATGGGGGTGGGGTTAAGAAACTAGTCTAGTAGTGGTCAAATGGATATCCCTTAGTAAGTCAAACATACAAAACGTACTATATTAGCAGTATAATTTGTTACAGCAAATAAGTACAAATAACAGACAATAAGTAACACCTACAGCTACACAACTAGCACCTAAAATTTGTGCTATGACAATGAGATGTACATATTGTTGCAACTCTATGTTCTTAAATTAAGTAACATAAATTTATTTCCCTAAAATATACAAACTGAAAATTTAAAAGGAACTTACAGTATTGTGAACTAAATCCCAAATATTTCTAACTGTTCTATCACAAGTTCAAAAGTATAGAATGTTCCAAATGAATTCCAAGAATCTTGAATGTGCTGATGTATCAAGTCTTGATGTATCACCATGGTATAATCCTGAATGTCTTTTAATGAATCCTCAATAATACTAAAACAGCGTTTAAGTCCAAAAAGTCAGTAAGCAGTTTATAATACCAATGAATAATTTAAATAAATAATTCCTCTCAAATTATATGGGTCATTTTCCCATCAAATTCATAAACAAGTAAGCTTCTAGAAAATACCAAACTAGCAAACAAGGTCATATCTTGAATTTAAATTCAAGTAAACATCATGACAATAGCCAGGCAGACAATAGAATTTCCAAGGGAAAAACCAAGGTCCTGAACTCAAATTCAAGTAAACATGTTGTTTACAAATGACTATTATCTTAAAGTGTAATCTACAATTATGGACAAAAGTTAACTATGAAATATGTTGTTTACAAAGGATCCTTACAATCTATAATCATGGACAAAAATTAAACACATAATATAGATAAACATAACAATATAGACACAAGGACATGGGCATTCCATGTTGATGTTAAGTTCTGGACCCTGCATTAGCCTGGTTCCCAATCCAACGCATTTAATGCATGAATTAGGTCCTCAACTGCAAAACATAGGAACTTGTTTTAAAATATTTAGAAATGTCAAATGTGGCCAAGTTTTAAAAAAATTCTCTGTAAATCTGACATTGTTTACATAAGAAACATGCTTTTATTGGGATACTGGTAGAAAAAAATAATTACTGGTAAAATATATCTTCTCTCTATCTTTCTCTCTCTCTCTCATATATATATATATATATATATATATATATATATATATATATATATATATATATATATATATATGCTTGTGTTATGAAATTCTTACTGATATTTAATTCCAAATATTGCACACAATTTATGCTAGCCTGTCTAGTACATTTTTAAAACAATATTTCTATTAACTATATTCTCATTTTTTCTCCTTTAACTTTACAAGTTTACAATGTCAGAATCATGCATTTTTCCATACTGCACAGATTCATACTGTATGACATGTGCCTAAAAATAGTATCATATAACAGGAACTACTTTAATTAGCAAATAATGTATGCCTATTTTAATGAACAAATAATGTACGCTTATGTAGCAGATGCTTTCGCTTTTGGTTTATTAGATTTGCTTGTGGATGAACTAAACGCTGTTTCGTCCATTTTAAAGAAGAGATGATGAAGTTAACAATGCAGATGAACTCAGTGAGTCAAAACTGAAACTTTCAAACAAGCGAACAAATGAACATGATATTTACAACATCCACAGTGAACCTGAGAGATGCAGTATTGAAAATACCATTCTGATCATTTAAATGGTCACAAATAGAATAATTCAGACAATGACCAGTGCTCTCTAGGGTCTAGAAAAATAGAAAGCATACTGAGGCCAATGGTTACTGCATATCTATCAGAGACATACCATTTTACAAATCAGTCAAAACACAAATTTTTTCCATATTATGATTACAAACAATCAATGACAAAACAGAAAAACAGGTGCAGTTGATTCAATGTCAGTCCCTCCACTGGTCAAATGGACAAATCCATCCAAACTGGAAAAGTTGTTTCAATGCACATTCATTTACGATTTAAATTTCAACTTAAAGTAGACCAAAAATTAAATTATTTTTTAAACAAACAACAAGAGCATGACAAAGTTCAAAGGTTGCTGGGCGGTGCTATGTGCACATTAATACTGATACTGTTACTGTCAATGTCAGGATTTACTTCCTTAAAAATTGAAAACTATTTCCAGATGCAATGAATTTAATTAATAGTCAATGATCTTGCCCAATGCATATTAATGGCAACAATAATTCACTGGTTATCTCGATGATATAAATCAATTAACTTTTATAAAAACTTTACCATAAATAATCACAAAGTGTTGATGAGGTCAGGCAATCATATGCAAGATCATCTCTCATCAATACAGGTTTTGATCCTTCTAATAACTGTATCCATCAATGATTTATGCTTCTTTACAATATTTATTCAAGATCTAATCAGAAATACAGCCTCTCATGTGGTAACAAGTTCATCCAATTACGTATAAGATCACCTCATTAATACATATGGATCATGTTTATTATTGAATTCATGTGTCTTCCAGGGCCGTAACAAAAACAGCTAATCAGCTTCAAGATCATGAATATGCATGGCTCTCATCATCAAACACATCCAATACCTTGATGATACGAGTCAGCAAGTTCAAGTTTTATCGATATCAGATCAGTCTGGTTTTTATGTTTTTTTAAAGCACAGCAACATAAATAAGTTATTAGTGCCATGGCTGTTGGAGTAAACATACTTGTTCAAGATACTGATGACAGAAACCTTTATTCCAAATCTGATAAAAATTGGATATAAAATATGGCCTACAGAGGTTATAACATGCAGAAAATTGGATAAAGGATGATGTGGATACAAGGCCATACTCTAAGCCTGCTTGGCTTGGCCTTATGGCCATGTAAGCTAATAGTTTCATTTGAAAATATACCTGGCTTACATGATTTTGAGAAATATTTATCTTAACAATATTAAATATTTCATTTTCATGCACCAATTTTAGGGTACCAAGAGATTCATTCCCTGAACTCTTTACATATACATAATATATTCCTTAATTCTTATTGTTAATGATGAAAGTGGAGGTCTGACAGAGATTCATGTTCTTTCAGTCTGGCATGTTAAGTCTCAAATCAAGTATTGTATCAACCAATGTGGTATAATAAAGTGATTCTGACTGCTGTACATTTCTATTTTCTTAATACACTGGGCATATATGGAATTTTCTTTCTAAATGATATTATTAACAACAATTCTGAATTTCTATATTTTCTGGAATCAGTTGAAATATCTGGAGTAAAAACAGATTTCCTGAAAATTATCATATTTACGTTATATATATATATATATATATATATATATATATATATATATATATATATATATATATATACAGGGACATGATAAAATAATTTTAAAAAATTCCTGTCCCAGAACTTATGGTGAAACTTCTTTTCAGTAAAGTCATGTGTCCAAAGACTGAAGAAAGAATATAAATTTGTGTTGAATTTGTGCAATAACATATAAACAAGAAGGCTTATTTGATAATAATAAAGTGAAAAATACTAACCTTATATTGTTATCATATATTCCTCTTTGCTCATCAAAAACAATTTATTAAAGAAAAAATATATATCCATGAACTCTGTGTGTGTTGCGTATGCAGCCATACTGCAATGTGTCTCGCTTATATGAGATAAAAACACGACACATTACAACTGAAAAGGTTGCTTCCTTGCTCTGAATAATTCATGATCTTTAGTAATTTCCCATACTCAGAGCATATGTATCTTTTGTCAGGATAATGTGACTGAGTAGGACATGATGCAACATGTCTGCAGCATAACGTTCCAGTGCTAGACATCACTAAAAACTACCACATCGAAGTAATGATTCAAACTGCTAAAGCTACTGTACAAGTTCTAACAACACACAAACACAAACAAGTAATGACCTTACATCAAAGTCAGCAAAGATAAACTAATAGCAGCCAAAATCTGGTTGCTCAGTCCAGTGCAAGCTTTGAGAAGCCTTGCTGCCCAAAACTAAAATATGGTTATATACGGTTTTCCACGGATAAATATATATTATGTGTCTACATACATATATATTAGCCTGTACATGTGTGTTGTTCTTAGGTAAAAACTATATTTATATGACACACAATAATACTGTCATACTGTACATGTCAGACTTTGTTTTTGTCAACTACACAGATTTTATTAGTTGAGAATTCTATGTGGTGTTTAAATGTAAAGTTTTCCTGCTCAAGACAAATAGTGTGAAATTGCACAAATAAAAATAAAAACAAAATTGTCATCTTACTTCTCTGTAGAAAAGGTCATGGTGTGTTAAGCTTGCTGAGAATCCCAAATCCTCTCTGTACACCAGAACCTTCTTAATGGCTGGATCTATGACCATACCATGCCTGGCGAAAGAAGGGTTGTTTTATGACTTGGAAAAACATCTAATCATAAATACTTAAGGCAAATTCAATCATTAACAAAATGTGTATTTATAATCAGAAGCTAACATTCTCAAATCAGTTATTAACATTAGAAAGAAAAAAATTTTTTTACATGGCATTTCACTCTGCATAATGAATATTTTAATTATTATTTAAAAATTTATCCTGAATACAACAGTTAATTTTGTTATGATTTTCATATGTGATGAATGAAGAAGTTGGTCAAATGGCAATTTGTAATCTCTTTTGAATGAAAGAAATATATGTAGTTGAAGAAGGTGGACACATGCAGGAGTGTGTTTGCAAGGACAAAAAGGCATTTATCACTCACTGATTGTGCAGTTCTCTCAGAATAATGGCAGCCTCCAGCTTTTCTACATGTTCACAAAGCAACCACTTTGTTGACATGACTCCATCTCTCACTGGTATCACATTAAGCTGTTGAAAGATCAGAAACATGAAATCAGTGCTCAAATTCATTTACAATTACACATACCTTATGTTACAAACAAGAGAACACAATGGAATTCCATTAGGATTTATCAGAACTTTCGTCAGTGTACCAGTTCCAATAATCATAAATAAAATCTATTCCAAATAATTATTGTTTTTGTAGGACATCAGTTAAACGGTTTGAATTAATTGTATGTAGCAACCCTATTTTCATGGATTTCAGGGTTGCTTGTGTTCAAGCTAGAAACAGATGGATACCTTGTCCCATGCCTCAAATGGCCCCCACTGTGTACCCTCTGCCTTCTTTGTCTGTAAAAATTGGTGTCTTCATAAAAACTATAACTTTCTTGTTACTAAAATTGGTTTTATTGTTTTTCAAACTTGAATCACGTGCTTGATGTAATGCATATCACATGTTACTTTTATTAAACTCCAAGTGGCAAGTGTATGTCCTCACCTGATGTAATGCATACCACATATTACTTGGATTAAACTCCAAGTGGCAAATGTATGTCCTCACCTGATGTAATACATATCAAATTTTACTTTTATTAAACTTGAGTGGCAAGTGTATGTCCTCACCTGATGTAATGCATATCACATTTTACTTTCATTAATTATTTGGATTAAACTCCAAGTGGCAAGGGTATGTCCTCACCTGATGTAATACATATACCATTTTACTTTTATTAAACTCCAAGTGGCAAGTGTACGTCGTCAGCTGAGCTTAACTTTAAGATCAGATGGTGCTACTGCAGTGTCTGGGTTGGAAGCATCTATCTCATTAGCATTCACAAACCCCAATGAAGACTTTGCTTGTCCTTTTTGCCACATTAAATAATAACTGTCAAAGTCTCAATATTATGGACATAAGACAATTATTTTATATACAAAACAATGAAGCTATATAATTGATCATTTCACAATAGTTGTTCAAGGCATTTATACCTGGGTAAAACCATGCCAAGTCAAAAGCATCAACATTCCCAGCTTTAAAAGAAAAGAGTTGCAATGTACAACTACCATCTTTTTTTTGGCAAACAATTGTTTTAATAAAATTGCATCTTTTTATTTAATTTCCATGAAATTGCTGCTTATTACTACCATTTATAATCACTTTTAAGTCGAGTGCAACTGCAAACTACACAGACCCAGATCTGCCATCGCATAATGCACCGGCAGATCTGGGTCTATGCACTTTGTTATGAGCAATCAGTAGAACAAGCAAAACAGACCCTGAACAGCAGATGCATTACGCTACAACAAATCATGGTCTTTGTTGTTTGCAGTCTGAATTGACTTAAAAAAGTGATTACATATATGGACCTGCCATATTACCTGATACACTACCTTGTGGTCAGGTTTGTTTTATGCTGAACAAATAATTAAAGAGAGATTGTACATGTACTTAGCATAGCAGCACTACAGTCTTTTACATTACATCAGCTGCTGCAAAACTGGACATAAAAAAACTCCATAATTTATATGAACCATGTCAATTAATCCATAAAACATCTTTCTTGTATGTTGGTATGTTGTACATTTATGAAAAGTTCAGCTGACATTTTTGAGTAATGTATATTTCATTTGAGTAATGAATACTTCCTTTGAGTAATGAATAATTTCTTTGAGTAATGAATACTTCCTTTGAGTAATGAGTACTTCCTCTGTAACATGAATGCATATTATACTGTACAGTTTCTAATTTTTCACTCAAAATAATGGCACCTTTTTTTTTCTCTCAAGAAAAACCACAGGAATATTTTCACACACAAGTTAAACAAAAAAGTTTGAGAAGTAGGAATACTTATAAAAAGGTGGTAGTGTTGATTCAGTGAAATATGAGGATATACTTTGAAATGTGAATCTTTTCTTTGTCACCATATAATTTGGTTACAGTTGAAATTTAATTAGAGCTCTAACTTTTTCTTGGTTCCCCAATAAATGTTTCAAGTAAAAGTCTCAAGAAAGTTGCCTTCTCATTGTATGGTTCCAGTATGGTAAAATGTGCCATTACACCATACACTCTCCCATCAGAAATCTCTTGGCTGTAACATTGCTTCAATCTAAAGCTTGTTCTTGGCATCCGTCCGTCTACGAGAGACGATGGCATAGCTCCAAAGTACGCTTTTGCTTATCCTTCTTTTTAGCTCTTTTTTCAGCTTGCTTTATTCTTCTCTTTTCCTCTGCGTTTTGAACTCCCTGCCTGACAGCTTGACGCCAGCTGGAACGGTTGTTTGCACAGCTCTCCCAGTCGTTGACATTGATGTTTGCTGTCTTCATATCCTTCTTGCAAACATCTTTGTAGCGCAGATGTGGTCGTCCAGTTGGTCGTGCACCTTCTGCTAACTCCCCATATAACAGGTCCTTGGGAATGCGACCTGGGTCCATTCTCTTGACATGGCCGAGCCAGCGAAGGCGCCTCTCGCGGAGTATGGAGAACATGCTGTTCATGTTGGCGCGTTCTAGAACCTCTGTGTTGGGTACTTTGTCCTGCCACTGGATGTGCAGAATGCGCCGCAGACATCTCAGGTGGAAGCTGTTGAGTTTCCTCTCGTGTCTTGCATAGGTGGTCCATGTTTTGCTGCTGTAGAGAAGTGAGCTGAGCACGCACGCTTGGTAGACACGCAGTTTGGTCTTCTCTGTGAGGTTGGGGTTGTTCCAGACCCTCTGGTTAAGTCTGGCCATCACTGCTGCTGCCTTGGCAATCCTGCCGCCCACCTCAGAATCAATGGAGAGTGAGCTGGAGATGTTAGACCCGAGGTATGTGAAGTTCTCGACAACTTCCAAATTGTACCCATCGATGGAGACAGAGGGAGGGGAGTCTGTGTCCTGTGCCATGACATTTGTTTTCTTCAAACTGATGGTCAGTCCAAATTCCTTACATGCATGGGAGAGGCAGCATACCAGCTGCTGGAGTCCATCTTCCGTGTGTGATGTCAAGGCTGCATCGTCGGCAAAGAGCAATTCACGAATGAGTACCTCTGTGACTTTAGTCTTAGCACGGAGACGGGCGATGTTGAACAGCTTGCCGTCAGCCCTGGTATGGATGTACACTCCCTCGCTGCAGTCCTTGAATGCGTACTGGAGAAGCATGGAGAAGAAGATGGCAAAGAGCGTTGGTGCAAGGACACAGCCTTGTTTGACTCTGCTAACGACTGGGAATGCTTCAGATGTTGCGCCATTGAAGCACACTGTGCTGTGCATGTTCTCGTGGAACGACATAATGACAGCAAGCAGACGTGGGGGGCAGCCGATCTTCTGCAGGAGTCTGAAGAGTCCACTCCGACTAACCATGTCAAACGCCTTCGTCAGGTCTATGAAGGCAATGTAGAGGGGCATCCGCTGCTCGCGACACTTCTCCTGCAGCTGACGTAGTGAGAAGATCATGTCTACAGTTGACCTGCCGGCTCGAAATCCACACTGGGATTCTGGGTAGACGCGGGAGGCTAGGATCTGCAAGCATGCCAAGGCAACACGGGCGAAGGCCTTTCCGACGATGCTGAGGAGGGAGATGCCCCGATAGTTGTTGCAGTCGCTACGGTCTCCTTTGTTTTTGTACAAAGTGACGATGTTGGCATCACGCATGTCCTGTGAGATGTATCCCTGTTCCCAGCAAAGGCAGAGGAGTGTGTGTAGGGGCTGGAGCAGTGCTGGTTTTCCGCTCTTGAGGACTTCAGGCGGAATGCCGTCGCTTCCAGGAGACTTCCCACAGGCAAGGCAATCAATGGCTTTTCCGAGCTCTTCCAGGGTGGGCTGTGTGTCTAGCTCCTCCATGACAGGCAGGTCTGGAATGGCGTCCAGGGCAGTTCCAGTGACATTGTTTTGGGTTGCATATAGCTCAAGATAGTGCTCAACCCATCGCTGCAGTTGTTTCCCCTGGTCTGTGATGACTTCGCCCGTCTTGGACTTGAGGGGGGCGGTCTTGTAGCTGGGGGGGCCTGTCGCTTTTTTGATACCCTCATACATTCCTCTTGTATCCCCGGTGTCAGCAGCTGTCTGTATACTGTGGCAAAGGTTCAGCCAGTAGGTGTTGGCACAGCGGCGGGCGGTCTTCTGGGCGTTTTTCCTTGCAATCCTGAGGGCTTGTAGTGTTCTGGGGCTAGGTGCAGCCTTGTATGCCAGAAGGGCTTTCCTCTTTGCCTCAGTCACGGGCTCCATCTCCTCCCAGTTTGCCTCATACCAGTCGACATTCTTTCGCTCCCTCTTCCCGTAAGCTGTGATGGCTGATTTGTACACAGAGTCACGGATATGGGACCACTTGGAATCAATGGTGTCATCAGGTGTCACTTTGGTGAGGGCTTCCTTCAGTTTGCTGATGAACTGCTGTGTTTTCTCTGGGTTGCTTGCACAGCAGGTGTTGATACGTGGGTGACCCTTCTTCTTGGCGTGGTGCAGCTTCTTGGGTAATATTCGCACCTTGCTGGCCACGAGGGAATGGTCCGTGTCACAATCGGCACTGTGGTAGCTGCGGGTAAGGAGGACACTGGCCAGTTCTGCACGCCTGGTGATGACGAGGTCTAGCTGGTGCCAGTGGCGTCAACGTGGGTGTCTCCACGACACCTGGTGGATCTCCTCGCATTTGAAGAAAGTGTTTGTCACACACAGGCTGTGGGAGCAGCACATCTCCAGCAGTCGCTGACCATTCTCGTTGATCTTGCCCCTTCCGTAAAAACTGAGACAAGTGGACCAGGCCTCATGGTCAGCTCCCACTCTAGCATTGAAGTCTCCTAGTAAGTAAAGGCTTTCATTGTTGGGGATACTGGATATTGCCTGATCCAGAGCCTCATAAAACTTGTCTTTCTCCTCGTAGGTGGAGTAGAGGGTTGGGGCGTACACACTGAAGATGTTGACCGGGCCTAAGGATGTTGACAGCCGGAGGGCAAGGATTCTCTCAGTACCTGATGATGGAGGTTCAATGAAGGCGATTAGCGTGTTCTTGACGGCAAAGCCTACACCATGCTGCCTAGGTTCATCCAAGGGCTTCCCCTGCCAAAAGGATGTGTAATTGGCTTCCCTGATGGTGCCGCTGTCAGCCAGTCGGGTCTCCTGGAGGCAGGCAATGTCGATGTTCAGTCGGGAGAGTTCTCTGTCAATGACGGCAGTCTTCCGTGCATCGTCGATCTGCTGTAGGTCAGTGGTCAATCCAGGGCACATGGTCCTGATGTTCCAGGTTGCAAAACGAAGAGTTGGAGTCTTTTTATTTCTTCTTTTAGTCTTTCCTGGTGCAGAGTTTTGTGGCCCACTTGTCGAGATGGTTCTCTGAGCTCCACGCACCCAGTGAAGCAGGCAGGCCATGGCGGGCAGCACCTTACTGACTGGGGGCTGCCCAGCTTGAGGCGGGCGGTAGCTGTCCAGTGAGACCTGATGATCTCTCCCACCGTCAGAAGTAACCCCTGGCGCCAAGCTCTACGCCAATCGAGCTTTGACTTAGAACCGGTAAACTGCTACTTCTCGTGTTGTGCCGACGCCGTACGACGACGCTGGAGTGTCCTCTCCAGTGGAGCTATGAAGCCTGGGCAGGGTGGTATGGAGAATCAGCTGTTGCCCATGCAGCAGATCCCCCCTCTCCACGCCGCTGGTGTGCCCAAGGGAACGACGAATGCCGATACAGCTTGGCACCAACGGTGTCGCAGGAGTTGCCGGAATGACGTTGAAGTCAATGTCATACCGCCTTAGGGACTCCATCTCTGGATTTTCTGTCGGGGTTTACTCCCTTAGCCTTTCCCATGAGTGGGTATAGCCACAAGGCAGCAGAGGTTTGGAATCGGAGTTTTCCTTCTCCTTTCAATCTAAATATGAAACATTAAAAATAAAATTGCCATTAATGATGAATTTCCCTGCAAAAGATTTTAACACTGAGATGATGGTACATGATCTTATGGGTCTAGTGATCAGTAATGCTAAAATTATTCAGAACAAAGGCACAAATGAGTCAAGAAAGAAAGGGGGAATCTGATCAGGTACCTTAAATGTGGAGCAGAAGATTGAGCACTTAAATAAAGTAAGGCATTTCCTAGTACAGTGGAACCCTGCTATAATACACTCTGTTACAAAATAAATTCTGATCCAGCAAGGGTCATGTGATGGTTCCTGATTTTTTGTGTGTCCTGGATATGCCTTTTTCTCTGACACTACTCAAAGCATCAGACAAGATGATAAACAGATTTTTAACAAAATCAGTTAAATGTCAGAAATATAAAGATTACAGCCCATGATTAATGTTTATATGGAGCCATCATTAATTTTCATCTAGGATTTGGCAATGTTAATCAGACAGACTTACCAATCCTAGTGAGATCTGAGTAAGTCAGTCAAAAATTTTCCATAAGTCGGACTAATTTTCAGTAATGTGTAATGAAATTTAATTTAATGCTATTGACCAACATGCCTTTAATAAGTTCAGAAGTGTCAACTTAGACTGATGCACCAAACGCAAACATTGTGCTGAAGGAAAACAGTTTTAATTATGCTTCAACCATAATTTCCTCTGGTACAGTTTATGATATGGCAGTTCCTAACACCATGGAGCTTAATAACTTCTTTCCTCATCTCTCAACTTTAGATAATCTTTGTAATTGGATTGTAACAATTTTAAGTGGTAATGAAAATTATCTCTCCTGTCAATAGAGCATACACAGTTCAACAAGACTTCCAATAAATGTAACTGCTCTATCTATAAGATCTATACCCTCTAAGAACCCAACCTGAACTTGATGCTTTGAGAAAAAGTGATCTGATAAGTCTTGGTCAGAACAGCTGTTACTAGGTACAGGATTTGGCTGATGGACGAACACAAACTCTATAGGTTGTTGAGGAAATTCATCCTGATATATTGTCCTGAGAAAGGATGAGATCCAACTCTGTAGGCTGGTGATAAGACTGAGACAAGTTACTTCAGCGGAGAATCTCTCAGGACACTGCATCAATCCGTTGTGGAAATACTGGAAGATGTGGATTCCTAATCACCTCAAGTGGACTATGACTACCCCAACATTCTGTAAATGCTCTGGGGATTGAGGTGAAGCCAAATGGAATAATTAAACACCTACTGGTCCAGATGAAACCAGAGGAATTTTCTGTGTGGAAGAAAGATCAGGATGTGAAGGTATCTGTTCTGAATATTTATGCAGACTGCCCAGTTGATGGATCTTAACCCTAACAAGACCTTCTCAGCAAGGTAGGTGATATTTTTTCAGTAGTCAGACCAATTTTCTGTAAGGTGTAATAAAATATCATTTACTGATAATGTCAAGTTGAAAAACATACATTTAAAAGGTTCAGAAGTGTAATGGGAGACTGATGCATATTTGGTAAACATTATGTTCAACGAAAAGTTTGTACTGTACACCTAGACCTTAATTACCTCAAGTACAGTTTCACAAACTACAGTTCCAAGCATAATGGCTTCTTCCTATCTCTCAAATTCATATAACCTTGGCTATTTCTTTTAATTTCACATGTGATGGCAGTCATCTCCCCTGCCATAAGATACACTCAATTCAAAATATGCTGTATAATAAACATAATTATTGCCCTTCCTGCTTTTTTCTTAAGAATTCTGAATATTCTTTTCTATTTTTGTGTGTTAACTATTTACACTTTTTAAGAGTATGTATTGTTTGCTGAAAATTTCATAAGCAATAGCCTGATCATGCCAGCATTTTGCATGAAAAACATCTGAGGTACTCCTGTAAAGTTAGTCTGATTCACCGACTATCTCCATATATTTTAATGTAAATCCAGGTCCAAATCAAACATGGATAAGCCAGTATTCAGATTTGACTACAATATTTCTGTAATATAAACGTCTTTTCAGCAAGAATTACAGTCAAATCATAGGGGTTGGCAGGACTACTTATGGCAAAAGTCTCTATCCTGAAAAAGTGTTCTATCACAAGAAATTTATTTAAGGTTGAAAGACCGATGAGATGAAAATTTCTTTTTTCAACAACAGTAAGATCTGGGAATAAAAAACTAGAGTCTGGTTGTTTACCACCCTGACTGCACCCTTTGAAGAAGTGTGTGTACATCTTCCCTTAATTGAACCAGTTTAGACTGTTGAAAGAAGATGGGAATTTGTGACACTGAAGCTAGAAGTCATCCTTTATGGTGGAATGGACCCACCAGTTGTCAATGATGCCTGGCCAAATCTTAAAAAAAAGAAGAAACTGCAAGACAGGATGCAACTCCCTAGCGGTGACACCCTCAGTTTTTGTGAGATTGTGGTAGTTTTGGAAATGCTGGTACTGGATTGCCAAAGTACATTAGGTTCATCAATGAAATGTTTTATTAGCTTGTCTGTCGTGTAGTTGGAGCAATTCTGCTTCAAAAGTGTCACATGTCTGATTGACTGGACATACTCTTCAAACACAACTGAATCACAGCTGCCATAATTACACAATATCTATCTTGCTAAATTACATCTGATAAAAGTGTCAGAGTTTAACTGTCACTGATTCGTTTTCATCTCAATGCTCTAGGCTTTTGAATGAGAATCTATACTTCACATCCTTATCAATATCCTTCACTATTTTTCCCCCCATCATTTGACAAAATATCCTTTTTCCTCAGATGATTTTACTTCAATTTGATTTCAGCCACCATTTTGTGTTCTCAAAAAGACTGACCATTTGAAAAGTGTTGTTTGATTGCCTCAAGATTAACTTTCTTGCATGCTGATTGATTAATCACACAACTAGGATATTTTGATCTTTTTCAGCTAGAAAAAGTTTGCAGTACATAGCTAATTGATTGATGAACTTTATGAACCACCCTCCACCCGTTCAAAATTTCTTGAAAATTAAATCCATGGCAATCTGACTGGTATGTTGAGTACACCAAAGGTATATTTTGGGAGTACCCTCTAAGACTGTGAACTCTTTTTTTACATGTTTTACCTCATCACCACTGTGAACCTGTAATAATGATGAGAATGTCCTAAGTCAGGTTATGAACCAAGAAAGGGTGCAAACTATGCACAAATTAATGCACCAAAGTTAAGAAAGAATTGCCATCATCCCTCAGCATGCCGTGGTACCTACCTGTAGAATATGCCCTGAGCATCAGACCCATAAGATGAAATGGTAGACAGGCTATAAACTTGGCTGCTGACAGCTATGCAGTTGAACCAGTTGTACAGCTCCCTTTAAGATGCTGAATACAATGGAACGGACTGCTGCTTTGCAGTGCAACTCATTGATACAGTTGATTTCTGGGTGCAAACAGTTATCGATGGTTGGCCTGGACTTACCAGTTGGCAACCAAGGCAGCAGATGATAGCTGAAGATAAACTCCCACTAGGTCAGCATCAAAGACCATTTGCCATAATTAACAGGCACTGTGACCATGCTAAAACATGCCGGGGAATTTGCACCAGTGGATGATTATAGATAGATCAGTGGAAGGTGGATATCAAACTATCACATTGCCTACGCAGTGGAACAAAAATAATATTCCTAAACACGAGGGCTTCAGAGTATACTGTTAGAATCTAAATCCTGGTAAAGTACATATGATGCTGAAATAAGAGCAATCAGTTTCAGAAAAGTATTTATTAAAAATGTTTCAAATAAATAATGCCCCATGTCAACTTGCAAAAATTTGAAAAATATAAAAATATTTCAATAGCATTTACACTGGCTATGCATTGTAAAAGTATTTGCGGCAAACAATGGAACAATCACATGACAAATGACATATAATGCAAAAGACTATATTACATTTTAACAAACTACTGATTATCAAATAAGAGGGAAGTGTTATGAGTTTCTTACCCGATCCCAGAGGTTGACTTTTTTAAGGAAGTTGATAATAAACTCATGTGCCCTTCTTTTGTCTTTAAGCTGTTGTAGTATGATCACTGATGTAGTGGAGTGCACAGTATCTGTGATGAAAAAAAAATACTAGAGATAATTTTGCTGGCTGGAATTATTTTCATCCAAACTAAAAAAATTCTACAAATTTCAACAAGTTCTATACAAAATGAATTTTCTCCAGTCTTAATTTCGCAACTTCAAGTATAAATTACAAAGGAAAATAATGCTTTCATTTATGCCTTCAATAAATATATAAAGTAAATGAAAATAAATACAGAGATTTAATTAACTTATCTTGTCATCTATTTTAAAGATGTGGCCAGATGTCTGTGTCTATAGTCTAGACCGTGAAAGCTGCCATGATCGATATAGCTGTAATGCCACCAAGTTATATATGGACATTGTTGGTACACAGTTACCAATCTGCTCCTGTAATGGAGTGTTTGTATGAATTGTTAAGAACAAAAATCACACGTAACAATGATGTTAAACAACAGAGTAAATAATGAAGATGAATTCAGATTATGGAGATAATATGAAGAAACAATTTGTAAGGTTCTAGAATTTTTACAATCCATAATGGGAATCTGCAACTGTTCACCATGACAAAGTAACAATCACCAAATTGCTATGTAAACTCAGAATGTTATTTAGAAACCATAATATAACATATGATATACATATTTTATTGAAATCAGATGTTCAGTGTCCTAAACAATGATCTGACAGTGACCGCTTAGGGGTTCATGTTCTAGTGACCTAAGAATGATCTAATGGAAACAGCTTTCTATTTGAAAGTGAATCAAATCCTTTGACAAAATCTGATGCTCTTCAGTATTACTGCTCATATTCCCAAATGCAAATTTATGATTTCATCTGATTGGCTGGTAAAATAAGCAATTATGATAATAACATGGGTCACTAGGACATGGCCCTTAAGCACTGTCACATCTTCATCTAGGACAGAGGAGATCTGATTTTAATCAGATTGTCTCAACTTCTTTAAGATCTCTGAATGCAGAAATTAAAGTGACAAACTAAATCTTACAAAAAGAGTAAAAAACTTTGGTAAATATCAATTCTTGCAGGTAAAAAAAAAACATTTTACATTTTTACATTTCATAAAACCAGTTGGTCACAGTTAATTTTCATTAAAATTGTGACCTCTTCCTTTCATTCCAACCTAAGTGAACCTTATATTCTGACATAAGTGAAACTTATAGTTCAACCTAACTGACCCAAGTTATGAAGTAACTTTACTGTTCTATTTTAATCTAACTGACCCAAGTCAAAATGTAACTTTCAACCTAACTGACCCAAGTCAAGAAGTAACTTTACTGTTCTATTTCAACCTATCTGAATCTTAAATTCTTACCAAGCTGACCTTTGTATTCCGATCTTGCCTATTCAAACCTAAATGACCAAAGACAAGATGTGACTATTCCTCAACTATATGGACCTAACTGACCCATTTTTTCCCTAATATTCAGACCTAACTGCCCCAAGACAAGTGACTTTTTCTGATTCAGACATGATTTTGGTCTTCCATAAAAAAAGCTGAAAAACTTTTAAGGGAAGTTTGGGGGTCCTATCCCAATGGATCTGATGGTTGTAGGGGGCTGTAGGCTGTAGGCCCCCGGCCAAAAACACATTTTACACTCATAAAAAACTGCTCCTGGTGCAACTTATGATCATAAAATAAACCAAAATAATCATTTGAAGAACAATACTAATAAATTTACCAAATTTCACAATATAGGCACATAAATTTGTTCTCCAATACTATTGATGCCGAAGTTATTTCATGTGCATGTCAGTGTTCACATCGTAATTAAGTAACAATAATTTGTCAATTTTTGCAGCAAATATATTATACTTCTCTCTTCTCTTTTTTCTGTAAAATAAACACTCAAATACATCATCTATATACAAATAATCCCATATATTCACGTGTCTTTTTCTCCAATGGACACAACCTGTTGATATGCCAGTTGAGCTCTTTTGCGGCTTTGGCAAAGATTTCTTTAGCCTTCCTTTTTGTCACCACTGACTTTTTTGCTCAATGTACAATCGTTTCTTTTCCTTCTCAATGAGAGCCTTTTTCCTTTCAAGCTGGTGCTTGTATTGGCGACATGCACTGCGCATGTTCTAACAGGGCTACATCTGTTCTCTCATGCAAGAAATCTTTCTTCTTAAAGTAACTGACTGCACTTTTTCCAGATGCCTTGTGAGCTTCCATTTTTTCATATGCAGCTTCTTTTTTAAGCTGTTCCAAACTCTTCCAACCATGATTACCTTAATTTAGCTCTTTGGTGCAGAGGTCCAGTCCTCTAGCATTCAGTTTTCTTATAAACTGACCTATTAAATTTCCATCAACTTTTTGTTCCAGCCATTCCCATTGCCAAATGCTTTAGAAACCTTTACCTAAACTTTTTGTGTCATGCTCTCTCTCAACAACTCGGGATGCCATGTTCTGCAAGCATGCTTCTTCTTTCCATTGTCATTAGTTTCCATTACACGAAGATTCACTGGATGAATTTAAACCTTTGACCAATCAGAATACTCTTTACGAGAGTCATGTGCTAACTAATATATGAAACAAATAATTTACACAGGTCGTTGTGTTTTTTTAAAAACCCAGATTGGAGATGATGTAAAAAAATGAACTATATCAAGAAAAATCTGATTCAAGTCAGGAGAAAAGCATAATTCTGCTTTAAAAGGGAGAAAAATCATGTCTGCTGATTTAACCAACCTAAATGATTCAAGACAATTTTCTTTTCTGACCTATCTGACCCAAGACATGTGACTTTCCAAGACATGCATAACCTCACACAGCATTTGTGTTAAGACTTTCAACTCAAGTCTGAAAAATGCTACAGATAAGCAGTGCATTTGTTCATTTTTTGATGAAGCATGGACTAAAACCAGGTATAAAATCTTTTTTAACTCATGTAAATTATGGAAAACAATGTAAGATCAGAACATTTTATACCAGGTTGTCAATGTACTAATCCTGCCTAAAGTAGTTTTTAAATGGGTGTGATTAATGTCATGATAATTAAAGCTCAGTGGGGTATAATAAATTTGTGTTTTGAGGTGGTCATCAAATACCCGATTTAAAGTACTCCATCATTTCTGAACTAGGGAGCAAAAGAATTTATCAAATTTTTATCTAGAACTCTGAAAGTTCTAACATTTTTGCTGTATTAGTTGAGAAAGAATATGCTGCATCTTTGGATTCAATATGTTCCCATTGGTGTTCAAACCCTTTATGCTGCAGTACAGCGATAGTATTATATGTACTACTTGTGAATGGATAAGTTTTGCTTAAGGCTTTAGTAGGTTGTGGGTGAATGTTCTTTTCACAAGAATAAAACAAACCTAATCGTTTGCTTTCTGCCCATCTAGGATCTGATGCCGGATAATCATCTATCAAGTCCAGACTCAGTTTGGTCACCAATTTGTCAATCTCACTGGAAACACCTTTTCCTGTCACAATGGTCATGGGAAATAACTCTTGTACAAGTTCCTCTGCTTCTTTCTGGAAACAAGATATTACACTTAAAGACACATAATGCAAACAAAACCACAAAACTTCATCTTGCAGATTAAAATCATGGCTAACTTGAATAAGAAAAATTGAAAATTGTATGAGAAATGGTTGTTAGTCTGGATAAGTTGTTCATTTGTGATGATGGAAACAAACTACTATTAATGGGATGAAGTTCACTGCACAACCAAATGTATGTAAAACTGGGTTTATTCACAGAAGAGTTTGCTGAGGGTGGTAATCTGAAAGAGTTGAGTAATCTGAATGGACTAGGAATTTCTTTGAGCTAAAATGTTCAAATAATTATTCAACTTCATTTCAATTGGTAATTATCACTACTATTCTCACCAAGTTCTACTATATTTTAAAATTAAACTATTGGAAACTACTGGCGATAAAATTTGATGTCTGAATGTAAACAGACAATTTCATGATGATAAAATTCAGTGATTTATATTTTTTCATGGACATACAATTTTTAAATTTGTAAGTAAACAGATGCTTTCATAGAGATACAATGTTATGGGCTCATATTATTTACATTAACACTCAAAACAGCAATATCATTTTGTCCATGGTAGATTTAATTCTGTAGATATTCACTGGCCACTCCCTCACCCTACACAATGAAATTAAATCCTCCAATGATATTCCTGAATTTATAGTATTGTTTATTTCTATATCAAGGAAATATGTAATTCCATCTAACAAATTCTGTACACTTTGGTAGCAACCAGCACTCATTCCTGCCACACTGTAAATTCCAGAACAGAGAAAGGTTTTCAACACAATCAAACAACTGGAATGCCAATTCTCTGACCCACTAGTCTACACAACAGACGTCAATTTAAGCAAGTAAAATTTTGTGCAAATAGCCCAACAGTATGAGATACATGTAATTTCTTTTGTAAATTATCCAACTGTACGAGTTACAAATAAACTTTTGTGTAAGTAGCCCAATTGTATAGCTTACCAATAAAATTTTGCATAAATAGCCCATATGTATGAGTTAACAGTAATATTTTTTTGTAAATAGCCCAACTGTATGAGTTACCAGTAAAATTTTGAATAAATAGCCTAAATGTATGAGTTACCAGTAAAATTTTGAATAGATAGTGTAACTGTATGAGTTACCAGTAAAATTTTGAATAAATAACCCAACTGTAAGTTACAAGTAAACTTTTGAATAAATAGCCTAACTGTATGAGTAACCAGTCAAATTTT
This sequence comes from Sinohyriopsis cumingii, assembly GCA_028554795.2. Classification (NCBI taxonomy): domain Eukaryota; kingdom Metazoa; phylum Mollusca; class Bivalvia; order Unionida; family Unionidae; genus Sinohyriopsis; species Sinohyriopsis cumingii. The sequence goes on along the minus strand of CM068825.1, from coordinate 15,347,771 downwards.
GAATAAATAGTATAACTGTATGAGTTACAAGTAAAATTTCTGTAAATAGCTTAACTGTATGGATTACAAGTACAATTTTTGTATGAGGAAAAATTAACAAGGTTACAAGTTCTTGTAACTGTTTCCTCCAATTATGATTACTATGCTAGTAGGTCAATACTGGAATTGTTGCCCAATACCAACTGTTCCATACCTAAAATCTTGAATAGGTTTTTTGTAGTGATGCAGCATATATATTTAAAACACCTTCACATCTGGCTTTCTCAATGTATCGCCATAAACATTTGTGTCTGGTGTATCATATTAAACAAATGTGACCCTGTCATATTCATTTCATGATTCCTATAGCATAAAAAAGTAAATGAACATTTTCTTTAGACAAAAATCTACAAACTCTTACCACATTTCCTTTACAGGTCATGATAAAGGCTGCCTTCAGTCGAGCTGGCTTGTCCTCACTAATACTCATATCATGCAATTGTGAGCTGCTGGGGGCAAGACTTGACTGCAAATATAAGGCAAGGGCTTCATTTCAGGTTATATAGCATACATGGGGATATTTCAGAATGACTTTATTTACGATGATTTTTATTTGTGAAAATAATACTGGATGTAATGAAATCAACATAGCTGGAAAACTACAAAATTGTGAACATTCAACAAGAATCTACTTTTTTGACTGTACAAGTAAGTTTCCCAGTACTGATCTCAACAAAAAATGTGCATGGAGCATGAAAAGTAGTCACAGACCTACTTTTACATGCTTTTACATGGTGGTTTAGTAGTTTTCAGATGTATGCATATATCAAGTTTTCTGATTGCACATACAAGTGTGTTCGAGAAACTGACCAAAAAGCTACAAGTGTACATAACCATTATAGTATGAAAAGTTATTTTTTGGTGTATTGCAGTGTAGGACTCTTCCAGATATATGTACTTCTATTTTCATGACTATAAGCAATGGTGAAATTATCTTTAATATAACAAAAAAAAGTATTTGATCAATGGAGCATTCCTCTGGCAAAATTTTCCCTTTTATCTCAATAAACTGATATGTACTATATGATATATGCCACTGAAAATCTGTACAACGAAATGTTCAAGACGACAGCTTAGACAGTCAATGCCTGTAAATCCTAGACCTAACGCGGTTTTAAACTAAAGCCCCCAAGTGGGCTCAGATCATTCACCTGGGTATCTGCTTAACTGCCAAATGCAGAAGAATTTGGTCAAGAAATCATGGCCTGTAGCTTTCAGCAGAAATTTCTTAAAATGATACTGATTGCATATTACATGAAAACAACTGTTTTAATGTTCTGGTATCTTCATCCAGCTTTCACAACCATCAGCATCATTTGCTCAATTCTGAAAGGCCTCAAAATCAGGATGCTTCATGTCAAAGTTGGTCAAATTATGTAAAACTGTTTTCTTTAAATGAAGCTGTTTATATGTTTCTATATTTAGCAATGGTGCAATATTTGAGTAGATCAGAATCAGTTGTATAAAATATAAAGGTTTCAAGCTTTAATGCTTTGCCAAATTATCTCACATTCTGTTAAGCAGTTTTTGTTGAGAAACTTTTAAAGGTTTTTCTCTTTATTAATAGCCGCCATAGCTGATCGTGGCTTGGCATCATTTATACAAACTTAGCAATGCTTTTCATGCCAGAATGCCTTCTCTCATATTTGGTCAAATTCTGTTGAACGCTTTTCATGCCAGAATGCCTTCTCTCATAGTTGGTCAAATTCTTTTCTGAAAGTTGCTTAAAAGATTCTCTATTTTCAGTAATGGTGCCTATATTTGATGGCAAAGAAGCAACATTTGTAAAAAGCTTGCACGGTCTTCATGTCCAAATACTGTCTTAAAAATTTAGCCAAACTCTGAAAAGCAGTTTCTAAGCCGTCACTGAAACCATGATTGTTTCTGTGAAATGCGGTTAAAGCTTCTGATAAATCATTTAAAGGTTTTGTCATTTTTAGTAATGGCGGCCATAATTCATTGTGTATCCGTCTCAGTTACATAAATCTGAAAGCACACTATGCTAGGATGATTTCAGTCAAATTGGGTAAAATTATGTTTTAAAGTGGTTTTTGAGAAGTCATTTGAAGGTGTTCTCTTTTTGTAGTAAAAATCATAATTGAAAGCATTCAATGCCAAAATGCTTTCTCCAAAATTTGATCAAATTCTGTTCAGATGATTCTTTGGAAAGTATGCTCTTTTTGGGGTTGGGTGGAGTGGTGGGAGTGGGAGTGGGGTAACTGGGACAATACTTGATGGCAAATCAGCACCATCTGTACTAAACTAACAGGTTTTCATGCCAAAATGCTGCATGCAAGTTTGGCTGAAAATGGAGGAATGTTTTTTCCTTCAGAAACAAATATGCTGATGAACAGATTCCTATACCATAAGCTAATTTGGCTTTACAGCCTGGTTAGCTAACAACTTGACCACTGAAACAATTATAGCACTGATACTTTCCTCCCTTTTTTCATCTGAAGACAGTAAATGTTTAATGCTAAGAACATCCCAGTATTAAAATCACAAGTTAAGAGCAGTCAAATGTCTCTATCAGACATGAATTATTCTTTTTTCCGTTTGGATGAAGATTTTTTATATATATATATATGAATGGGATTGCTATCCGATAGTGGGGATACAACAATACCATCCATTACTTTTAATAGTATTTGTCTCAATAACAGTGCCAATGAGTAATGCTGAATGATCCCCTGTCACCTAAACAAGTTCACTTAATCAAGTTCAAGATATTGAATCCCTGTCGCCTGATCAAGTTCAACATAATGAACCCTGTCGCCTAATCCAGTTCAAGATATTGAACCCTGTCGCCTAATCAAGTTCAACATAAAAACCCTGTTGCCTGATCAAGTTCAACATAATGAACCCTGTTGCCTAATCAAGTTCAAGATAATAAACCCTGTCGCTTAATCAAGTTCAAGATACTGAACCGTGTCGCCTAATCAAGTTCAACATAATAAACCCTGTCGCCTAATCAAGTTCAACATAATGAACCTTGTCACCTAATCAAGTTCAACATAAAAACCCTGTAGCCCGATCAAGTTCAACATAATCTTCAATAAAATGTGCTGATCATGGAATATGCCAATGTCACATTCTATAAATGGAACTGGATACACAAGGCTGTATTACTAAAGTGACAGCTTGGTAAATTCAACTGTATACACAAGACTCCATTACTAAGGTGACAGCTTGGTAAATGGAACTGGACAAACAAGACTCCATAGCTAAAGTGACAACTTATTGAATGGAAGCTGGATGCACAGAACCAGATTCCATCATTAAAGTGAAATTTGTAATAACTGGGAACTGGATAAAGAAGACCAGACTGCATTACTCAAGTGAAATTTGTGATAACTGGGAACTGAACATACAAGATCCTACTCCATTACTAGTTTAATAGATAGGAACTGGACACACGAGACCAGACTGCATTACTAAAGTAAAAGTTTAAAGGGTTGATTTTGGGGGTTGAATGCCATTTCTCAACACATGAGAGTCTATACATGGTGGCCAGTATATCTGGTGGAAGAATGGAAAAAACTGGGAAGAGCCACAGACCTATGGGAAGCTACTGGCAAGCTTTCTCACTTACGTAAGTTGGCCTTTAATAAACAGAAACTGGATAAACCAGATCAAACTCCTTAACTAAATTTTAAAAGTTTAATATACAGGAACTGGACACACAAGACTAGATTACATTCATGTTTCAGGTTTTTAATTTCCTTGACAGCTAAGAAATAATATCCACCTTTCTAATTCAACTTCTAAGAAAATACCCCTTAACTCGCACAAATATGAAAGACAGGACCTCACATTTCAATACATTACAGACAGCTATCTGTCTAACAATCTAACTAATCTATTTATCTATTCACTCATGTACCATTCTAAATTTATTGTGCTGTGCTAGTGACTTGAGACAAAATGTTCAGATGGAAAAGATGCCCAAAAAAAAGACAAAATGGTGCAATAAAGAATACAGAAACATAAATTAATCAATTTTCAAACTCTTTTACTATCAGGTCAAAATCACAAACTTGTACAAACAACTTACCGAATCACCTTTCACAAAGGATTCCTCACCAAATTCATCTAACATGCTGAAAAAGAAGAAATTTCATGCCAGTCTTTTGCGGGATGATGACAAATGTATGAAACAGGAAAGACAATATCAACACAATAAAAACACTATAAACAAAAACTGAAGCCAATATTAATTCTTCATAATTTCTGCTTGCTTATATTCAAGGAAGGCTAACTTGTGAGTGGCCTATTTTGGAGTACAACTATTAATAAATGTTGGTGAAGAAATTGGATTTTGTGTGTACTTTTGTGTACTTCTAACTTCTTATGTAAGTAACAAGAACATTAATCAGGGTTAGTAACATATATCTTTCAAAAATTTTAAAGGTTCTTTTCAAGGTTTTTCAAGGATCAAAATCATGTTTTTCAAGCTGCATTATTACATTCATTTTAAAGGATCCATAAATGAAGCTTTATGTAAACTAGTTAATACTTACTATTTCTCCATACGAGGAACATTTCTTGCACAAAAAAATTTATATAAAAAAAACAACATGAAGTCAATAGTATGATCACTGATATCATTTCCAATAATATTAAACATCCTACATCTGGGCATTAGAATAATGTAGTCACTGAACAAAGTTCATTTTAGTTTTGAGCACTATGCTATTTACAAAGTCCAAAATATTTTAGAATGAATTTTTCAGTTCTTGTAGCTTGTCATCAAGCTGTTTTTCAAGACCTCCAAGTCTATCAATTTTGTCCTTTTCACTTTTCCTCAAATTATTTTGATGTCGTGATAAAGGAGATTTTCCAATGGATCTTTGCTTTCAATGCATAGTCATCAGCAGCAGCTGTCATTGTCTCAAAGTCTTTTTTCAGTACCTTCCTTTTCTTCTTCACTCATCCCCATAAACAAAATAAAGGTATCTGTTGTTTTTTAAAAATTATTGCTTATTTAAAAACAGCGTATGAATATTTTAAACTATTCCATATTAGACATATATTTCTCTCAGCTTAGCTGTATTCTATATTTTTAGATTATCATGTTCATTACAATTATTGTTCATCCTATTTCCACTCAATCCCAAATTAAGACTACATATAGTTTCTACTTTAAAACTTGAATCTCTGTGTTCACAGACATACTTCTTTCATCAAAAATGATTTCATGCTGAAGGCTTCTTGTTTTGCCTGTATAAGCACCATTACAAGACAAGAGCTTGTGGTTTTTTTTCATCTGCATGTGACTGTGGAGCACTTTCTCCCATCGCACGCAAATCAATATCCTTCTGGCATAATTTGCATTTTGAAAGCTCTCTGAGAAGGATCTTATAATCCAAACTTTATATTTTTCTTCATCTAGCCACCAAAGTTGCAATCAGCAGCCATATATGTCAAAGCAAATGATTCAAATTTAAACCACTTCTACATCCAGGCTTCATACAATTGGAAGTTCAAAATGTACGACTGTGCAGTGGCCAGCATGTGTGTATTGTTAGGACTCTACGGTCAGAAACTAAGTAACAGAAAGAAGCAAAACCAACAAATTTTGTAAAACTTAACAAACAATTTAGTTATCATTGTTATAAATGAAAATGAGAGAAGAACTTACAGTATTATGAAGTGAATCCAAAATAATCCAGATAACAAACAATTTAGTTATCTTTGTTATAAATGAAAATGAGAGAAGAACTTACAGTATTATTAAGTGAATCCAAAATAATCCAGAAGGAAAGATCTTACGAAAATCACTACAATTAACAGTCTTGAATAAAAACTTTAAAAAATCATTTATAATCATGTACTAGGTTACAAAAAGTATTGATATACATAACATATATATATATATATATATATATATATATATATATATATATATATATATATATATATATATATATATATATATATATATATATATATATATAGAGGAGCCTCATTAATTCAGACTCTGTTTATCCAGAAACCTCACTATCCAGAAATAATTCAATGGGTATGGAATTCCTAAATGTTAATTTGCTTCATTATCAAGAAATCGGAATTCCAGATCCGAAAATCAAAATCGGGAACCAAAGTGTAAAATTACAATAAAACAGTTGATTGATTTAAGCTGTGGACAGTATAGGGCTTCATTTCCAATAAAATGGGGACATCAATAATCAGCTCATTAGCAGCTATAACAACTGTAAAATAAGACTTATAAAAATGACTGCATTTTATTAGTTTACCATAATGCATGAAGTAATTACGTGAAATAAACACAAGTCAATAGATGTATTCATTAATTTATTTCAAACATCAATGACTATATGGTACATTTACAACTAGTATATACAGGTACATGTACATGAATACGGTATGATGACGTCGTAAAATAAAAATGTGCATGATTCAATTATCCGGGAAACTTGTTAATCCGGACATACAGTCGAACCCACGTTTCTGAAGTGGAACCGCCAAATTCTCTCTTTGTCTTACCATTTTCTCATCGGTTATGTCGATTCTTTTATGTCGCCGAACCCTAATATCTCGAGCACAAAAGAGGGCCAAATTTGCCACTTAATGTCGGTTATCTCGATCCCCATGACCAATCGCCAGCTTTTGAAAATGTTAGTTATCGATGCCACTTCACCATCTCACTACCATATTTTCGCGTATATAAGACGCGTCTTATACAAAGTTTTACGTACCCCTCACCCAAGGTGCGTCTTATATTAGTGGGTGTCTTATCTAAGTATTTTTTAACTCGAACAAACGGTACAGTGTGTGATATTGAAGGATGATTATTGCAGTCGATATTCACGTTTCACGATTTTCATTCCTAGTTGTAAAAACAATTGGGTAAGTGTTCAGTAAATACCACGTGTACCAATCCAATGCAGGGCCTGGGATCGTCCTGGGCTTCGCCAATGTCGCAAATTGCGATTTTTTTCCCTTATTGGCGACAAAAATGTCCCATCTGGCGATTTTTTTGGTGACAGACTTTTTGGTTATTTAATTTGTACAAACAATCATGGATTTGGACTGGATAAATTAAAAGGGAGAACGAAAGGAAGCCACAAACTTGACTAAGCAATGCATTGGAATCAATCAGTACACAAATGATCTTTTGTTTGTATCGACAACCCCATCTTAGCAGTGCATTGTTACATCATAATCTGCTTATGCTGACATCTGGGCCGAGTACTGTATGCTGTGACAGTCAATCATGCTACCGTACTATACCTACAACTGGCCGACTTCTGAAGACACGAATAGAACAGATAAAATTAATGGAATGGTTAATCCTTCTGTTTGTTGGCTGAGATATGATAAAAAGTTAAAACAGATGTTCTATGATGCATGTATCAAGGCAAAGTTCGTCAATTAATTTACAACTGGCTGTGATATTTTGAAGAAGGAGTATGTCACCAAACATAAATCCAGGCGGTGTAAATAATATTTGTGCATTTTACTCATTGATCTTTTCCTTTTGCCATCAATCCCGTGTTACGGTTACAGAGACTTAAACTCCGCAAGAAGAAATAGCAAACAACAAATAAACAAGTTTTGCATAATTAAAAATAATTATTTATTTCTCAAAATACAGGAGTGAAAGAATCCCTATATTGGGTGTTAACTTATGCTACAGTAATATATATGGTCCAATATTGCCAGGTGTTGACTCGTGTAAGTTTCTTTCATGGGAATGGAGATCCTATTTTGCAAGAACACGGTCTTTTGATTTTTTAATTTACCTCTTGCGATTGGTTACGTTTATGCTAGCTTTGGACTAACCAATAAAATGATCGTACTTGGTTCACTGCGCATGTGCTGAGTTCACGTAGCACGTGATCATGGTCCGTATGGTCGTTCACTCCAATGACAGTTCACTCACTCTCGTTGATCTTGTCTGAAGGATAACATGCTGTAGCTATTCTGTTTATTTTTCCCTTCTAAAAATGTCTGGAGGTGTTAAGAGAAAACTGGACAATCAGTCAATAGAGAAAAAGTATGAAATCATACTGCAGCTAGAAAAAGGAACAAAACCGGCAGACCTTAGTCGTCAGCATGGCATTCAGCAAACACCATTTCAGGATGGAAAAAGAAGGCCGACATGATAAAGCAAATGTACGAGAAGTCTGTCTTTGATCCAGCAAGAAAAAAACTTAGAGTGGCTGAGCACAAGATGTCGACGATGCAGTGTTTCAATGGTTCACAAATACGCGAGCAACAAACCTTCCCGTCAATGGTCCCTTGCTGATGGAGAAGGCGGACATCCTTGCTGCAAAGCTAGGACACCCTGACTTTAAAGCAAGTCAGGGGTGGCTGGATCGTTTCAAAAAGAGGCACAACATTGTCTTCAAAGCAATTTGTGGAGAGAGTGCTGCGGTTTAACAGGAACAAGTGGATTCATGGCTGAAGACTCAAATGCGCACAATTTTGGATACCTATGAGACTCGGAACTTTTTAATGCTGATGAAACTGGGGTGTTTTGGAAATGCCTTCCAGACAAGACTATGGCGTTTCGTGGGGAGGCTTGTCACGGTGGAAAAAAGTCGAAGGACCGACTTACAGTGCTAGTTGCTGCTAACATGGATGGAAGCCAAAAACTCCCGCTCTACGTTATAGGAAAGTCCAAGAATCCCAGATGCTTTAAGCAGACCAAAGTTCTCCAATGTGATTACGATGGCCAGCCAAGCGCCTGGATCACAGGAGATCTATTCAGTGCATGGGTGAAAAAGTGGGACAGGAAGTTCCAAGCAGAGAAAAGGAAGGTGGCACTGATCGTGGACAACTGTAGAGCTCATCCGGATGTTCCTGGTCTCAAGGCCATTAAGATCTTTTACCTCCCACCTAACACAACGAGTAAGCTCCAACCAATGGACCAGGGGATAATCCAAGTGCTTAAGGTGTACTACAGGAAAATGTTGATGCGCCAATACCTGCTCCATGATGAAAAGAAGGCACAGTACACCCCTTCTCTTCTAGATGCAATGAACTTCCTGAGATCAGCCTGGAATGACGTGAAGAAGGAAACAATCTCAAACTGCTCGATGCACTGCGTCATTCAGGATATTTCCGATGATGAGTTTCAGGCACAGTGCTGTGCAGCCGCAGAAGAACTCGCGGAAGTGGCAGAAAAATCAAGCCTTACAGATGCTATCTTGGAAGAGGAGGCACAGGAGTTAGCCATCACTGTCCAGGAATTCCGAGATTACACAGAAATCGACAAAGACGTCGTTACTGATGGCGTGATCACCGATGAAGACATTGTATCAAGTGTGCAGTCAGCACAGGCAAGCACATCTGCATGCGGCAATGACAAAGAAGATGAAGAAGATGCGGACAAAGATTTGGAACCAATTCCCTTAGCTGGTGAGGTGGTAGAAATGCTACAGAAAATTTGACGGTATGGTTCTTTTGTAGGAGATTAACTGTTTTAGACAGCATAAATAATATTGAAGCATTTGTTTTCAAGCAGACTGTTAAAGGCAAAAAGCAACAAAGCATCAAAGACTTTGTAAAGAAACCATAGTAACCGTGTGTACGATACTTTTCAGAGCTGTGTCAGAGTGAAATGACTCGCGAATTTAATTTTGACACTGGCTAGCTTTTTGTAAAAACGAACTACACCCCGCACGTTTTTTGTGATTTTGAAAGCGATCTTTGTGTTTGCAATGTTGGAGAATATAATAAAGGTTTGTATCGAGAATCGACGGTGGTTTGTATTGTATACTGGTAAATCTCTGCTGTTAGTTGGTGCACATATGCCTTTTGTTGTTAGCAAACATGTATGTACATTTTTATAGCATGCCGATCGCTTCATCAAACAAATCACGGCAACGCTGTTGTGTAAAAAAACCTCCAAAAACACGGTTATGTACATTCTCATTTATTAACGCACATCATGTACATAAAGAAATTTCAAGCACATGTTAATATATTGCCGCCATATTGGTTTTCGTTTATCTCGATCATCGGTTACCTCGACGCTTTTTGGCAAACCCCTAGGCCGGCGACATAACCGGGTTCAACTGTATTCACTGGGAACAAAGATGTCCGGATTTACAAGGCTCCTCTGTATATATATATATATATATATATATATATATATATATATATATATATATATATATATATATATATCTCTTGTACATATACCTTTTAATAGCAACAATCCATTGGTTAGTTATAAACAAACTCTCTGGTATTTACCTAGCATCCTGTTTGTGACTGGAGGAAACAGAGAAAAGTCCCTGTATGATGGAGAAGAATAGAGCCTCAGAGTCTGATACACCTGCAAGGGACAATAATTTACAACACTGACACAAATTTTTGAAGGTCAGCTTTATCATGCCTGATAATCAAATAAACCTACAATTGATATTTCAGCTATTAACGCTAACTTTAATCACCCAAACCTAAAACATTTACAAAAAAAAAGCTATTTCTCCAAAAATGATAAGTTTTCTAATTTATCTCTTTCATAACGAGTAAGGTAAGAGGAAAAACTCCACCCAAACTCAAATGTGTTACTGAATTTTTTGAACTGCTTTATACTGTAATTACTTAACTCTCTGCATGATTGTGATGATGTAATTACATGTATTTAGAAATTCGTATTAATCCTACTGGACAGAACTAATAAGATAAGTAGGTCATGCAGAAAATAAATTCAGCCCAGAGTGATCTAAACAACGAAATGTTTATAACTAAATTTTTGTTGCAATTTTGTATCTTTATATTTTAACTCAACTTTTAATTTACACTTTATAGCCAGTATCTTACAAACGTGTACTATGACTGGGTATAAAAGAAACAAAACAAAAACAACCCATTCTTTCTTATCAGAGATGGGGTAGGATAACGTGTAGATACAATCAGAGATTAATATTATTTTTGCATTTAACAAAAAAATATTTGTTTTAGTCTGCTTAATAAGCTATTATCATCGTCAATCTCTGGAAGTAAGATTTTACTAGATAAAACAATATCCTGATTTAATCATCCATTAGGAGGTGTAGATTTTACTAGGTAAAACAACATCCCGATTTGATCATCTATTCAGGAGGTGTTGTGATAAAAATTCTTCAAAATGGCTGCTGTGGTGGAGATCCTGTCAGGAACAAAACCTATTCATTCTGCAAAAATTGTCCCTATTTCCTTATAGCATGGGAACCCCGTAAAAAGGTGCTGGTTTGAGTCTTACCATTAGATTAGCCCCGGTTGTCTACTTTTGTGTGATTGGGAAGGCATTTTACTCCAACTGGCTCCATACTAAATAACTTACTTGATCTGCTGTGCTGCCCAACATAAAACCAATATACACGATGTTTATATTATAGTGTATGCCAATAAAAACATTTTCAGCATGGGATTTAGAAGTGTGTGTGTGTGCTTCTGGAGACAAACAAAATTCACTTAATTAAAATCTTCAAAATCCATTGTAAGCAATCTAAAATTTACCTCCAAATACAGTGTGACCCCGCTATAACACGGTAGTTGGGAGCCACAGAACCTGACCACATTATAGACTGAACTGTGTTATAAGCAACCAAGACATATATAATAGTTTACTTAGAAAACCACGAATTGGTACATATACGTGAATACTGTTTATATATACATGTCTAATGTATAGCATGAATAGTATCAACACCGTGTACTCACCCACGAACCTCATCATATACATTGAATCCACAATACAAGTAATTCCATTGAAAATATGCACACACACAGCTTTAAAATATTCAATAATTTTGTCACAGGTCATACTGGTCTGAATTCAGTGGAAAAATATAGCACAATCACGTAACAAATGACGAAGCACATTTACTTTTCAGTACGTCCCAAGTCGGTAAAAGTTAGTTTGTGTTTTAAGTCGCCATTGGTAGCATTTGTAAGCAAACACTTTTTCTCTACAAAAAGAAATCTTTCACGACACAGTTAACGTGTTACAGTCACATCGGAAAATGCAAAAATCCATCAGATTCCATCATGTTTATATAAGTTTGGTACTGACTTCCTTTGATGAAACATTCTTTGTTTTTATTGAAAGATTGTAGTCGGCTATCTTTGATCAAGGGTGCATGCGTTAATGAAGTCAATGCTAAAGGACAGCTTTGGAGAACCAAACAAATGCCCATTTCTTATTGTGGCCGCAACATCAAATAATTGTATTGCATGACTGAGACTGATTTTTTTTTTCTCCATTTGCTGAGTACGTTTTCATAACAATTGGTGCTTCAAAGGGAATCTGTTTCCTTTGAAATGTCAGCAAACTGTTTTATCTAGGTAGATTTTTGAAAAGAAATTGGCCATCATTTGGACTATTCAAGTTACTGTCCCTTCATGCCTATTGAATAAACCAATAAGTAAGATGTAGTTTTTATCTTGTATTTAAAAAAAATTACATTTGTGGTAGCAGCATAATGCTGCCTTCCACGCATGCGTCTGAAAATTAACAAAAGGTCAACAGACGATAGAGAAGCAGGTGTTCTGGTTTGATGACAGGGATTATTACAGAGCATGCGATTGTTCTGAAGGATTTAATTCTGAGTGAAAAGAAGAGGAATTTTACTTACCATCCACATACAAATGTCAGTCTTTGTAAACAGATTAATTACTAATGAGTGGCCGAAAATCCGATGAAAGATAGATTACGAGATAATACCTCATCCGGTTGATCCCCGTTACCAGAAATGTCAACAACAAAAAAGTGAATATTTCACAACATACAGTACTCATGCTAGATGTCATAATAAGTGGATTATAATACAACAATGCACTGTTTAGATGGTTTGTCAATATGGACAAAGAACTTGTTTATGTAACAATAGATCAATTTCAGTGCATTTTATATCCAGTTTGCGGCTTCCTTTCATGGGGCCTCTGAATTTCTGCACTCCAAACCAATGGTTGTATATAAAAGTTTAAACAGCCAACACCATTGCCAATAAAAAAAATTCGCCACATGGTATGTTTTGCCGCCAATAAGAAAAAACAATCCAAATCTGCAACAATGGCGAAGACTTACGCAATCCCACAATAAACTTTTTATGGGTTATTTTTCGCATTTTTAAGAAGAAATAACTACTTTTTCAGGTATGAGAAAAATACATATAAAATTTCAGGAGCCAAGCCATGATTGTCTTGTATTATTCATATGCGATCTCTTTCTCAAAGTGATAAAAAAAATGATGTTTTTTTCATACTTTTAAGAAATATTTTTTTTTGTGTACAAGAAAAATACATGTATAAGAAATTTCGGGAGCCACACCACAACCGCGTATATCCGAATTTGTGTTATAACGGACCGTGCTATAGCGGGGTCACACACACTGTATACTAAAATGAAATGCTAAAATAAAATCACACCCATATTTACCAAATATGCCCAAATTCCCCAAACGAAAATTTGATTGATATACTGCATTATTAAAGAGGGTAAATTTACAAATCAATACTAACCTGCCCCAATAATCTTTCCACCTGGGGGGTTTAGCTCCTCAACTGCTGTGCCAGAAGCTGAAATAGAATTTAAAGTATAGTTTTCAGAAGTCAAGTTTACATTTTAGAATGATAATGCACACATTCTTTCAACTGTGATCAAGAAGAGCTGTCAGAGGAAAAACCAAGTTCATTGCATTTGCCAAAATAAATTAATTTCTCCCTATAATAAATACTTTAGTGATTAGAAAATAGTTTATAAATTAACAGCAAATCCAAGTAGGATGGTGAAAAAGATCTGCTCACTCTTCTCCTTTAATCAGCATATCAACTTCTACAAAATTCCAGATCTTCTATTACAATTTACATACAATATACAGAATTCAACAGCCCTGGGCCAAAAACATAAAAATGGCCTAAATGTATGTATTATATAGTAAACGTTACCAAGCTATTAGTGTCGTCTATGTCTGACAGACCTGGGGCTCTAAAAATTAACTGGCTGTCTAAATTATGCTGCACATAAGGCTCTAAAAATTAAAATGGCTAGTTACATCATGCTAAACAAAAGGCTCTAAAAATCAACTGGCTAGTTACGTCATGCTACACAAGGCTAGTTACATAATGCTACACACAAGGCTCTAAAAGCCAACTGGCTAGTTACATCATGCTACACACAATGCTCTAAAAACCAACTGGCTAGTTACATCATGCAACACACAAGGCTCTAAAAGTCAACTGGCTAGTTACATCATGCAACACATAAGGCTCTAAAAGTCAACTGGCTAGTTATATCATGCTACACACAAGGCTCTAAAAACCAACTGGCTAGTTACATCATGCAACACACAAGGCTCTAAAAGTCAACTGGCTAGTTACATCATGCTACACACAAGGCTCTAAAAACCAACTGGCTAGTTACATCATGCTACACACAAGGCTCTAAATGTCAACTAGCTAGTTACATTATGCAACACATAAGGCTCTAAAAGTCAACTGGCTAGTTACATCATGCTACACACAAGGCTCTAAAAACCAACTGGCTAGTTACATCATGCTACACACAAGGCTCTAAAAACCAACTGGCTAGTTACATCATGCTACACACAAGGCTCTAAAAGTCAACTGGCTAGTTACATCATGCAACACATAAGGCTCTAAAAGTCAACTGGCTAGTTACATCATGCTACACACAAGGCTCTAAAAGTCAACTGGCTTGTTACATCACACTACACAAAAGGCTCTAAAAGTCAACTGGCTTGTTACATCATGTTACACACAAGGCTCTAAAAGCCAAATGGCTAGTTACATCTTGCAACACACAAGCTCAGTCAGATTAAACAATGATCAACAGTATCACTGCCAAGTAGTTATTGAGCCACAGCTGATGATAGTTTTTTGGATGATTTCATGTCATTTTCATACAGATGTGCTAAAGACTGTGAGTAGCCTCTACAAAACTAAAGCACTCTTGGTTGTTTACAAGGCTATCCAGTATATTCTCTAGATTAGATCTGAGTGTTTTCTTTTTTTTAAATAGGGGAGTTTTTTTCTTTTTTAAACCTACAAAAACCCAGTGAAATTGTAATTGCTCATATTTAAAAGAAATACTGTACCTGAACAGATGATAATCTTCTGGTCATCATAGATAAATATTTCATCTCCATCCACTCTCAATAACTGATAGCTAAACAGCTCATATTCCAAGTTCTCCTACAATGGATTCATTTAAAAAATAAGACATCATTTAATTCAACTATTTTCAAATTAGAGAAATAATGGCCAATTTGCCGATATAATTATACCTCAATTCCCCAACACCCCCACTCCTACCAAATGATGAAGATGAGGCTATAGTTTTTAAAAAAAACCATAACTCTTATGAAAATTGTGTGAGTACAATTGTTTGTCAACATTTCTTCTTGCGATGACCATAATATTTACTAAGCTTCACAGTAATCCACTAAAAACAGTAATACAAAAACCTGTCATGTGCTGGATTCAGCTACATGTATAAAAAATTACAAAAATCAAGACACTACAATGATATGTCAATATCTGCATCTTTAAATGAGGACCATAATATGTACAAAGTTTCACAGCAATCAGTAACAAACTGCAAGATAACTTGCAGTCACAAGATTATGTCGTGAACTTCATGCAGCTGCAGGACAAAAAGGGCAATAACCCTAAGAAAAATTGCAGGAGTGAAGTGATTTGTTGATATGTACATTTTCAGTTGATTACAATAATACTAACTTTTTTTGAGGCAATCCATAATAAACCACTGGACTAGTTGCACTAAAGAGATACAATTATCTGTGTCATACAATACATTAATCTACAAGACATAAGGGCAATAACTCTAAAATAAAAAATGCAGGACTAGTTGTAAACTGGCTGGATGGATTCACACAAGGATTACTTTATACCAATGCTGAGGGTATAAAAATACATAAAGTAATAACTAAATATGACATTTAATATCCGTGAAAGTGTGTGTGCAGCAGCATGTCTATGAAAAATTTGTTCAAGGTTGGAGGCAGATATAAAAAAAATTGTAAAGTGAGGCAATACTACCTAAAGGATCCTCCCCAAAATACTGGTAGAGTCTAAATATATAACTGTTATTCTCAAAAATATATTTAATAAAGTTCAAAAAGGTATGCTACAGTCCAAGTATAAAATAATATAATATCTGAATGATTAGAAATGACAATACATCTAACCTCATATTGTAGTTTATAGTCCAGGACAGTAAAGCTTGAAGGAACTGACGGGGTACCACTAGTCAAAGTGCATATGTTGACTGAAAAGAGTAAAATCAAAATTACTGAAGATAATGTAATAAGCTTTCTTATTAGTTACTAACAATAATATTAAAGAATTGTGAAATTCAAGTGCTAGAGGAAAATAAACCTAACATATTGTTACAAACAAGTGGATCCAAATAGTTTTATACGGCAGTGGACTAATAACTTTGTGCTACACTGTAGGTCCAGTGCATATTAATATTGTGCCTAAAAACTTCACATTGTATACATACTATATACACCCATACTATATGATAAATAAAAGACCTTAGTATATACAACAATTGTGCAGTGTAAAACAAAATAAAGCAGTTCAACAAAAAATAATCATATATAATTTTCTTTTTAAAGACAGGGATAGATCATGAAGCATGCAGGTCATATTTATGCAGAGTATGAAGAAATTCCAACAATGCTTCAATAAACACCTTAATGCCAATTTTATATGACTGCAGCCTTGAATTCAAGGTCAAAAGGTCATGCAAATGTGTCATAGAATGAATCAGCTTCATAATGACCCATCCAAATTATTAAGAAAATCAATAAAGATGTTTAGGAAATATATGCCAATGAAAATAGTTTTACCAAACCTTAATGCAAATTTTCTATGATTCTTGTTGTTGTTTTGGGTTTAATGCCCTTTCTCAGTGCAAGATATGCTATACATGGCAGCTAGTATAACTGGTGGAGGAAAACCCTGGGCAAATGACCGGTAAGAACCAACAACCCACATGAAGCTAGTGGCACCTTTCTCATATACCCACATCCGGTGGGTCCGAGACTCAAACCCACACGGACGAAGGTGAGATGGCAGCAATCTGCAAAGGCAAGCACTTTGGACCACACAACCACCCGGGACCCCTTTCAATGACTGTGACCATGACTCCATAGTCAAAAGGACAAGCAATGTGTGTTGAAGAATGGACTGCTTTAGCTTCATAAAGATTTATCCAAGCCTGAATAAAATCCACCAAGTGGTTTAGAAAATATAAAATGAAAAAGTGCCATAACCTTGACCCAAAAATCAAAATGGCAAGCACGCATGTATGAGAATGAATCAGCTTGGCTTCATAATGACTCTCACCTCTGTCTGCGTAGGTTCGAGTCTCGGATTCGGCCAATGTGGGTATGTGAGAAAGCTTGCCAGTAGCTTCTCGAGAGTCAGTGGTTCTTTCCGGGGTATTCTCGGGTTCTTCCTCTACCATTAATACTGGCCGCCATGTATAGCCTATCGTGTGCTGAAAAATGGCATTAATCCCTACAACAACAACAACAACATCATAATGACTCATCATTGGGTTTAAGAAATATAAGCATATGAAAATCTATCATGCAGTTTAGGAAAAAACAAACCATTAACACAACTTTTCCATGACTGTGACCTTATCCCCATGGCCAAAGCAGTAAGTCAGCATGTTTTTTAAAATGTAAGAAAAAAGGAAAAAGACACATTAAACTTGTTTTATGGTCAAAAAGTTCTTGGGTAGGCATTTGGAAAATTGGATTGTCCACTTATTTAGGTTACTGATGGCAATTAAATCTGACAGTGATTCAGGAGAGAAACACATTGGGTTATTGTTTTGCAATTTGTATTAAAGGCCAAAAATATCAAATATAAATTTAAATTAATGTGTGGCTATGAATATTTAATATATGAAATGACAGAAAATAATACAAGTTATGATTGGCACTGAGGTTACAGGTGTCCTTCTGAGTTACTGGTGTGCATCTTTGCAGACACTGAATCAACACATAATTTGAATGAGCAGTCTCCAATTTATCCCCAATACACAAGTTGGACTCAAGCTGAGGTGGACTCAAATATTAAGGATTTAAATTTTGGATCAGAAATGCACAAACATTACCTACCTGGATTTTAAGCACAACAAAGCCAATTCATTCCCCAAAATATAAAGATTATTCAATTAAATTCCAACGGTCTATTAATTTGCTCATTTATAAAACTTTCAATAATATGTATGGATCTTGCTCCATTATCAAACTGTCCAAGATAATAAAGATAAGAAGCCCACATTCCAAGTTTGGTCTGAATCAGATCAGAAATATGATCTCCAGAGCAGTAACAATTGTTGCTCGGTAGCTTCACGACACATCATGGGTGACACATGAGGGACATAGCACAATACTACAAAGTCCATTGACCTTATGGACAGGCAAGTTTAAAAATGAGGATTTCACAGAATAAGCTGTCTTACCTTCATAATGATTAATACCAAATATCAAAATCTATCCAGGAGTGTAACAAATATAAGCCAATTAAAATATCTTTACCCAAAACTTTAACACAAAGTTTTCATAACTAAGACCTTGACTACCAATTAGGCTCTCCCAAAAATGTGTTTCCTATTACAGTGATTTTAAAATTAGGGTAGGTAGGTAGGTTTTTTTTATTAAAAAAATAACATTATATATATATATATATATATATATATATATATATATATATATATATATAATGATTAGTATATCTTACATACTAAGCACCTCAAGTACTGGGCAAAACCAGCTCAATTAGATGCACTAATCAATTTCAGGAAATTTTTTTAGAAATTTTGTTTAGCTTTTGTGGGGAAAATGTGCTAAGGTCAGCAACAAAAACCTGGGATGATCGGCCAACCTAAAACACACATGGGGGGGGGGGTGTGCCTTACAATGCTAACAAACTGCTGACATTGGTAGAAAATGACTGCCAGGTCTTACCTACCAACAATGTGGACTTGACAAAAATGCAACAGAAAAATGAAAGCACAACAATTACAACAATTTTGTTTTCTCAATCATGTGGGACTGAATTACCTATAGCATAGTGGACAGTGGGATTTGCCTCCAGGTCTGCACCTGCTCCAAGAATTGTCACTCCATCTCTAAAAGTGCAAAATGAAGTCTTAATTTCAGGAATGAAAATAAACCCGAATGACCAGCTCAGAACATAGGATATAAATTAAATTCATAACATCTTATGTACAAGGAAGAAGACATCCCAGTTTTAATTTGCTTTTAGGTGTTATAAATCATCCACTGAAGTTATTATTTCAAGTTAACACTAAACCAGAAAGGGAAGTAACTGCATTACACTTCCCACAGCAACTTTATATCCATGAACAAGATGCAAGAAGCTGTAATTCTATATTTTTCCAGGAAATTCTCACAACTGCATTATGCTCCTAAGAACAAGAAAGGTTTAGTTAAAGGTTCATAAGGTTGCGTACATTGTTGAAGCAAATGTATAGTTCCCATGGACTACTACTTTATGTACAACTAAAATGTAAAATTTTATCAGGGTCCTTGCATTCTTCATAAAATAAATCATCACTTCACCATTATCACCACCTGAATTTGTTTGAATCAATACTTCATTTGTAATTCATCCACCTCTTGTAACTTACATGATGCTATAGATAACTTTTTAAAGCAGATCTTTTAAAAATTTCTCTTAAATTAGTATCATATGAAATACACAGAACAAAAATGAAACAGATTTCACTAATAAACACTGAAAACCATCAGTATAAAGGTAAGAGTGATGTAATGTAAGACTACTGTTCTGCAGCCAGTGTTTCAGTTAGGTTCTGAGAAAATAGGGGGCAATAGCCCCTTTCATATGAAATAGTGAGCCCATTATGGGATAGTAATTGGCCAACCACATAATAGAATGATATCAATTAATGAAGTCTATTATACCTATAATATGCATGGAAGAGCAAACTAACTTCTTGAAGATTGTCCTCTTTAATGATTCCAACAATACTCTAGCAGTGCAAAAAGAAGTTGGTCTACAATTTTACGCCCAACTAACATTATAAACTTCCGGCTCAGAAAAGATTTCTTGAGGTTGTCTGAATTTTGTTTCCTTTTTGGTTATGCCAATTTTGGAATGCAATTCATTGTTGGAAGTTTGACTTTCATTTTGAATTTTGTCAGCTTTACTGTTTTGTTCACTAGATCATCATCTCTGTTCATTTTGATCACTTGCGCACTCAAAGCACAATACTTTGTCCTTTCATATCTACCTCTTAGCAAAACTTCCCCACCTTTACAAATGTAAATGGTACTATATCAAGATTGTATCATGTAAATGGAAGAACAATATTTATGAAAAAACCTTAAACTACAATCTTCCTTGTAGTCAAAATGTTTATAAGATGGAGATATAATTTACCTACTTGATCTGCTTTCATCAAGATTATTAGAATCCGGTAGCATGCCAAGCTTATTCTCAGTCAAGAAGTATTATGGGATATACCAAATACATGATTATTTCTGGAACTTCCCAAGTGTTGCCATATATGGGATTTGGAGCAATGGGAGAAAATAAACAGGACAAGCAGAGCAACTAGTGAAATGGAAAATAATCTCTTGATGGATTCTTTAATTTACATAAAGCATCATTTCATAAAGATTTTAGATGATTAGTGCACCTGCATCAGATCAAAGATACCAAATGTGTTTTGTTTATTATATTATTGCCACATTTTGGCACATTAAATCTTTAATTCTGAGGGAACATTGCAGCATATCTGCACTTCTCAATTCTATTCACCTCCACACCCTGCAATAGAATCCAGACTCACTTAACTCCAACTCACAGATATGGAACAAAGTTATAAAATATGGTACAGCATGTCTGCTTATCTCAGTGACTTCCAAATTATGTTTAGCTCCACACCATGCAAAGTGTCCTGTAACCCCAAGGATATGGCTCAAAGTAATAAAACACATCGACAGTATGATATAATACCTGCCTTTTCTTCGAAATCAACCAGTTAACAAAATGTGTGGATAATAAAAGCACAATAGTTTGAATTTGGGGAAGAAAACAACTTACTGTGTTGGCTGCATGTCTAAAAGCCATGTCTTAAGTTCTGTCAACTGAAATGAATCTTTGTCCTGGAAGAAAACAAATCTGCAACAGTATCGTATATATTTAATTTGTTATCTCAATGGACAGAAGAATAAACTCTGGAAAGAAAACTGTTTACCAAATTATGTTTCTCCTTTAAATACCTTACCCAATCACATTAAAAAATAATCAGAGAGAAGCACAGCTAACTCTGAAATCCAGCAATCACAAAGATGATGACAAATTTTGTCTTTAAAGACAATATATATATATATATATATATATATATATATATATATATATATATATATATATATATATGTATGTGTGTGTGTATGTGTGTGTTAAGGGAGAAAACTCTTCCTAACTATTCCCATTACTTCCCCTTACCACATCAGAACAATTTTAAAACCAAAATTGGTTTCAAGGTAACTAAAAAGAGGATTTTAAAACTTTGATCTGATATAGCAGACTGAAAATGAAAACTTGAATCTCATACATTTCACTATAAATTGCAATAAAAACATGATACTGTGAAATTTATGTTGTTTGGGTCAAGATCTTACCACCTAAATAAATTACATTGTTTAGCATGTTCCCTGGCAAAATTTTCATGAGTATCTCAGATACCTGGCAGCTCATACTGATACATTTCCACAAATTAAAGTGGAATTGTTATAGTTTGACGACACTTTTATGTCTTTTTCCGAATGGATTCAAATTCTGACAAACAAATGGATGAAGTTCAGTTGACATATGTTTCAGTTGGTTGAAATGCAATGGAAGCCAAGTAATGTTGACATTGGTGTAAACTAAAATATGTTTCTTGAATGAAACAAATTAAATATAACAATACTGACAAAAGCGATCTGATAGCTTCATTTTGATGAGATACTTATCATCCCTTTAACTGATTTTGGCATTCCTTGGGCTGCCAAGTGTGTGATATATTCCTGAAAATTTGGCCACGAGTTCTCCTGTCAGTCACCCAAGGAATATGCTATATAATGCTGTTTATTTTCGCAGTAAGATGTCAACCCAAACAACAAGCATATCATGGCAGTTATCTAATATTGCAGGATTAAAACAGACACAAACAATCCAAATCACACTGAAATTACAGTGAAATGGACAGTGTGAATTAAATTAAATGCCTGGAGAAAAATGCAGAATTGATGATTACATGGAATATGTGATCATTTACTTAGCATTAACCAAAATAACTTACAAAAAGGTTGCATACTGAGTTGAATATTAAATACTAAAGACCTTTTTGCAGGCAGTAAAGTACCAGCCAGTATACTGTATGACAAAATTTGACAACTGCAGTGCAAAATAATCATCTTCAATGAAGACAGAACAAGATTAGACAGTAAAATAGATGAAATATACTATCCCGAAGTTTGATAACTTAACAGAATTGCTCAAATGAAAAAAGGCGCAAAGTAGATCAGTATTTGCAAGTCCTTGTATAAAGCATGTTGACCAATGTGATCAGAAGTATTAACTGATAAGTGATAGGATTTGGCATCAATTTCTTCATCCAAGAGGAGAAAAAACAAGCCAGAACGACTTGGTGAAC
Source organism: Sinohyriopsis cumingii (assembly GCA_028554795.2). Taxonomy (NCBI): domain Eukaryota; kingdom Metazoa; phylum Mollusca; class Bivalvia; order Unionida; family Unionidae; genus Sinohyriopsis; species Sinohyriopsis cumingii. The sequence goes on along the minus strand of CM068825.1, from coordinate 15,325,015 downwards.
TTAGCCAGAGAGGGTCAGATTGGCCATGTAGTGGATATGATGAATGTGTAACATATCTGATGAAGATATTTGGAAAGAAAGACCTCACACCTACCCAGACTTTTCTCGCAAGGTTTTCTCTAAACATTCTCTCAGCATCAATCTGGTACAGAAGCTGCCAAAAAAAATGAAATAAAAAAATGATGCGTATGATCTACAACTGTAACATAATGGGTGAGTTTCCTCTACCAGCAAATAACGAGCACTTGTCATTATGAACTTAGATTCTCACTCAATGAATTAAAAGACATTTCGAATCCTCTTGACAAAACTAATTCATAAGGTTATCGGATACTCAGGGTTCTCACTGGCAGCCAGCAGCCAGCTTAGAAAACCTTCCTGTATACAACTGAAATAATGTAGCCATCTACTTTACAACACACTCATTTCTTATTTGGATTGATGCATTAACCCAGCTTGGTACTTTTCAATCTTAGCCAGCTTCTTTAAAAGAAATTAGAATTCTGGAGTCTAGCTAGCAAATAAGAAAACCTTTTTTGTGAAATTTAAATAAAATGAACAACGGTAAAATCACCACTGCTCATATGTAAAAGTTTAATATGACATTCAATTACAATGAGTGTGGATTCCATTATGTGTTGATTCAATTACAATGAGTGTGGATTCCATTATGTGTGGATTCAATTACAGTGAGTGTGGATTCCATTATAATGTATGTGGATTCAATTACAATGAGTGTGGAATCCATAATAATGTGTGCGAAATTCCAAAACTGAATGGCTTCATGAGATCAATGACTCACCCTTTCTGAGATACCATCCTGAACAATCCACTTCTGCAGATGCATTCCTGATAAGACATAAAATGGCCGCTCCTCATCTCCCATCTCACCAGCAACAAGGGCCTGCAAAGACTGAACACAGACAAGGCAGTCACAGAATGGAGCTAAAAATAATCACATTCATAAAAGAGTAAAGTTTTGTAATAATTAAACATGTCTTTTTAAAGTCTTTGCCAAATCTATTAAAAACTAATGAGTAACTAAATGCTTCCATTTACATGGAAACAAAATTAATCACTCAAAGGAACTGACACACTACTGGATAAATAGAATGTGCAGAAATTCAAGATAAGAGCTGTTCTTCCTTTAACTTGTGAGTACTGAAGCCATCTCTGATATTCTTACTCAACAATAAGATTTCAAATTAGCTGCTCTGGTGGACATATTGGATGTCAGATTGGTGCCAATTTAAGGTAGAACAAAGTACCCATCATTAGAAGACTGGTGAAAACTGTATGTCATAATGATCATCTATTTCACTGGGACAAGATTTTAAAGACAGCCATTGTGGCAGTCATAATGGATGCATGATTGGCACCACTTTCAGTCAGGACCAACTAGGTATCATAAGAAGTTTATTGGTGATAACCCCATCCTGATATAACCATCCATTTGGGAGGAGTGGAAATAACATTTACAAGATAGGTCTGGTATGTATGTTGTATGGCTTTACAGCATCAGAATCAAAGTGTATATGTAGTGCCAACAAATGATTATATGTTAGGATTAATTAACATCATAAATCTTCAAGTACAAAATTCATTTCAATTCGACTACCCTTAAAGTGGAAATTACATTAAAAAAGTATTCACAATGGATATGGTTGCAACCATACTGAAATCCAGATCAAGTGTTTTAGCAAAAACTTCATGTTGACAAAATCATCCATTCAAGAGCAGCAATAGCAAGATTTTCAGAATTGTCATTGTTTGGTAGCCATAATGGATGTCAGATCAGCACCATTTCATTCATGACTAATTGGACATGGTAAGAAGTCTTTTGGTGAAAAGCCAAAGTTAATTTGACTTTCCATTCAGGAAGAGTTACAATATAAAGATTTTCAAGATGGCTACCATAGCAGTTGTATTGGATGTCAGCTGATCACGATTTTTATTTTGGACAAACTAGACATAACCTTGACCAAGAAATGCACACACTTCCCGTCAATTCCATAACCACACATCTTTAAGTATACAGTGCACACTTCCCATCAATTCCATAACCACACATCTTTAAGCATACAGTGCACACTTCCCATCAATTCCATAACCACACATCTTTAAGTATACAGTGCACACTTCCCATCAATTCCATAACCACACATCTTTAAGCATACAGTGCACACTTCCCATCAATTCCATAACCACACATCTTTAAGCATACAGTGCACACTTCCCATCAATTCCATAACCACACATCTTTAAGTATACAGTGCACACTTCCCATCAATTCCATAACCACACATCTTTAAGCATACAGTGCACACTTCCCATCAATTCCATAACCACACATCTTTAAGCATACAGTGCACACTTCCCATCAATTCCATAACCACACATCTTTAAGTATACAGTGCACACTTCCTGTCAATTTCATAACCATATATCTTTGAACTATAAAATGCAAACACTCCCTATCAATTCCATATCTCTTTAATTATGAAGTGCACACACTCACTGTTAATTACATATCCGTATCTCTTTAATTATGAAGTGCACACACTCAGTGTTAATTACATATCCATATCTCTTTAATTATGAAATGCACACACTCAGTGTTAATTACATATCCATATCTCTTTAATTATGAAGTGCACACACTCAGTGTTAATTACATATCCATATCTCTTTAATTATGAAGTGCACACACTCAGTGTTAATTACATATCCATATCTCTTTAATTATGAAATGCACACACTCAGTGTTAATTACATATCCATATCTCTTTAATTATGAAGTGCACACACTCAGTGTTAATTACATATCCATATCTCTTTAATTATGAAGTGCACACACTGTGTTAATTACATATCCATATCTCTTTAATTATGAAATGCACACACTCAGTGTTAATTACATATCCGTATCTCTTTAATTATGAAGTGTACACACTGTTAATTACATATCCGTATCTCTTTAAAAATGAAGTGCACACACTTCTTGTCAATTCCGTAACCATATCTCTCGGAAAGCAGTAACTCCCTGTCAATTGGATAACCATATTTTTTTAACTATGAAGTGCACACATGCTCAGGGATGTAGAATACATCTGATATACCTTCAAGAATACCTCTAAAATTGACTAATTAAGGCAACCTGCTTACCATGTGATGCAAGTGCGATCATACACTATCTGAGAAAGTTTATGACTTTTCTTTGGAATGCAGTTAATATAGATAATACTGACCTATTTTTTAAAGAATACCCTTTCTTGCCTTTGTATGAAGTTTTGATTCTGGCAATGTTTTTATTTACCATATTTGCTTTTAACTATATAGGTTTCTTTTTGTGTGAGCTTCCTACTAACCAAAAATCTAAATACAATATAAAAAGACGTTCCATCCACCCTAATTAAATACATATTGTTTTCATTCCATCTCAATACAAACAATCCCTTGCTTCCATCGTATTCTTTATGTGACTCACAGCTCCAGTTGTGTGTCCAGGATCAGATCCAAAGATGAGGGAGGACATCCGACGACCAAATCCTGAGAACATACCTTGTGCTGCCTTTAGTGGATGGTAAGAGATCTTGTTCTGTAACAAAGTTAAAAATATATTACACACACTTCCAAAACCATTTCCTTAGAAATAATGTTATGAACAGGTGGTCATTGTTAAGGGTGTATCATTTCCATCTATGCTAATTGATTATTTTAGCTCATCAGAATCATCTCAGTCAATCAACATGGAGAAAATTGTCATCAACTGGGATTATAATTTTCTAGCTTAATTTTGCTGAAGTTTAAAATACTGCATGACTGGGAAGCTTTCTCCCACCCACCATATAAAGAATTCCTAATATGTCCCTATTCTGGTTCAAACACGATGTTATAAAATCAAGAACGTTGTATAGCAAGTTACTAAGAACAATGGAACACATTGCCACACTATCCCACTACACCCCAAAATTCTCTGCCTACAATAACAAACAAACCTCCAAGAGCTCTGGAATATAAAACTAAATTAAACACATTAATTTTTTTATTTGTATAGATGACATTTAGATTTAGAAGAAAAGTATAAATAAATTAAAATGGAAGCATTCTTATACAGTGATTCTTTCAATATACAGAGAACTGTAAACAAAGTGGCAGAGTTAATTATATCATAGAACACTAATTCAGAAGCTGTACTGCATCTATTAAAATTTACAAAATATTCTCAAACCATCTGCATTATTGCAAGAAAAGAGCATGAAGAAACAATGCTGATGAAATTTGAAAACATATACGCACAGCTGCCAACCCTCCAGGCTTGCAATTAGTGAAAATAGGGATTAAAATTAGTGAATTTTGACGAATTATTGAAACATGGTCTCCAGCTGATAAAGATAGATTCAATTCAACAAGAAAACTCACAAACAATACAACAGTGTTGGTATCCTGCAGGTCTTCCATCGATGGCTTAAAATATTCCCGAGCTGAAATTTGCTGCAAGTTCTTAATTTTCCCAAGCTCTATGTGCTTTTGTTACCTACGTGCTTCCTCACATTATCTCTGCCACCATGCCTGATGCTAAAATTTGTGGCACACTGCATGCAATTTTTGGTATATTCCAAACTAAACTTCACTTTTTGTGCAATACATTTCTTTTACCTTGTTGGTGAAGATATTTTCAATATGCAATGCTGAATGGTAATTCAAATAAGTGTTTGCAGCGCATGCGTGGAGCAAAATTCCGGTTAGGCACCAGTTTCTCTCAAAAGCATTTGTAAAACTAATATTAGACATATAAATTAAAATATACTAAAATGCTTGCTACCTGGCCAACTGTACCAATCAGCTACAGTTCCACTAATATCACAACCAGCAGTACCGGACTGTTTTGGCAACTGCTGATGTCATGACTAGCACTTAATGGGAAATCTAATCTTATATTAAATATTTAAAATAATTGAGAATTGGGGAATTCATGATTTTTTCTGCACACGACATGAATCCGTGAAATGCTGAAAAAAAGTCACATAATTGATGCCAAAATCATGAGGGTTGACAGCTATGTATATGCAATGATTATGATAAATGACACTATAATGGAGAGACAATAGTATAAAGTCCAGGCCTAGTATATATAATTGACAGATAATAATGTAAAGTCCAGGCTGAGTAAACATAATTTTCAACTTATTTATAGTTAATTGCGAACATAAAATGCTCTAATGAATCTTGAATCTGAGGACTGATGGGAAAAAAAAAAAAGATTAAATTTTTAACCGAAGGTGAAGGCATGCATGTCAAGCCCACATTCAAAGCAATGCTATAAAACATGTGTGAACATGTCCTATAATTAACTGCTATAACTTTATAAAGATTCAACAGTATATGAAGAAAATGAATTTTAGGAAAACTAAGCAAAAAGAAAACTTTAAGAACAACGTTAATTGATTAAATGTCTCACCATTAAAATGATTAATGCCATGTATAATGAGAATCTATCAAAGAGCTTAGAAACTATTGGTAAATTATAAACTTTATGCAAAACAGTAATGTACTTTTTCAATGACGGGGACCTTGACCCTACAGTAAATGTGGTGAGCAAGCATGGCAAAAAATGATTTGTCTTAGCTTCACAATTATTCTTGCCAAGAATGATAATCTCTCAAGGGGTTAATGAAATATGTACATATGAAAAAATGAACCAAATCCATAACCGTCGATGCTGCTACCAATGCTGGTGGAAAAGTGCCGTTTCTCGCTTCCAACTAATATGGACTTGAACAAAATTGGTCCTGATCAGTTATTACTTTTTGTTTGGTTTGGTGTTTCATGGCACATCCACCTAAGTAGGTTATTTAGTGCCAAGGAAAATGAAGTAAAATGCCTTGCCCAAGGTCAAGTTGTTGACCCAGGCCAGCATGACATTAAGATCTGAACCCACGCCCTTCTAGTCACGAGTCAAACATGCTAACCACTGAGTCACCATGACTCCTGATCACCAACTGAAATCAGCAGAATGTGAACACTTTACTATTTATTTGCAACTGCTTGTTATTGTTGTTATAGGGTTTAACGCCATTTTTCAGCACAAGATAGGCTATACATGGCGGCCAGTATTAATGGTGGAGGAAGAACCAGAAAAACCCCGGAAAGAACACCGACCCATGAGAAGCTACCGGCAAGCTTTCTCACATATCCACATTTGTCGAGCCCGAGACTCAAACCCACGCAGACAGAGGTGAGATGGCAGTGATCTGTGACAGACAGCGCTTTAGACCACTCGGCCACTTGGGGCCCCTGCAACTGGTATCTAAAGCAGGAAAGATACTGAACAAGCACCAATAATACACTCATTCATTATCACGAGAAGTTTCCACAGGAATCATTTTTACGCAAAGGACATGCATCATTTGCTACATTGAGTTCAATCGTGAAAGTGAAGATTCAACAATCCTTGAGATCGAGGGAGTTTACCTGGCCAGGAACAGGAGTCAACATAACCAAGGAACTTGTGGTGGTGCCCAACAAACATCCATAGGGCTAAGAAGAAAAATAGAAAAAGAAAGACAAAATTCAAAAACAATTCACATATTCATAATGCAATGGAATAGGTGCACAGAATTGCTAGTGAGCAGTGATACTGTTCTTTAATGCAGAAGTTTAATATAAATTACAGGAAACTAATATTGTATTTATCGACTTCAAATATAATAATATCAGAAAATTCACTACAGTCAAGCAAAAAAAAGAAAGATGAGAAATCCAACTTTTAACCCTCTGCACACATGTGAGTGAAATAACCAATCAAAAGGACATTTTTAACATAAATATACATGACTAAATCAAAATCTCTTGGTAGCAGATGTCTTTGGATGTCTTTAGAAGCAACCTCCAGAATGGATATTCTACTCCCACTTCAGGTGAAAATGACAAAAATATCCGAGGCTGAATGAGTTAATAGCATAATTACATAGTGTAAAGTTCCGTTATCTGCATGTTACAGTACAGCCATTGTGTATCTTTGATGCTGCATAATAAAATAAATATTGAATTCCATCAAACTTGCATGATGACTGTGCTGTACTCCTGTTGTTTTCTTAGTACATTGTATAATTTTCTTAGTACATTGTATAATAACTGGCTTTCACCAGGGGTGTGGGTGTGTGTGATTTGAATTTTTAACATAGCTTTAATAGTCATATCACTATTATGTTTGCAATGTGGTAGTTCATAGTGACTCTAGCACTGAGTTATCAAGCCACAGACATGTAGGATCATGTCCCACCCCATCACATTATCCTGACACCAGGCAGACCAGTCCTAATGCTAACCTCTAAATGCCAAATACCAAGTGAGGCAGCTGCAAGTACCATTTTTACAAGTATCTGGTATGACTCGGCTGTGGTTTGAACCTGCGACCTCCTGCATCCGAGGCCACTGGAGCTTTCACCAAGGCTCAAAATCAGGGTAAAGAAAATGAGAAAAATAACTTCTCCCTCCAAATGAAGAATGGGAAAAGTTATTGTCGTTGTTGTGGGGTTTAACGCCATTTTTCAGCACACGATAGGCTATACATGGCGGCCAGTATTAATGGTGAAGGAAGAACCCGGGAAAACCCCGGAAAGAACCACCGACCCTCGAGAAGCTACTGGCAAGCTTTCTCACATACCCACATTGGCTAAACCTTAGACTTGAACTGCCGCAGACAGAGGTGAGATGGCAGTGATCCGTAATGAAGAGCGCTTTAGACCACTCGGGGCCCCAGTGGGAAAAATGACCTCCCTCCAAACGAAGAAGCAAGACAGTATGTGGAAAAAGTGGAGCAGAAGTAGAGTAAAAATGTCATTTTCATTTGCTTATTAATTTACAATATCAGCAGAAAATAATGTGGTCAACAGAAATAAATATTTTGAAACAATAAAGATCGAACTGCTCTACCCATGTTTTGTAAAGATTGTCTAATGTTGCCTTTTTAAAAAATTTCCATTTCATCATTATCAGGTAAAAGTCTGAGCTAATCAAAGCAACATCAACAAATACCCTAGATGAATTTTTAAAGGCAGCATTGTCGTATGAATTAATTTTTATTCATTTGTTTATTTCAACATAAGCTTCTCACTCAATAGTTTCTCTGTGCATAATTCCCAACATCGACTCAACATTGTAATTAATTAATAAAGATGCAATATTTGGTATAACTTGGAAATGACCTTACATAAAAACTACACGTGTGGCAATTCCAACTGGTGTTTCAACACCTTTTCTTAGAAATAAAACTGTTTTGGTCAGTGAAAATATACTCCAATGAATCAACATACCTCATAAAACATCCCATGCGAGGTGAAAGTAGATGATTATGTAATGGATTATTTTTTTTATTACATTCATTAGCACAGTTGCAAATGTGACTGATAAAAGGGTCCCTGTGCACCTTATGAATCATCATCATCATTGGCGACTCAGTCTCGAAAGACCATGCGAATAGCGCCCTTGGGGTGTTGTCTGTCTCTGTTGGCATCCTCTGCTGTGACTGTGCAGACCTATACGCGAGTGACAGTCCCTATTACAACTGATGCAGTTATACTGGGAAGTCTGTGTTACTGTGGTTGCTGCCACGTTCTTCTTTCTCTTATGTTTCTCCGCCACCATTTGGCCTCTCCTCGCATCAGCGACTGATATGCCATTGTTTACTGTCAGTCTCCAGGTGCCTCGGTCCTCGGCCAGCTCTTCCCAGCCATCGGGTGAAATGCTGCATGCCTTCATGTCCCTTTTGCATACATCCTTGAAATTGAGTGAGGGGCGGCCGACTCTTCTCATGCCAGTGGCCAGCTGTCCATATAGGATATCCTTTGGCACCTTATGAATATGTTACATACTTAGTATCACTTGGATCCTATGGGATATTCATCCATATGGTAAACCCAGAAAAGGTGCTTCTGCAACCCAAGATCTGTGTTAAATGAGAAACTGTGGTCGGGAGAAAAATGGGTAATACTCAAATCCATGTTTCATTGGGAACCTTCTCCAAATCAATGGGTTAAGTGGAAACTGTTCATATGCACTTATCAGTCCAAAAAAGCAATTCTGGTCACTTATTTGTCCCTAGTTTAAGCCATGTTTATCATAAAACTTCACAAACAGGATACAGACACCCACATCTAAGAACTGAAAACCCATATCTTTCTGGTTATATAATAATTAGTCTTAATATCTGCATTATGTCAATGCATATATGTTGACAAAATTGTCTGAATAAGACAGTTATAAATACGTCTTCAATATGATCTGATGAATATTTTCTTACACACCCACAGCAGAAAAAGGAAATTTTAATGTAAATTATGTTTCTCCAAAATCACATTAATGTAAGAAATGACTGCTGCCTCCAGAATCCAGCCCTCCCATATCTGTAAAATGTACTCTCATATAAACAAAGAGAGAAACTCTTATAGATTAGCTGTTTTCACTGATTGTTTAAATCTCCTCAACTAAACTCTGTCCATTCAGATCAGAATTTGTCAGCAACTTTCAGGCCAGAACATTCCTTGACTGGAGTTTTATCCTGTTCCTGGGTGCAAGTCTAGGGTAGGTCATGCCATAAGAAAATGACGATGCTTTATCATCAGTGTGCACTGCCTGAGATCTAGTCAGGAAAGCTAACAGAGCTGGTATTGATACAACACGGATTTAATGTGGTACGGCTGTATTATGTCTGGCACGGGCATCTGGGTCCACGTGACTGGCTGGATTAGCAGGGCAATATAGCAATGTCGTGTTCTCTGGTCTCGGATACTGGCTTGATTAATATCCAGACTGTATCGCAAATATCCAAATGGCCAGATGGGTCATCGGCAGCGAGATGGTAAACAGTGTATGATGAAATTCTTGTGGCCAGCAAGGTCAGAAAATGCTTCCACATGGCACGCCTCATCCTCAAATTCATTTACAGGCTGGGAGACAGACTTACACCCAGTGGGCTAGCTATTAACAAGTGATTAATGTTCCTCAAATTCACTCACTGACATTCGCTTTGACAGAGCTTTATGATTATAATCATTGTTAATCTCAGGTTTTGATTAGAATGTTAAGGTGGAGGCACTATTGCAGCTTCTGGTTTGGCTATTTTAGCTAGTGGAGCAGAAGGCATCTTCACATTCCTAAGAAAGCTAGTAGATGATTTTGAATTAGGGTTAATATTAAGTATATCCTTGTCGACTAAAGTTGAAACATTCCTCTGAGTTACTCTACTAAATTATGTAATACTGTGGTAGCATTAAGTATCATGAAGTACCACTAAGTATTTTGTTGCTGCCCCAAACCACAAATGTAAAGATCCAATGAAAATTTAGAAGCATATGATAAAGACGCCTCACTCTAAATTTTCTTACGGTGTTTCATTACATTAGATTAACATAGAAATTGATAAATCAATGTCAATTCTGTAAGCTGGTTAAAAAAATATTATCTTTTAAATGTTTTATTTCAAATCATTGAAGCATCAGGTGTTTTCTTGTCATCATAGTTTTATTCATTTCTATTCTTTATTTGGGATATATGTTGAAGTTATTCAAAAAATTAAATACCTACAAATTCTGACAGAAAAATACACAAGTGTTGCATTTTTTCAAAAATACTAAACCACAAAAATTGAGACCTATGAAAACAAATGATAAAATCAAACTTGATATAACAAATGATACAACCATACATACATTTTAAAATCAAACTTGATATAACAAACGTCCTGCAATCAATAATACAAAAGGATGTTAATAGTGCATATGTAATGTTAGAAATGATCAAATATGAAATAATTCATGTACATACCAGAAGCGTGACAAATTATATCGAGAATTCAAATCAACAATTTCTTTTGCAGATCTTATAGCATCATCAGAAGAGATAACAAGAACTTACTGCAATCAATTCTCTTTGATTTCTGTCCACCATTTTTACTTTCCAGCCATCACAACCGATTCGCTGTCTTACTTTATAAAGTGTCAAATTCCAATTTTCTATATCAGTGTCACTCAAACACTCTAATCTTCTCAGAACAAAGGAAAAGTTAACATCAATTTCAATTATCATCCATTGCAGCCCTTACAACTTCTCACGAGAATAATGATAATTGGTCAGCAAGTCAGGCAGATACACAGATTTAGTTGTGCAAGATGCAAGGTCAAAGGTTATTATATGTTACTGATTTTAGTATCTGATGTTTAAATCAAAACTGCCAAGAGTCCAACTGACACAAAGTACAGAATGTGTGTGTCAATTTCAGGTTAAATATGAAAACCACAAGTCAAAACCTGGGACTACTGGTCAAAGGAAAACCCTCTATAAGACTTACTATACCATCAAAAATGAATAGTTGATCATATGAGTAAATTCCTGTGGATGTTCATGGAGGCCTGTTGACAGTCATAAGTGAAAGTTTAAGCTCGCATCATCTAGGTGGATTATGGGTTACCAACTACTGCGATAAGGGAAGCTAATCTGTTACAGTTGCTTCCCTTTGCCTCTATGAGATAAAGACATTTTGATGAGGAGAAATTAACTTACAGGAAAATAGACAACACATTTACATTCCTCCCCCTTCAGTTCTGCACTAATCTCAACAGAGGAGGCTTCATATGCTATGTTCGGCCAGTATCTAACAACGCCCTCTGGTGACACAGCGATACAGGCCGCTGACTGAGCATCATCATCTCGAGGGATGACACACACCCGGTCAGCATTGTGTGCCAGATCACTAGGAGGCAAGGTCAGTTCCTTACACAGTACATTCTGAAATGAAAATAGAAAAATAAATGTACTTTGTTCTTTTAAAAATACTGTGAATTTGCTTACTTTAGAGGGTATTTAGTGGTTTGGCAAAAGATTACAATTCTGTTATGCTTACATTTATGGATTTTGTAAAGGAGCTCCTTGTTTTCAAAGAAGGATATTTGTTCTTTGTGTCTATGTGGTTTTGTACCAGCCCTGAAATCCATGAAAAGTTTTAACTCACCAAATAACAGTAAATGCAATAGTATAGGAATACAGAGTCACTTCATACCATTTCCTTAAAATTTGATAAATGTGTATGTTTAAAATACTAGCAAAGTTCATCATTTTATAACAATAACAAAGAAGTCCCACTTCATCACTTTTACCGTACTAATACAGAGTTTGCTCCACATAAAATTTACCGGAACAATTCATAACAGAAATAAAAATCAAAGCAACTGTCAACACCATATTTGATTATGCAAATGTCAACCCACAATCAATATAATGGTGAGGCACAGATTGATTTTCTTGCAGTCATCATAGCTCTGATCCCAATTTAACCAGGAAACTTTCTAACCTTCACATTATTGGGGAAAGGCCTCATTATCAATCACCTGGGGGTAAAGATTCATAAATGCACAGAATAATTAAGAAATTTGGCCATGATGCAACACTTGATACATTTGCCCTATACTGAGATACTTCCAGAAAATGGGCAAACCCATATAAACTAAGGTCTTTAATCATTAACTGTCTTACTACCATGTTCACACTGCTAGTACTGTCTGCACATGACGTGCTCATTTGAATCAAAACTGAATGCATAAGAAAGTGGAGTTCTGATTGGCTGATGAAGGCATGAATGAAAATCCAAAATGATGCCTTAGTGCCATGGGATAAAATTTGAAGACCTATGTTTACCATTAGGTTCTTGAGTTTTAATGCCTCTTCTGCATTTAAATGTAAGCCAATGGGTAAACAATTGCAATTTGCATTGTTAATTCAGAGTGCAACCTGATTCAAATATCCACTTAAGTAAAAGAGCCAGTTACCATATCATACCATATACAAATGAATTTAACGATTCCTCAAAATCCAATCAGAGATAACAGGCCATGGGGAAATTCCCCCAAAATACAAATGGCTATGGCTATATCTGCAGGTAAAATAATAATAATAATAATAATGAGGACTTTGTATAGCACCTAATCTTTAGAAGCTCTAAGCGCTTTACAACATTAAACAACACCTATAAGATAAAAAACATATAATGATATGATTACAAAAAGAAACACCATGAAATTAGAAAACATAAAAAAAACATGCTGAGAATATTTAAGGTAGGAAACATTATTAGGTCTTTAAGTTTGTTCTTGCAGTCGAAATAAGTGAGTTTTGAGAGCACTCTTGAATGGGATCACTGTGTCTTTGTGTCCAAGTTCAGTGGGCAATTCATTCCATGTTGCTGGGCCCTGGTATGCAAAAGAATGCTGTCCATATGACTTTGCTTTCATAGTGGGAATAATGAGTATACGATTGTCAGAATAGGAGCGTTAAGTATCTTGCTGGTGTGTACACAAGGGTGATGTCGGATAGGTATGTTGGACTAGAGTCCGACAGTGAAACGTAGCACAGAGAACAAATTTTGTGTTTGATTCTGGATCGAATGGATAGCCAGTGTACAGTACAGAGCAGCGGGGAGGTGTGCTCTGATTGTGGTATTCTAAGTTTGATCCGAGCAGCTGTGTTTTGAACTTTTTGAAGTTTCTGGAGTAGATATTGAGATGAACCAGACAGAATTGAGTTACAATAGTCCAGTCTTGAAAGTACTAATGAACACACAAGTGTTTTAGTGGCATCAACTGAAAGATATTTGCGCATTGAGCTGATGCATCTCAGCTCAAGATATGCAGCCTTGCATATGTTCATGACATGTTGGTGCAATGTGAGAGTACTGTCCAGAGTAACTACAACCGTACTGATTGTGTGAATTTAATGTTGGTGTTGCTGATATTTATTGTTTGAGCAAAAGGATGTGAATGAGAAAGTCTCTGCGTTGTGATCAGAATGGCCTCAGTTTTATCATCATTCATCTGCAGCTTGTTACATTTCATCTATGATTTCACATCAGAAATGCACCTCTCTACACCTTGGATGGTAGCATCAACTTCAGTTCGGTGGCTAGATTTGTATATTTGGGTGTCATCAGCATACAATTCGTGAGACACTGGATGATAATCTATGAAAATCATGGAATCCAGACTATCAGATCATTTTCTGACAAATTAAATTTATCTCAAGACCTTGGCAGTTACACCTCTCCCTTGATAACTCACACACAAGGGGTCCACCAACAGAGACCACACTATAAGCGAGGGTGTGAGTTACCGAGGGACCTTAAAAAATCACACCAAGTTGGGAGTCAAAGCAGCAGGAAACTAGACTAATTGCTGATGCACCACCAAACAAGACATTTTTTCTTCAAAAGCTAGTGACATTTTGTGAGATAATCATGTACGTCAAAACTCAATTTCTGTTTCGTTCAATTAGTACAATATAGATGTCACGATTTCATTGGAAGTAACAGTGAAAGTTCTTATCATCCTTGAGAATATCTCTAATTGCCAGTTCAGGAACACTCTGAAACTCACTTGCCCACAGTGGTCCGTATATGTGAAACCAAGCTCTTTATTTTACAAAGTATTCATTTCACTTGGTTGCCTTGCTATCTTTGATCACAGTTATGAACGAGTCAGTTAATTTAAGGTAGTTTAATTATGGTGTATACACAATAACATTTAAAACAGTGTTTGATCAAATGAAATGAGTTCACCCGTCATACGACCGTGGCCGCTAGATTTTAAGTACGTAGGATTTGCATGCCTTTTAGTTTTAACTTTTCTTGTATTCCACCTCCTTTATTTGATTCAAAAGACAACCTTAACATGCGAATACAAAGGAGGCCAGCATTTAATTCAGTGCAACAATACGACAAATACTTCCGCAAGTCAGTTATCAAAACAAGGTTGGCATTTAATTAAGTTCTCAGAGAAACACTTGCGGACATAGTTGTTACAGTAGATTGACAAATATTATGTTTAAACACATGTTGCGTTTATGATGATTACACTTATGAAGAACTAAAAGATAGAATTAAAACAAATTTCACTTAATAATTTTTTTTAATTGGCATTTAAATATTAATGTACAGCATATACTAGGAGTAAGTGACATTTTCATTGATCAAAATTTCCTTGAATGTCTTTAATTATGGTATACTAAGAATGTCGTTTGGAAAGAAAATGTAACCAATTATATGACTTCTAATTAAAAGTTGATAATTACAAAATGTTGAATAAAATTTACTTATCTACTGTTTTTGACCATAAAACAAGTGACATATCACTGCTTCAGTTACCAATTTTGCTTGCGATTTTCTTTAAGTTCATGAAATAGGGATGAATTTTTGGGGTATTTTCTGTTTAAAAAATGGGATCCATACCTGACCCCACATTACAAGCAGGTTTGCGAGTTATCAGGGCGTAAGTTATCAAGGGAGTGGTGCATCATAAAAAACTGTTTAGTAAGTAAAAGAGGAACAAATAGCACACTGTAATTACATGGATTGCCAATTCTGAACCCACCTGGAGTGGAATCTATATATAGCACATTAACCTAGGACTCAGCACTTGATATACATGTTGCTATTTATCATTTTAATCGTTAGAAAAAAAATCCAAGTACTAAATGTTGAGATGGACAATTTTAAATAAGCAGATCAATAGTTAAAGAAAATCTCAATGTGCATAATAAAAAAGAATTAAGTGCTATAATATTATAAACACATTATCAAGTTTTCTTTTGTCCATTTTACTTGTTGACATTCCATTAAAAATATGCATGCACTGCCATATTCTGGTGGTGAAATAGAGCACTTTCAGGACAATAAAACACGTGTAGGCATGCATTGCCATATTCTGGTGGTGAAATACAGGACAATAAAACACATGTGTAGGCATGCACTGCCATATTCTGGTGGTGAAATACAGGACAATAATACACGTGTAGGCATGCATTGCCATATTCTGGTAGTGAAATATAGGACAATAAAACACATGTGTAGGCATGCATTGCCATATTCTGGTGGTGAAATAGAGGACAATAAAACGCGTGATGGCATGCACTGCCATATTCTGGTGGTGAAATACAGGACAATAAAACACATGATGGCATGCATTGCCATATTCTGGTGGTGAAATACAGGACAATAATACACATGTGATGGCATGCTTTGCCATATTCTGGTGGTGAAATAAAGGACAATAAAACACATGTGTAGGCATGCATTGCCATATTCTGGTGGTGAAATACAGGACAATAAAACACATGTGTAGGCATGCATTGCCATATTCTGGTGGTGAAATACAGGACAATAAAACACGTGAGATGGCATGCATTGCCATATTCTGGTGGTGAAATACAGGACAATAATACATATGTGTAGGCATGCATTGCCATATTCTGGTAGTGAAATATAGGACAATAAAACACATGTGTAGGCATGCATTGCCATATTCTGGTGGTGAAATACAGGACAATAAAACATGTGATGGCATGCATTGCCATATTCTGGTGGTGAAATACAGGACAATAATACACATGTGTAGGCATGCATTGCCATATTCTGGTAGTGAAATATAGGACAATAAAACGTGTAGGCATGCATTGCCATATTCTGGTGGTGAAATACAGGACAATAAAACACGTGATGGCATGCATTGCCATATTCTGGTGGTGAAATATAGGACAATAAAACATGTGTAGGCATGCATTGCCATATTCTGGTGGTGAAATACATGACAATAAAACATGTGTAGGCATGCATTGCCATATTCTGGTGGTGAAATACAGGACAATAAAACACGTGATGGCATGCATTGCCATGTTCTGGTGGTGAAATAGAGCACTTTCAGGACAATAAAACATGTGTAGGCATGCATTGCCATATTCTGGTGGTGAAATACATGACAATAAAACGTGTAGGCATGCATTGCCATATTCTGGTGGTGAAATACAGGACAATAAAACACGTGATGGCATGCATTGCCATGTTCTGGTGGTGAAATACAGGACAATAAAACACATGTGTAAGCATGCATTGGCATATTCTGGTGGTGCAACACAGGACAATAAAACACGTGTAGGCACATAAGAACTTTATTACAAGAAAAGTTGAGTCTCTATTTTTTTACTTTTAAATAATCAGACTATGCAAAACTAATTTATTAAAATTATTTTAAATACATTTTTTCAGATATATAGCAATCTGATTATTTTTTAAAAAGACATGTATCAGTATGTGTATCACAATATGTATAATATAGTGACTGTGCCACACTGTTGCACCCTACCGATCATCCTTGCTCTCCCTTCAGTAAGATGTATCAATATAACTGCAAATCCCTTGAAAGTTAAAGAAATGAAAACAGAGTAAAAATGAATCACACATACAGTATCTTTACACTTATAAAAACTATCTGCTCATCAATTAAATCCATCTGCTCAAATAATTCTGAATTAACTAACCCTTCCACTAGTGCCTGCTTTGTAGCGCCATACAAACAGCTTTCTTCCTCCCACCAGCCATGCCCATCCAGATGGGTCAAGTTTAACTGAAATTTCTGTGTTTCCTGTAATAGATAATTGTGTGTACAAGTAAATTAATTAGTAATCCTCCAATTTAAGAGTATTAAACAAAATACTGGTCTAATTTAAGAACACAAGCTGTAAATCAAAAAACTTTTGTACAAGATACAGTTTACATTTCTTTAAACTGAAGAAAAAACCCAGAGGAATGACAAGCCATTTGCTCACATCAATATACTGTGCCTTCACTGCAACCCACCCATATCCCAAATCGAGCTGATCCAGCAGCAACAAGAAAAGGGCAATATCTTTTTACAAATTCATGATACCACAAACATTAGTCAACATGTGTGTATTATGTCCCAAGCTTAAAAGCAATCCTCAGAAAATTGCAAAAACAAGATGTGTGCACAAAATTCAGACTTACATTGCATTCAGCCAAAGGACACAGGGGTAGTAAATCGAACAAAAATAGTGACAGCAATGTCATTAATCAATGTGGCCCTTCAAAGAATGACCATAACATGTACAATGACCATAACATGCATAATGACCATAACATGCACAATGAATACTGTGAGACTAGTTAATAACTCTTACAAAATTGTAGAGGCAAAATGATTGGTTAATTTGCACTTATTCACATGATGGCTATAGCATTTCCCAAGTTTCATGCCAATCCACTAACATCTGCATTAAAAGACCATCATACACTGCATTCTGCTGGAAGCATATGAGGGTAATAACTCTAGTAAATGTAATTTTGATGCTAGAAAAAGAAGCTGAGTTCACCTTAAAATGAATTGGCATCTACACCTCCTCCAATCACCCCCCCCCCCTACTAAATCTAATACTATTCTACCACAAATGGTGAATCTTCCATGGGTTTTAGTTATACAAATTATTTTGTGTAAAACGTAGAAAATGCATTAAAACGAGTTTTTGTGCTTCCTTAATACATGTAGCTTCCTAAGCCATCAAACATATGAGTACACAGAGTAATAAATTTACTGTAAATCAAACAAATGTGAAACTCTAAACAATGAATTCAACCAATATCTTTTTAACCATACAAACCAAAGTTCATACTGCTTAAAATTTTGAGAATACAGATTATGAAGACATAATTTATACAATGAAAACATTGTTGGATGAAATTATTTGTCTTTGATGAGTACTGATCACCTACTGTCAGGAAACAGCAACCTATTTTTTGAGTTTACAGTCTTATGCTATTATTGAAGTTAATGCAACAGTTCTTTATTTTCAAGAAGTATAACATGTACTTTGTTTATCTTTTCAATACATAAAAGTTGCAGAGCCAGTAAAACATTCACTGATGACAAAACTTTTGCTAGTACACTTGACCAGAAGCTCATTAAGTCCTATTTTATGGTCACTTAAGACAAGAAAAAGAAGCCAATTTGCCATAAAGTTTCAGTCCAGTGTAACCTAAATGTACCATAAACATTGACCTCAAGTTCATTTCTCTGTATTCTTCCTATTAGGTGGACAAAGGGGATAAATTACTTGCTTTTTGTTTGGGTCCAGTATGACCCCAATAGATTACACTGGACAACAAATTTTTACAAAAGTCATGTTACTGAAATAAAATTAGTCAATTCTTATCAATTTTTATGTGCTGAACACGAATATGACAGTCAAATTGCAAAATTGGCTCTAGTTTTTTTGTAATCTGCAAGAAATTAATGTTTACATAACGAAATGCATTCCAATAGTAAAAGGTCAACTGTAATAGCCTAGCTATAAAAAATCAAGTCATTGACTACATCTTAGATTTCTTCGCCTGTCTCTTGTACAGCTGTTCGGGAGCATCTCTGAGGAGTGTCCAGCAGTAGTCAGCCAGCATTGTAGTGGACCATTTTCCCTGGTATCTTTGTTCCATTGTTGCGATATCTTGATGAAAACGTTCGCCGTGTTCATCACTAACAATACCACAGTTGCTAGGAAAGAAATCCAAATGGGAATGAAGGAAGTGAATCTTTAGAGACATATTGCAGCCAAGTTTCTTATACTTCATCAACATGTCTTCTACTAGTTCCTTATAGTTTTCTGCCCTAACATTTCCGAGGAAGTTTGTAGAAACTAGGCGAAAAGCATTCCATGCTTGTTTCGCGTCACTTCCAGCAAGTTGTTGAACCGGTCATCTTTGAAAAGCTCTCGAATCTGAGGACCCACAAAAACTCCCTCTTTAATCTTTGCTTCGCTGAGTCGAGGGAATTTTTCATGCAGGTATCGGAATGCTGGCAAAGTCCGGTCAATGGCTTTCACGAAGTTCTTCATCAAACCTAGTTTGATGTGAAGGGGTGGTAGCAAGATTTTCTGAGCCTCAACCAGAGCTGGGTGTTGGATATTCTTCTCTCCAATGGCTACATTCTGCCTGTGAGTCCATTCCTTCCTCATGTAGTGCATTTCCCTTGCTCGGCTATCCCACTCGCATAAGAAACACATGTATTTTGTATATCCTTGCTGCAGTCCCATTAAAAGGGCAACTACCTTCAAATCACCACAGAGGTGCCAGCTGTACTTGTTATACTCAATGGAATTCAGTAGCTGCCTTAAGTTATCGTATGTCTCTTTCATGTGGACAGCATACGCTACTGGAATAGATGGAAGAATGTTTCCATTGTGCAAAAGCACAGCCTTGAGACTCAGTTTCGAAGAGTCCACAAATAGTCTCCATTCTTGTGGGTCATGAGTGATTTTTAAAGCATTCATGAGGCCCTCAATATCGGAACAGAATATCAGATTACTTTCCTTTCTGAAGAAAGGCTCCAATTGCTGGTGGCGCTTTCGATATGCAGTAATTGTGACATCTTCTTCTAGAAGATTCCATTGTTGGAGTCTTGATCCTAGCAATTCTGCCTTGTTCTTTGATAAGTCCAAATCACGAATCAGGTCATTTAGTTCTTCCTGTGTTATTCTGTGTGGGGTTGATGATGCACCACAGTGAAAATCTGGATCACTGCATGCTGATGGACCAGGAGAAGAACAGGTCGACTCACCTTTGTCTTCGTCAGATGAATCAAGAGAATATTCTGCTGGAGGTTCTGGAATAGGAAGTCCCTCACCATGTGGAACTGGTCTCAATGCAGACGGAATGTTTGGGTAGACTATTCTCGACTTCTTTCGCTTCGTTATTCCGCCGGAAAGAGGAGGAACCAAGCAGAAGTAACAGTCATTTAGGTGGTTGCTTGGCTCTCTCCACACCATTGGGACTGCAAACGGCATTGATGACCTTTTGCAATTCAACCACTGTGAAAGCTGTGTTGTACATGTAGCACAGCATATATGCGGAGCCCAAGGCTTGTCTTGGTCACCAACCTTGCATCCGAAGTAAAGATGATATGCCTTCTTCACTTGAGAATTGATACTTTTCTTCTGGTTGGCAAATGTCACTTCCCCACAAATATAGCAAAAATTGTCCGCGGTATTAACACACTTTCGAGGCATTACTGTTCTTTATTGTACGTAAATGGATAAAATAATAAGTTTTATGTAACAGTAGCTTGAACTGTCTCGCACAATGTCTAAAATATTTTAAATGCTGAACCTATCTGATTGGGCTTTATATAGTACACTGCTTACGTCAGCTTCAGCAGCCGCCTGGCATTAGTATAATAGGCCTACACATGTATAGTACACTGCTGACGTCAACTTACTTCAGCAGCCGCATGGCATTAGTATTGCATTGCATCAGAAAATGATGCAATCAACTGTGGATGATGTGAGCATGATGGTATTATGCAATGTTACATCATTATTCCGGATGTTGCTGCAGTCCTACTGGAGAAATTTACACAGTGAAACATAGAAAATGAGGTATATGAATATCTTCAAAACGAGAGCCAATACAAATTTTTCAAGGTTATATTCGTGTTCGGCACACCAAAATACTACAGATTAGGGCCTTTTCAAGTCAGTAATGATTTCACTGTTGACTTGTGTTATACAATTATTATCCTAAACACACTCACTGAAATAAAATAATAGTTTTTACTACATTTTCAAAATTTTCATCAAACCTTTTATGAGACTAATAAACAATTCTTTTAATATCCAAATTAGTTTTACTAACATCAAGCGACTTTTTGCACAAATTCTTAAATTTACTTTAAAGTCTAACAACCTTTACTTTTGTATCTTGTACTTACCTTCCCATCTTAAACAATGTATGTTGTACATGGGCAGAGTAGCTCATCCACATTACTTGCCAGAGTATTGGGCACTGATTAATATACAAACTACATATTCTCACAAAAAATATTTCAGTAGTAACCAAAATTATATCAATATTCAGTTTTGTATGCAACTGCAACACATCTCTATTTTAGAAAGGACAAAGGAAAAAGGTGTAGCTAAAAATCTATTTTGTGAAGTATAGTACAGTCAAAGCTGTCAATAATAGACACCCATGGGAAAAGGCAAAATTGGCCTTTTTTAAACAAGTAACCTCTGTACACAGGTTCACTGTTAAAATTGGTTTCTGAACAAGTACCATGCACCAAATACTATTATTATTATTATTACACCATCAAGACTGTTCTATGTACACTATTCGACAAAACTGTATTATGTTGTTCTCTGCCAATGTTATGTTCCACACAAGATTACTCTATGCTGGTTACTTTAATCCATCCTGTAAATTAAATCATCAGCAACTTAAAATAATCACCAATTTTAGTTTGTTATGTGCAACATAACAAAACATTAATCTCACTACTGATCCACAGTTTACATGCGACTGAAATAATGAGGACTGAATGCCAACCTGTTCATGCTTTGGAAGTAATGCTTAACTTGCTGAGATCAAAAGGCGGTCTACTTATGTAATAAGCCTGTGATGAATAGAAAATCTAAAGAAACTGTATATAGCAATTCTTTGTTACCCATGAACTGAAACCTCTCTACAGACAAGTTTTAAACACTGAATGGCTCCAGACCCTAATGAAAAGGGATGTAGCTCATATCTCATCGCAAAGACCAAGTTTTAAACACACAGGCAAATAGATGAAGATTTTGAACCATACCAGTTACAATGGCACAAATGGCGACCTTCTGCTGTAACAACACAACTTTTCCCACTATCCAGCAAAGGAATTGCTTCAACTGTCAATTGTAATGATAAAATTGCCTCGCTATTGAATTTGATATGTCGACACCTTTGTGGTGCACTGTCAACAGGACTGAAGTACAAGCAACATATGAAATCTCTGCGCATCGATTCATATGAAGCGCATGTATCTAAACAATGACTTCCTCATGAAAGAAAAATTTAGTTTGTATAAAATAATCGGTCACTGTAGATAAATGCCAGTGACAGCCTCAGGCAGGGAGAAACCACTATTTGGCTAGGAAACATCTGGCCACTGACCATACACAGCAGGCAATCTTTACAGGGGGAAATTTTAACAGCTGTTTTGAACAGGTGATTGCTTAGTGAAGGTGACCATCAGGACAGGTTTGACTGTACTAATCTGGGAAAACTGAACCCTGTAGCAATTCTGGCTACTACTCTACTACTAACAGGAATATAGTGCAAGGGTGCAGACATACTATCTGTGTAGGTAAGGATCTCTGTAATGAGAACTGGCAGTGGTGTCCCAAACTTTTCAACACGGTGACTGTGAGTTTCTTCCAACAGCTGAGATGTCTGCAGAAGTGATCTTCTACTTTGGCTTTTGCTGCAAAAGATTTCCTGTACTGTTCAAAACTTGTCAAAAGAAGAATGTACTGTAATCCTTGCATAAGACTGATCACACACACACACATATATATATATAGAGAGAGAGAGAGAGATATGCTATGAAAAAATATCCCCAAAGACGTCATAATCGGGGTGACTGAAGTAAGAAGACGAAGTCAGAAAGTCGTACATGCACATTATGATTCTAGCAAAGGAATTAAACATGACTGTTTGTATTTTGCATATGAATAAATATGACTCCTTGACTGTTGCTGAATACAGGTACAATTGTCTTTCATTGATTAATAGGTGATCTGAATATCTATGATGCATTCACAGACCTTTTAAATAAGATCAGTTTTACCATTTCTCTAACATAAGTTCTGTACACATTATTATAGTCAAGAAACACATTACTGAAACTGAGCAAGCTAAAAAAAATTGTGCTGTCCAAGACATAGTTTACAGATGCCAGGGTTGGAACCCTGGATTTACCTATCCAGTAGTTGAAATGTTTCAACTGGCATGTATTGTAAGCAACCAGACATAGGAGTTTCCAAATATCATAATATCGACTTGTCTTCCATTTGTTTATCCAATATATTGCCAAATAAACACTTAAGAGATGTAAAATTTAGTGGCAACAATATCTAGTTTACAGATCATTTCTTTGTTTTTAAAAAAAGATAAAGATGTTGCAGAAGAAACTTAATTCACAGGTGACTACATTGTTTCTTTGCTGGACAATCAATAGATGTGCCGCTGACTAAGTGAGTTTGGTCATTATGTCTTATTTAAACACTCTGCAGACTAAAAATACTAAATTGGCATAAAAGCCAGGACTTATGAACTGCCATATAATTGAACGAGTCCATACTATGTAAAGACTTTACATTTGTTCCTCAAATCACATGACTCATGTCATGATGAACATGATCACTTTAAAAACAAAATGTCAAACCTAGGACCGAATTAGGAAAAAAATATTAACAAGAAAAAATAAACGTTATTATTATCCTTTAAGATTTAACTGGGGTTATGATAAGATAAAACCTCACCAGAAATGCCAGTTAATTACATGTTAATGTGTTTTCAAGGCACGGGTCTGTTTTTTGCCAAATTACAATTAATTTAAAAGAAAAGAACAGTGTGGAGAGTCAAATTCTGTTGTTGGCTTAAATCCTAAATTAGAGTGAAAGAAAAAATGATGTTTTACAAATAAATACTTTAAAAGGAAACCAGTTACATGTGGATGGATAATACTACTAATAAAGCAGCAACATAGCTGGAAAAGAAGACACGTATATCTTCTTCGAATGTTTTTATATTAAACTTCACAAATATATGGCTGCCAAATTCTGGCAAGACCCATTAGAATATGTATATTGTTTAATCATTTTTTTAAAAGGTAATGGTAAAAAAGGATACATGAACTTGTTATCTTTTTATTAGTCCAGGCTGTTAAGTCTCTGTATTATTTCTGTAACATAATGGCAATTACATTATGAAGTAGTTTAAATACAGGGAAAACATTTTTTACTGTTAGGTAAAATCTTACAATCACAGGAGTTTTTACAAGAGGTGTTGGGCACTTAAAATCAAATTTGAAATGGTTAGTTTGTTTTACTCTAGTCAACATGGGCACAATTAAACAAATTTTGTTATTAAAATGTACCTTATTCTTGTAATTCACTTCCAAAAATTTACAAGTGAAGTGTACAAAAATAATAATAATAATTATTAATTTTATTATTATTATAATTATGATTATTATCCTCGTATATCTTTGCAAGGTTAAACAATGCACAGAGGCAGGAACAGTTACTCCAATTTTCGTAACACTGTTTCATAACAATCATTTAAAAGTCCCTCTTGGGCAACACAAAATTTATCACTTAACATTGAAAACAACATGGCCAATAGTGCAATGCCTAGTGGATAAATGATATCATAAAGTATAATAATAAATACAACATTATTCATGGCTTGCATCCTTGAATTCCTTCTTTACTAAACAAAGCACATATTTTATCAATTTATAATAATTAATGCTCACTCAATCTTTAGGCAATCCAATTAAATTTGGAAACATTTAAGATTAGAAAGGTGCAGGGATTTTTCCCCTCTTTTTCCAAATAGCTTTGGAGTCAAAAGAATTGGGAATTTTCACACAAAAAGGTCAGGACGAGAAATTTTGAATTTTTTAAACACATTTAATTCACACAAATTTACAAAGACAAGATTCTTGAACACTGAAATGCCCTAGATTACTATGATTCTTTAAAGCCCTTAAAAAATGCAATATGAAATTTTCTAGGTAAAATTGCATTTAAAATTTTTTATAAAAAGTTTTGATTCAGATCACTGTACACCCAAATTGGA
The DNA here is from genome assembly GCA_028554795.2 of Sinohyriopsis cumingii. Classification (NCBI taxonomy): domain Eukaryota; kingdom Metazoa; phylum Mollusca; class Bivalvia; order Unionida; family Unionidae; genus Sinohyriopsis; species Sinohyriopsis cumingii. The sequence continues at coordinate 15,299,508 of CM068825.1, read as the reverse complement.
AAAAATGGACAGTTTTTTTCGCATGAAGAATAAAGGTTAAATTTGTTTCCCAAAACAATCCATGCATGAAAATCCAAGTAAATAATCATCTTTACTTTGGGATGCCTAGCATCACAGAGGAAGCAAAAGTCTAAAAGTTTATGCCACACCAGCACTTAAGTAATGTCTTTGCAAAGTTTGGGTTTCTAAGTCAGGGATCGTCCTGGGCTTCGCCAATGTCGCAAATTGCGATTTTTTTTCCTTATTGGCGACAAAAATATCCCATCTGGCGATTTTTTTGGCAACATACTTTTTGGTTATTTGATTTGTACATACAATCATGGATTTGGACTGGATAAATTAAAAGGCAGAACGAAAGAAAGCCACAAACTTGACTAAGCAATGCATTGGAATCAATCTGTTACACAAACGATCCTTTGTTCTTATTGACAACCCCATCTTTACAGTGCATTGTTACATCATAATCTGCTTATGCTGACATCTGGGCTGAGTACTGTATGCTGCGACACAGTCAATCATGCTACCGCACTATACCTACAACTGACCGACTTCTGAAGACGCGAATAGAACAGATAAAATTAATTGTATGGCTAATCCTTCTGTTTTTTTTATACATATACCAATACAATAGTTTTGCTGAACCTTCATAGAAAACTGATAAGCTTTGAAGTACCGACTACCGTGTATAAATACAAAGCAAATGGAAAAAATCTAAATCACAATTACATCTGTCGCCAGTGCAGCATTTTACTCATTGATCTTTTTCTTTTGCCATCAGTCCTGTGTTACGGCTGCAGAGACTTAAACTCCGCAACAAGAAATAGCAACAAAAAAAAAACAGTTTTGCATAATTAATAATAATTATTTATTTCTCAAAATGCAGGAGTGAAAGAATCCCTAAGTTGGGTGTGAATTTATGCTTATATATACGGTCCAATATTGCCAGGTGTTGACTCGTATAAGTTTCATTCGTGGGAATGGAGATCCTATTTTTCTTGTCGAGAAAATTTATACAGCATTCAGTGATCATTCTTGGGATTTAGGAAGCAATTCACTACAAGCTTTGTGAAGCTAGCCATAAAAGGGGGGGGGGGCTGCTGAGAGACTACTGGTGTCACCTGTCAGCACTGTAGACTGTGAACGTGGATTCAGTAAGATGAACTTCATAAAAACTGACATCAGAAATAAGCTCTGTATCTCATCTCTCGAGAATTTAATGAGAATCAGCATGTACAGATGTGAAAACTTAGACTTTGAAACTGCATTCAACAAGTGGGCAGCCCTAAAATCGCGACGGATCTTCATGTAACACTTTGTAACATTTTGTTAATGCTTCTTGTAATTAAAGTAGTAACTAATCCATCTTTTGTAATTTTCATTGCCTGTTACATTAATAGACTAAATTAACACTTGGAAAAATGCACACTACTTTTTTGGCGACACTTTTTGAAAATTGGCGACAAAATATTGAGGTTGGCGATTTTTTTGGCGACATCTTTTTAAAAGCCAGGACCATACCTGTAAGTGATTTCTTGAAGGCATAATAATGTTTATCATCTTTTGCTTGCCATGGTGGAATCAAATTCATCTGAAGTTTCACCTTCGGTTTTACTTTTGTCTCAACTTCTGTGGGTTTTCCTAGCTTTTTTACTAGTCATCATATCACCTTCATGATCTGAATGCAATAGTAGGGTCAAGAAATCAGTCATTTTCTAGTTCCATGTGCATCTGTGGTCAATGACAGATTAATACAGGGATTGCAAAGCATTTTTGCATGCTGTTTTCTTTCAACTGAGACAGCAATTTCACTCTCATTAGTCCTACAATGCACGATGGTGAACTTGATACTTGTGACCCGGCTATAGCATGCTCCATTATAACACGAATTTGGACATAACACAGTTGTGGTATGGCTCATGAAATTTCATATACATGTCTTTTTCTCATACACGAAACAAAAATTCATCTTAAAAGTACCAACAACAAAAAATAAATAGTTTTATCATTTTGGGGAAGAGATCGTGTATGAATAATACAAGACGACTGTGGCATGACTCCTGAAATTTTATATATATTTTTCTTGTACATGATCTAATTTTTCCTTTGTAAAAGTTTGAAAAACAAAGTTTATTCAGGGATCTCACAGGGCTTTGCCAATGTTGCAAATTGTGATTTTTCCCCCTTATTGGCGGCAAAATATACGATCTGGTGATTTTCTTTTTTATTGGCGACACTGTTGTTTGTTTAAACTTGTATATATAACCATTGGTTTGGAGTGGAGAAATTCAGAGGCCCCGTGAAAGAAAGCTGCTAACTTGATATAAAATGCACTGAAATTTATTTTTTGTTACAAAAACAAATTATTTGTCCATATTAAATGTGCATTGTTATATCTTAAACCGTTTATGTTGACATCTGGCATGAGTATGCTATGTTGTGGGATATCCACTTTTTTATTGACATTTCTGGTAACGGAGATCAACCCAAATTTATGTTCTGGGCGTCAGGGTCATACTGCCTAAAGAACAACGCTGTGTAGTGTGTTTTGATGTCGACTAACATCGTAACAAAAGTAAAATTTTCAGGAATATCTCATACAACTGGCAACTAAAATAATGGCGCTTTTCTACAAAGTAAAGTTTTAATGTTTTAGTCAGACTTTACTTACTCTCACAAAAGAAATGGACCTGTTTTCAGGTTTCGTTGGCCTACATATCTCAGTTGACTGGAAAGCAATGTATGCCAAAATCAGGTTAAGTTGAAATATTATTCTTTAATGAAGCTAATAAAAATATATTATGCCTATTGGAACTGTAAAGCAATGTTTCATTTCGTTCAAGAAACATATCTGCCACATGAACCTACTTAAACATACATTGGCATACCTCGACTACCGTCACATTGCAACAAATTCAAATGTATGTCAACGGAACATGAAAATGCGTTCATTTGCTAGTGTCATATTTTCATTCCACCAGGATAAAGACGCACAGCATGCATATTAATTATACATAAATTAGTGGAAGAGTGTTGATATATGCTGCCAAATTTGTGAGATATTCCTGAAACTTTGACTACTCTTTCTGATGTCAACGACATGGGAACACGCTATATAAGGCCGTTATTTGGATAGTAAGACATAGCACTAAAACAAAACCAACATGTGCTATGTCTTACATTGTAGGATTAAGGTAGTAATCAGTATTCGATACCGTGAATTGATACTGTGAATGATATTATGAATTTTAAAAAAATGCTGACTTAACCTCAGCGTTGTATACATTTATTACAATTTCCCTTTGATCGGGTACCTAAACATTAGGATCAACGGGTACCCGGTAGAAGTTTTCTAAAATTTTGACAGCTCTAGTGTCCAAATATCATTTCTCCATAAATTCATGACTGCATACACTGATAAAGGTGCATATGGAAAAAGTGCATGAAATAAATGCAGTTTTGGATTTGAATGCAAATAAGACGACAGCTGAAGACATAACAGCATCCCACTTACTTTCCTGATGTTGCTTGAAACGGAGAGGCCTTCCTCTGAGGCGTGAATAAACTGGATACTCGTTTATTTTGGGCTGAACGATTTGAAGGTGTGTAAGGTGAAGCTCTTGGAGTAAACATGATTTTGGGTTTGTTTTTCTACAGTCATTAAAATCGAGTTTTGTAATGAAGATACCAAGTAACACGCGAGTACAAATATACCGGGAACTTCAAAATAAGTAATTTCCGGGGTCGGGTATAAACTGCAAACGCGACACTCGTAATACGGACAAAGACTGGTGCTAAGATATGTGTCAGATCGAGCGTCATTCTGTACTATCTAGCACCCAGTAACTGTGTGCATGAACAAAACTAGAAATCTAAATGTGGGGACCTTTACAATCAATTTGTAAATGTGTTTTAGTGTTTTTGCTAGCTACACGTGTTGTAAAGCTTCTTTAGTTCTTGTAGCTATTAAATGCTTCCCGGACAACTTGTCACATAGTAAAGTTTACCCATTAACGTTCTGGGCTCATAACGACCTCGGCCATCCGAAATCGGCCCATAACGTAATCGGTCCACATAACGTACTCGGCTCATTACATAATTGGCCTGTTAGACACGATTTACTAATGGGATATAATTTTCTTTGTTCATCAGTCATTTCATTTTTTTAATGATTTATACGTTTCTTTCAATGGTCATTTGTTTTGTTACAGAAATGCTGTGGAAAAATTATAATCACATATTAATTAAATTATAAACTGCATAATCAACATCTTGAAACTGTAAATGTTCTGCCACTGATAACTGAGTTGAAGGTTGCACGTGTCTACTCAACTACTTGTAATTGTAAATATGTTTAGAAACGTGTAATATGATTAAAGTCGCACTTCCCATCCGTATACCGTAAGTTTTGTATCAACGATAAATATTTTCAGTATTCTAAGTTTAAAATCTCTCTGTCCTTGTATGGTCGATACTTTAACTGAGTTAAATATTATCTTATTTTTAAAAATTAGATAAGAAGAGGCAAAGCAAACATTTCAAATTCTTCTGTATTTATTTTTTAGTATAAAAGTGTGTTTCTTTGCCCGTCTTGACCCTGTCTTATTTATTCTCTCAATACTAACCGTAATTACATATTTTATTTATATAAATTTATTAGCAGCAGTAAATTTTCGACATCCTCTTTACTTGACTCAATCTCATCCCTGTAAAAAAAAAGGGGACATAGAACGACAAATTTCAGCAGCAAGAGGAGGTGAACAGAGAAGATAGCAAACGGTGGGGGGATGACGCAAAAAAAATATACATGGAACCGTTCGAATGACCATCAAATAGTAGCATAAACAATATGTGACGCATCATGGTGTTTTTTTTGTGCCTTAACATGTGAATATTTTTATTTGATTTTTTTTAGTCTTTAGTGTGTTCAAACGAAACACGTGCCTAACGGAACATGACTTTGTGTCGAATGTCAAAACGAACTTTTCATAAAATGCTTTTATAATATGAAATTATATATTAACAATTAGCTTTTTAACTTGAACGATAACCACGAAAGTTGAAAATCATTACATGTTTCTACTTGTTTGTGTATTCCATTTGTGTATGCGTTTGTTTATTGATCGATCTATTTGTTTATGAAAGAATAATAAATAGTTGAAATTTAAATGTTTTACTTGAAGAAAGCAAGAAGAAAAGTCACGCATCCGGTATCGTGCTGATGACAGGCACAACAGAATGAGATATATTATTATATTCTTACGCACAAAATGAGACGCGCCTTGGTACTTATGAGGGAAGAACAATGTCATTAGGTGCCGGTTTGCGGAGCTAGGGACTCAAAATGGCGGATATGAAAGTACACACGTTTTGTGACGTCACGTGAAAACAACGGGGGGGGGGGGTAACCGACCTAATGGCAAGAAGACCAAGTGAAAATGACGCCATTAGCATCTAAGGCCTTGTTTCGGTAACCAGTCGTTGCAAGAAAAACTGTTATTATCTGTAGTTGGTCAATTTCGTGGCTTCGTTGTTATTTTTTGATGAATCCGACAAGGTTTATTTCGTGGACCTGGTTCACCAAATTGTGGCTAAAAAAAACGACGTTGAATATCTCTTAAATCTTGGGTAATCGATATACATTTCTTTTTCCATTGCAATTGTTGGATAGCTAAGTGCGAAATTTTAGAGATTCAGATGGTTTTCGGTTTGTTACTTTGTAATCGAGCTCCCACCCACCCCCAAGTGAACCCCAGGTGATTTATAATTAACAATCTTTTTGGGACTCGGGAGGGCCCAGGAAAGTTGCACCGGGGTTAGTTCTTTTAGACATTAAACATACACACGTATTTAGATCGTATAATTTATTTATCAAGTATTCTAGTATTTTAAAATTTATGTTAAATATAACAGGTACGGATTTCTCTAACTAGTATACAATTATCAATTTTTGCTTTGTAAAATCTCAGCGATTTATTAATAAAGCATAGGTGTTTAGCACATCCAACCACGTGACCGTGTTGTAGGAAACACTGCGTGTTATTAATAGCCCACTGGTATTTTTTAGTGCAAACACGTAACCTAGACAATGTCTAAATTTTGAGTAAAATTGAGATCCAGCAATTCGTTGTAGTTGTAAAAAATATACGTTACTGTAATACAGTAAAACTTGTGTATCTGCTGACTTAGTGATCTGTAATTAAAATCGTTGTTGTAACAATAATAATGAGTAATTCTGCGCTTACTATGGAATCTCCTACGACAAAATTAGCTCGACAACGACTGGATGCAGTTAAGAGGTATCTTCCAGTCCGTGATTCTATAAAACAGCCGCTGAAACAACTCCAGGATGCTCATATGGAATTTACAGAGGGTACATAACAGTTATTTAAACCAGTCACATAAGCAACTAGAGCTTCCGTCGTTGGAACAAACCGCTAAATCAACAGAAAAAGACCAGAAAGAACTTTGGAAAAGAAAATTATCCGAATACTTCTAGCTGAAATAGCTTTTGCTCAAACACAATTATCAACCTTTTGAGGATATCGAATTATTTCCTTATGAGACTGATGATACATACGATCAACCACAAGTTGTTCAACTACCACCAAAAGTTAAAATTAATTCGGTAGATAAATTTACCGAGGAAGTTATTGACACTATTAGGGATAAGGATCAAATAATTGATATTGCCGGGTTCGGGTTGGAAAAATAAAGCTATGTAAAACCTGAATACCTTAAAACTACAAAATGTAATGAAAATCGCGTAAATATTTATATCGTACCATTACCAATACGAATCAGGTCAAAGAAAATGATGAAGATTTTAAACGTTTTAACAGGACAGTAGATGCGCGTGTTAGACAAAAACAACTGGAAATGAAAGAGAAAAAAACCATGAAGACATTACGCGTCAACAAGAAAAAATTGAAGAAGAAGGAGAATCGGGTGTAAAAACTAAATCTAAATACCAACCCGGTAATGTTTTTCGCAACCACAACCAGATCCACATGATGAACCAACTGAAGGAGCAACAGCAAGTGGCCTTGCCACTCCCGATAAACGTCGTAGGAAACAAGGTGGTAATGTGATCTTTGAATCACCGGTGATTCAAGATAAACTTTGATCAAATAACATCCTCGCTGATGTTGATCGACAACAAATTCTGATTGGTGAAGGACGATCGGTCAACAATTCCCACGAAATCATCAATGAAGCAGCCGCTATTTGTTAACGTTTATTTACCGGTGGGGTCATGGATAGTAGCGTCTATCGGGCGCTGATCGATGATATTACAGACGATTACTACAGTGAGTGGTCAATTAAATCGGCTATAACAAAATAAAATGATTATACCTAATTCCCAACGTGGACCTCAAAGTGTCAGGGTGATAAATTCACGATTACCGGTTAATACAATAATCTACGGAGATGGACTAAGTGATGTTATTCAACATTTATTCAGAAGGATAGCCCCAAAAGCTATCCCGATTGCAAAACAATTAGGCATGAAAGCCATCGAAGTTGTTCGTGATATGGGTAGTTGCACTATTTGTGCTGATACTGGTTAAGCATTCTCGGTTATAAAAGACAGACTCGCACGAAAACCGCAGCAGAATGCAAGTATTCTATAAAAATGACCAGCATCGAAGTGATGCCACCAAGTGAAAGAATTTGCTGCAGTTCCATCACCGACAAAACAACAAGTATCTGCTGAGAGAAATATAACAGCAAGTCAAATAGCGGGAATTAGTCTGGCTCTACGTTCGTTTTAGACAACAACGAATATCAATAAAAATGTTCAAGCGTGTATCAGATCCAGCATTTGACATGGAGGCACCGGTCCTCAAAGATGAATCAGTGCGTGCTTATCAGTATTATTCTTTTGATGCATGTGTACCGTACGCACGTGGACTAATCGAGCCACAAGTTCAGGATACAAGCATATATTTCCTGCCCACCGAAGCATCCACTGAGATCGAAGGTCAACTTCTGAAAGCAGATGAAACATCATATGGAATTTTAGATCGAGTTGGATTGCTAACAAGGGTGTTATGGCGTTGTTTAACAGTGCCACATACATCACTGACGAAAATATCATTGAATAATGACTGAAAAACGTTAACCCACTTCTGACACCATTTGTAACAAGATAACCGGGTGGGATATTTCGGATTAACAACAGAACACGTTTTGACGACACATATATGGTTTAATGTGGCGATTTATATGAGTAGTGGATTATGAAGATGTGTGCGTATTTATAATCCAAATATTGGATCTATTTAACATAAAAAACGCACAATTTCAAAGATGGAAAAAATATACAAATAAATTAGTTCAGTAACCCTAACACACAGGATAAATGATTTCACAAATGATTCAATAATGGAAAGAATATAGTTCACTCAAATAGTAACCGATGCAAGTCTTTACACATAGTAAAAAAAGTGTATTCGCTCAGGTAGCGAAATTATGTCACTAAACAAGAACGGATATACAATCTATCCTTCCAGTCCTGAATAATACACTGGGTCTTACTAACCCAAAATTAGCATACAGCTAAAAATACATGTGTGGAGATGCACTCCGTCACCCGTGCACCATATCCGCTCCACAGCTCCTCCGAATCAATTTCACAACCAATATAGACTCCGGACCCTCGGAATACTATGATCACTTGAAACATTAGACCCTCTGGACCCCCTGGTCCTTTGACGGCTCTACAGCTGGGTCACCTTAGTCACTCTTGACATTCCGGACGCTAGACATTAGACGCTCCGGCACCTTAAACGCTCCGGACACACGGACGTTTCTACACTCTGACAACACCGGACACCCCGGATATTCCTACCATCAAACCTCAGCCCTACAGCTGGAGTTGTGCGAATCCTTTAAGCAGGCCGCTTGCTGACAAAACCATTAGTATTGTCAAGGTCCTTTACATGTAGTAACGTATTTATACCTTTAGAATTTTCGTTATTCTTTATCAAAGGCACCTTGCACGTGTGGCACAGGACGAATCGTACTCACGATTTCGAAATACATAGACCATATTATAATCACCCTCGGGTATCGTTGTACAGAGAAAAAGAAACGAAACCCGAGTACATGTATTTAATTAACAACATTTACACCATTCCGTGACAGTTGGCAGGACGATACTCGACAAGATATTCCGATAATTATTCAAGATCCTCTGGTCTGTCAATGAAGTTTGCAAAAGATACCACTGATCACCCCGATGGCAATAACGTAATAATGAATGTCGCTGGAGCTGAAGTTGCATCTATGAATGAAAATTTCAACTTAGGATTCGCAGCACTTACATCATTGTTAAACGACGATGAAGAGTTTTCTTGTGTAATTCCACTGTCACATATCTTTGGATTTGCAGACATGTTAGAAAAGTTATCATTGGTGCCAAGCACACAGTGATACTTGGCAGAAAAGCCAGCGACAACGACACAGTCTGGGGACTCAAAACAATTGATGATGGTAAAGTGAGACTAATAAAACATTTATTGTGGATGCCAACGATAACACCATCACTGGTTGAAGAATAACAGCTGCTCTTTTTTATGGGCAACGACTTCAAGTCAATGCTGTCATGGTTGACTCTGACCACAAACAGTGTCCAGAAAAACGTTATTGGGTTATTCACATGTCAGATAGCATCACAGCAGGGAGTGTCGGCGACACAACATATACTTATAGCGTTTCAGGAAAACGCCAGAGTAGATTCACGAGAGCGAAACTCAATGGTGTTTAATACTCTCGGAGTTAATGAAGTTTCTCAGAGAATACATGGACATCAAGAGCCATCCAAAGAAGTGTTATTGAATTTTGAAGACAATCACGTTGTACATGCGTATTATCGGTTAAAGTCATTCATGGGGCGTGATCAGAATGTTGATTCTTGTTCGCATATCTCTCAGTGTGATTTCTCGACGTTGTATCAGATCTATTATTTCTCACTAGAACATTTGGATTTGTTTAGACAACCTGTCGTTGACATACACGTTCAACTTGATCTTCCTGCGATTGAGATCAGCGAGACAACACAAACCGGATGTATATTTTCATTCCTAGTGGCGTTGTCAACGCTAATTTCAACAGCGGCTCCAGCTGTTGAAAAGGCAGCTATACTTGGTTCTGTTGGAAAAGCTGCTGGTATGGCACTGAAAAGAACATGGTCACCTCAACCAAAAGGGACGGGGTCTAAGATTAGTAGAACGCGGTATGGTCAAGGTCTGAGACTGCCCGAAACGCTGAGTTAAAGCTTCCCATGTCCAGTCAGTTTTCATTTACTTGATGATGCTCGGCGATTAAGCATAAAAACTTCAGAGGTGTTTTCATGCGTGATCAATTACCGGAAAAAACAAACCATATTTAAACCGGTATCATTAACCTCAGTGGACGTTCTGGTCCAGGTAGTCATTGTGTTGCATACGCAGGTGATCTACGTGGATTTGTTTATTTCGATTCGTATGGATTGGCGGCACCGAAAGAATTTTTACTGGTATAGTGGCTTAGCTGGTGACATACCAATCTGGTATTCAACATTACCAACACAGACAATAACGCATTGCACCAATATATGGTTTTGAAGTGCTTGTAGTACTTAACGCCATGTCAAGGTCAACAGCACCGCTTCATAAAGTTGTGCATGAGTATAACGTCAGTCGTTTTAAACAGGTTAATAGTTCATAATGGTAGATATTTATGAAAGATCTGCTTGCTGAAAAGCCCAGGGTGATATTGATTTATCCAAATATGCAAAAAGAGATGAACTTGCAGACCTTTTGTGTCTGGCCGATGTTAACACAAATGAAGTTGTTGTTTTTCAGGATCGGCGAGGACGGTTGAAGACACGCAATATCCCGTTGACAGATATTTTGCGAATTCCAAGCGTGACCAAAGATATTTTAGTGATGTTTACTAAAACCGGTAAAATTAAAAAACTCGGAGTAATAAATTCTAACAATCATGGGAGAGATTACTGGACGTAATAGAAGAATCGAAGATATAATGTATGGCGATTTCAACATGAGCAGAAATACAATTGCCAGTGTGAGAGAAACAAACTCAGACGATAACGTGGCAACAAAAGAAGTACATGAACAACAACAACAACACGATCAGAACTGAGATCAGTACATATGTTGCTAAAGCTAGAATCAAAAGATGACGCTGAAACGAAGAAATACGTGGACAACAGCAAAATCTCTATGATGACCACATTAATGACAATCAGTGATGGAATGACCAAGTTCAGATTTGAATATTCTAGTCATGTAACTGCATTTGCAAATTTTCTGCAATCAATATCACAAGAACGCCTCATTTAGAATCCGTCGAACAGACAATGATAAACGCAGAAATAACAACACGAATGGAACAGATCATCGCTAACATGACGCCCCCGACGACCACAACAATATCAGCAACGTCAACATAGCCAGAATTCGATATTGGTTTTCCAACTCAGACAAAAGCTCCTAACGGTCGGTCACTTGAAATCGCACTGGCACAATTACGAATTTAGTATAGTTGGCCACATATCAGAGAAAAATAATTCGCTGGTATTCTGGCAAAACCACAGAGCTGGAAAATCTCCCGTCTGGGAAGTCGTTACCATCACAACAGGATGATATCAGATCAAAGAAAATCAATGATGAACTTCAACGTAGAATCAAAGATCTCTATCAAGGTACACGAGCCAACACTGTGATGTGATTCTGATTTTTAACGTATCTTTAACAATTTTCAGTTATATCCCTACGATGTCTGCAATGTGGCGGTTTTCAGTGATGTCTAGCACTAGGGCATCACGCCGCAGATACGTAGCATGATGTTTCACCCAGTCACATTATCCTGACACCAGGCTGACCAGTCCTAACACTAACCTCTTAATTCTGAACGCCAAGCGAGGCAGCTGTTAGTACCATTTTTGTAAGTCTCTGGTATGACTCGGCCGGGGATGGAGCCCACGACCTCTAGGCCACCGGAGCGGTGAGAGCCAACACTAATTACCTCCATTGAAATATCAACGTCTAATTACACCGTCGACATATAAAAGTCGTCGATCAGAACCTTCCTGAGATGGCCGCTGAAAGAGCCAATTGATATTGGACCACCGCCACCACAACGATCTGATTATTTATTAGACAAACAATTATTCATGAAAGAGCACGAATGTTGGCCATTATACAACAAATTTGCAATGGTATATTAAAGTAGATCCCCGACCGATAAATAGAGAAAACGCCAGATGGTAAAGAATACGAGGTATGGTTCTATGATGATATATTTCGGGGGGGGGGGAGGGTTAAGACTTCCTGGAGTGATAAATAGATTAAATAACCCTACTTCGGTATTAGGGAATTTATTAGCGGAGAAATATTGATCTGAACAAAGAAATCTAAGGGATCTAATGGAGAAATATATACTTGAGTACCCAAATGATGATCTTAAACATAAAATCATTGTGTTAGTTCAGCATCTGATTTAGGCGAAATCTGACGCAAAACTCATTCAAACAGCTATAACAGGCACAGTAATTCACAAGGGTGATATGATCGGTGTAAAAGGAGGTGAAATTCAAAACCGCATTTCTTAATTATTTTAAGATCATAGAAGACCAGTTGCCTACGTTCAAACTACCTGGGTTGGACTCCACTAAAATGGACAATGTTCTCGGGGACATAATTGAATAATATTTTCCAGAAGATATATGCGATATTGGGAAAAAAGGTACCGAAAACTTTCTCCAACATAACCATACAATAGGTGGTGATCGTCATGTATCGCCGGGTAATGTCAACATCACATCGACGATGTCTCTAAGGCTGGTCTGTGACGCAGTCGACGGTAGCAATACCGTGTCTGGGCAAGCATTACAAGGGCAGGCCAATCAGGGATATGTTCTTTACTGCTTTTCTTCAGATGTCCCTCCGGATTATTTGATTGTGTCGGTTCCCACTAAACCTGTTTATTTACGATGTCATAATCCATCGCTGTCAGGAATACATTTTCGTCTTACAGACCAAGACGGTAATTTATTAGACATACATGAATTGACTGTTAGTTTGTATGTGCGTGACAGGCAGCGCAAAAGCTCACCGAGATGGAATTTGTTTGTTTTTTTAAATTAAGAAAACAAAACTTTTTTGTCGTTAATTTTTATTGTCGTTAATTTTTTGTGGATAATTTTATTTGTTAGGGCTATTCCTTCTTGGGGAATGCTTCTCATTCTACGGGAATCTAAATAGATTACAATAAAAGTTTATTTTAGGTGTCTTGCACGTGCACTTACAGCCGTTCGAGTTTCATATTGTCGAGACAAATCTGATCGTATTTTCACAATGGAAATTGACAATGGAACAAATTTAGCTAGATCATGTTGTTCGCATAAATGCAGCAATGCCAATTCAATTTCGCGTTGGAATTATTCGCTAAAAATGTACTCAACGCTAGTGTATATCTGCCCTCTTCACGTCGCTACTGTATCGTCCCAAAATCGTCCTTGGGTCTTTTTAACATCGAGTTGAAAAGCTAGACCATCTTGCTGAAATTGTTCGATCGTAGAGATAAACTCGTTAACATTTTCCTGGTTCATTATACAACAAATGCATTTCTTTAATAAAATATTTTATCAAGACCAATTTGATAACGTGTTGCTGGATCGTGTAAACTTATCGTGATGAAACCATGCGGGACTTTTTTGAGCATGTGCGAAGATGTTTTTAAATTTACCTATATCCATGTCGCAGGGACACCATGTCTGATGGATATTTTTCAGCGTATGTGTATCAACCCTGTTACAAATAATAAAAAAATTACAGTTATCTCTGATCACTTTGGGAATCTGAATATACTACTGAGTGACGTAAATGACATCTGTGTTTTTACGTCTGCCACGTGAAAATATTCTGGCTGGATTTGCTTGTTTATCAAGCATGGCATCATCGTAAACCACTAGATTGTAGATATTCCCATTACGATACTCGACGGACGGCGCTTCATCGATATCTGTGATAAATTCAATAACATAGTCTTTAGCCGCTGCAGATTCATTAAATTCCTTAAGAACATTATATCATCGTTGGTTATCCACGGATGGCGCTACTAAATAAAGTTTGTCCCATCTGAGCCACTTCGTTATCAGATTGAGCAGCAACTGATTCTTACCCGACCCACATAGACCAATTATAATAGTTCGAATGGAATCTGGTAACATTGGATGATGCTTGACCAGTGCTGAATTCGATAAAGAATAACAATATTAGAGAATCACTCGCGAATTATTTGATAAGATCTGCGTTTAAAATTGTGTTGGGAGCGGGCAATTAAACGCCAATAATTACATAATGGAGTCGATTATTATAGTCCAAGAGGATATTGGAGAGGTAACGCAGCAGTTAGAAAACTCGCCGATTCAGCAGGTGTAACACATGCTTTAGCCGCAGATTGGTTGTCAAGACAGGCCATACGACATATTTATCTTCCACGTCCCAAAACTATTCAACATTAACGGTTCTATGTCAACACACCCAACGAATTGCATTAGGCAGGTATATAGTTTTTACCACATGACCTATATAACATGACGTGATTGGATCTCTTACTGACGGCAATGATAATTCTGATAAAATGACATTAAAGTTATAAATAACTGGTGTTTTAAAGTCAGCCGACGATGAACGTTTACGTATTTTCTCACGTTTTATTCGCCACGAACTCCAGCTGTATCTGCTGGTGTTTTTTTTTTGATAAATTGCTCAAGAAGGTCCATTTTACAACGACTAATATAACAAGAATATGTGGCGACTCTAACAGCGTCATTGGGAAATCTATTGATCATCCATAATAGTTTATTGATGATTAGGAGAGCATTGATAAACTTAACTGAGTAAATGATCGTGGCAATAATTATTCCATCTCGTGTTGTTGCATTTCTCTGTGACACGTATATACCTTTTGCTGCTATGTCAGTAGTGAATGGGGGCACTTTACGGACAATGGGAATTAGCATTAAAAACACCCCTGGGTCAGATTACGGACAATGGAAATTTAACATGGCGAAAAATCGTGGGTCAGATTACGGACAAGGGGAATTAACATGGCAATAAATCGTGGGTCACTCTACGGACAAGGGGAATTTAACATGGGATTTTTTTTAAAAAAGGGTAGGCAATGGAAAGGCTATCTCTTTTCGAGAAATATGGCTGGCCCTGAAAAGGGCCTTTGGGTTTTTCTTCTTCTTCTTTTATCTTCTTAACTTTTTCCAACATCTTCTTAATTTGTCCATCATTCCTTTCTTCTTTTTCTTTTCTGTTTCCGGCAACCAGTCCGGGTGGCCCATGGCCCGGAACTTCTCTTGGATTTTCATCCAGTTTGTGTTCAGTTTTTCGAATTCATCCTTTTTTCTTCTATTTTCTTCGTCTTTTCTTTCATTGGACCACTTTTCTTTGATCTTCTTGACCTCTTTGGTCAGCACATTCCTCATTAGTTCTTCAGCTTTCTTAAGTTTTTCTAACCCCCACTTTGCGAAACACCAATCTGTCCATTCTACAACTTCTTCTAAAAAGCACCTTGCACTTGTCACATGATCTATTGCTTCTTTTAACTTACCCACTTTGACATACGGTGGGTTAATTAAACCTCTGATTCTCTTCTCCTCATCCTCTATCATTTCTTTCACGATGTTTACGGCTAAGTGCAGGCTGTTTACGTGTCTTGACACGAAGTCTTTTGTCACTTCATACCTCCATTCCTGTTCAACCCTTTCTGCTACACTCAATCCATCTACCATCCAATACCAACTTCCCATAAGATCGTTGTATAAAGCTGAAGCTGCTGGCATCTTCTTGTTTGCTTATTCCGTAGAATGAGCTCCAATGGCCAACACTGTTAGTTTTATACTGAAAGTGCGGACGTGATGGAAAACATCCCCCTAAAAAACATAAAATTGATCTTACCTAGATCATGACCCAACAACGCGCGGACGTGAAGGAAAACATCCCCACTTTTCTCATTTCATATAATCAAGCCCAAACTATACTCTCCACATACTCTAAGAAACAATAAAGAAACCCATAATCTACTATTCACACAAACTTACTTCATCATTTACAAACACAAACACACAAACACATACACTTCCACTATTAATAAAGAGTTAGTGTTTATATTCACACTACTCTACCTACACACATTGGCAAATAAATCGTTATTTCTTTTCTAGAGTATTGGGTAGCCCTGAAAAGGGCTGTTTTGTTTGGAACTTCATGGGCACCTGGTTAATGGTGGCACCTTCCAGGCCTGGCGCCACATACGCATCTTATCCCCCAGTTACTTTTTATCTTTTGGGGGGAGAGAGCAGAGGCAGGATATGTCGCTTCAGAATCCCAATTTTCGCTCTCTGGGATTTTGAAATTTTTTCTTCTCTCCTTTTCCTCCTCCTCTTCTTTGTTTCTTCTTTCCTCTTTATATCTTCTTTCTTCTTCTTCTTTATATCTTCTCTCCTCCTCTTCTTTGTTTCTTCTTTCCTCATCTCTTATCCTTCCCTCCTCGACAATGGCTTCCGCGGCCAGTTCATTTAATATGCGCCTGGCATATTCCAGATGCACATGAAGCTCCAACAGTTTCTCAAGTCTCGTGTTCATTTTTTTTGGTGTTGATCAATCAACAAGGGTAGCTGGACTGCCGAACGAGTTTCAATTTATACTGAAAGCGCGGACGTGAAGGAAAACATCCCCCTAATAACATAAAATTCATCTTACCTAGATCATGACCAAAAAACAACAACGCGCGGACCTAAAAGAAACACTCACTCAATTTTTATGCTACCCATCACTATTTTAAAATTTTTTATAAATCACTTCAATAGACTATCCACATACTCAAAGCAATTCAATCTAACTCCAAATATACACCTCAAACACCAAAAAACAAACATCATTTTAATCTAGTATCCACACCAACTTACTTTAGCTCTTACAAACACAAACACACCAACACATACCCTTACATTTTTAAAAGCAAGAGTTAGTGTTTATTTTCACACTACTCTACCTACACACATTGGCAAATTGATGGTTATTTCTTTTCTAGAGTATTGGATAGCCCTGAAAAGGGCTGTTTTTTTGTTTTGCTATGGCATTCTTTTTAGTTTCTAAGAATGCGATGTCCTCTGAGGATAGACTTTCTGGCGATAGGTCTGCTTCTTCGAAAAGAGAAGAAGAACTCTTTCGTGTCGATACGGCAATCGACAAAGCCTCTGTCAGCTTCAGGTTGTTGCTGCTGTTGCTGTTGCTGCTGTTGCTGCTGTCTCTGAAGTCTGTACTTCTCTGTCCATTCTTCTTTTTCCCTGTTCATTTCTTCTCTGAAGAGCTCTTCTATCAGGTCTTCAGTGATTTTTAACATTCTCACATTCTCTATTTCTTCTGGCTTCGGTATCAGACTGTGTCTGACCCTATGCAAATTCACGTAGGCTTCGTTGAGTTTAGCTAGTTTGGAGCACATCTTCGTAGGAGGATGAGTCAACAATGGATGGTTAGACTGGGAACAACCCGGTTCTTAAAGTCAAAGCGCGGACGTGAAGGAAAACATCCCCCACACGGTTTTCGAGCCGCAACGTTTAGTGAGTGTCATGAGAGGGATAGTAAGAAATGAAAGAGCATCAATCCAACATTCTTCTAGCTAAACAAAAGACAAAGGCATTTTTTTCTAAACACAACATTTTTTTATTCAAAAATCACTTAACACTAAACAACAACATTTCTAACATTTTTTAACAATAATCCAACACTATAACATCAAACATTTTTTTCTAATCACAAACATTTTTTTCTCAATTTACAATCTACTTAGAACAGGGCTGACAACGTTGTGAATGAAATTGTGATTTCCACTGTTGGAAATCATTAGGCCATTGATGGACACTACGTTTCCTAGCTTGAGACAAAAGATAAGCATAATGGTCACAAAACCATCGATCTACTTTCACATCGTTTCTAGCAGAAGAACGAGGATCGAAATGAGTCACTAAATGTTCTAAGGAATAGCCCAGGCTGCGATGATGCAGAAAATACACACAGTACTGTCCACACACCAAGGAATCTGTGCCTTGTAATTTCACGTTATTGAATCGGGTGGTTTGAGCATTTCTTCTCATAAAGTCGATGATATCGTCTTCCAAAGGGGGCAATCCGTACGAATCGAAATATTCCACACATCCTTCTTGAGGAAAGTAGACGGCTACCCAGTGGGTTCCTGGGAGATGACTGTCGTCCGTGTTGATCACGTAAGCTTGATGGTCTTTAGGTTTGCGATGAGGGAGTTCATCTTTAGCACAGACGACAGGATTCCAAGAAGCCGTATACGAACTGTGGTTCAAAAGGTAATAAAGTTCCCAGGTATCCATTGTTTTGTGTGGTTTTTTTCTTCTTCTTCACAGGTAATAATAAGTCGTCAATTCGATCCTGACTTTTTGCTTGAAAATGTCTGACGAATAAACGGTTATTCGTTCTGTTTCCTCACTCTGATTCAGGAGAGCTTCGATACGATGGATCTCTTGAGTGGTTAATGGTGGACAAGAATGTTCACGCAAGTCTTTATACCACTGGTGCAACACGTCTTTGTCCGAGATGAGACTCCAAGCTTCGTCCAGATACTCGTCCAATTTTTCTTCTTGACTTAACATTAGGCATTTATCGTGTTGAATTTGACTAGGATGATCGTTTTGACATCCATAACAATTTTTCTTGATCAATTCCGTTATTTTGTCGACCAAGTGTTTGGCAAAACAGGAGACTAAATGGGCTTCTTGTTCTGGCCATCTCGACTTCATCATGATTACTTCTTCTTCCAGGGTCTCCTCACATTCCATGTCCAAAGTTTCTCCACTAGGTAAAGAGGGATAACAGTCTTCCATGGTTTCTAGTAATCTAGAATGACTTCTCTCAAACTGTTGATTTCTATGGTATTGTCGAATTCTGCATACAGGATGACGTTCACTGTCTTGTCCAGTGGCTTTGCAAACTGAAGTTCCACACGAATCTGACCGGATTTTATAGGGTGGAAATGTCCTTCGTCGCTGCCTTGGTCTGGAGTGAAATCGAAAGCCCACAAAGCATAGCCTCCTGCATAATCGTCGTACGTAATGCCGTGACTGGTATTGGTTCCTAACTGACCGGTGGCTTCGTACAGGGACAAGTACGATCTCAAGTAATTTTTGTTGGCAAAGTCAGGTTCGAAAGGTCGGGTACACAAGGTTTTGCCATCGCGACTGACTTCGATTTTCTTTACGTCGAAGTGTTGAAAGTTGAAAGGATTTTCTTCGAAGGTTCCGTTGAAGGCTGAATTCGAGACCATACCAAGGATTAAACGCTTGGGTAACTGTCCTTGGAACAGATGATCTTCGATCATGGAATGATGTCCAACGGGAATGGTGAAGGTTTTCACTTCCACGCGACGTATGGGATACTTGGCGGTCGTTCTGCTCAACGTTTGACTGATGTCGTTACCTACTTTAGGTAACACTTCCACGCGTCGTACGTAGAGTTTGGCCTCTTCGATTTTGCTTTTAGGAACCTTAGCATTCTCAGCCAACAAATGGAAAGCGGTACTGCTACGATTCAGTCTCAAGCGGACATTGACTCCGTTCAGCAAATATTTCTCTTGCAACCACATGTCCAAATGCAAACGATCCATCAGTTCTAAACTCTTCTTATCTAAGATTTTGAGTTCTCTTTGCTCAAAGCCGCTATTGGTTCCATCTACAAGGTCGAACTTGCCCGCTTCGTCAGGTTCCCACAGCACACAAGCATTGAGATGGGTATCCTTGGCATCTATTCCGTACGTCAAGAGATTTTCCAGGTAGGCACGGTAAGGGTAAGTATCCATGCTGCTGCTGACCAGTTTGTTATTCAAGTACAAGTCCACTCCACTAAACAAGGAATGCATGAAATTGTTGACGGGAGCTATATTCTCAGTGTCATCTACTGCACCATCATCCTTATCTAGAACTTTGACTTTCAAGTACAAGTAAGTGCTATTCAGATCGATGTAATCTTCGGGCTGTCCTTTGATTTCAAACTCGATGGGAGCTGAGGCTGTCAATGAGGAGACGGGATGAAATTCCACCCATTGAGATTATTGCATCGTCATCATGGTGGGGGGCATGGCAAACAGATCCAGTTCCGTCTTGGAACAAGCGCAAGACTCTCGGTGCATCATTTTTTTCTCTGTGTCTCAATAATCGAAAACGTCTAAGTCTCGAACGGTTCTTCTTTTCTTGGCCTTTCTCGCTTGAAGTCTGGTGAAAGGGTGTTTTCTGCGTCGTCTCTTTCTGCCTTGTCCTTGCTGAATGCCTGACTCGGTAGCGTGCAGGGCATTTATAGGTGTGTCTCGTCGGCCCAAAATGTCTTTACCCGTTTGCAGCAAGACATTTTTGCCTGCCCTCATGAAGGCTTCTTTAGGGTTTTGTTTGTCGATGATGACATTTTGGAGAAATTCTTTGCCTTGCGTCAGTGCCGTATCTTTCAAAGCGTGCAATCCGCGTGTCACCATCGGTTTCAAGACTGGGGCCACCGAACGAAAGGCCGATTTTAACATGTCTCCTAAACCGTGTCCTCGCTGTCGAGCAACCCCTCGGTACACTGGATACATGACTTACTTACGAGTCGTGAGAAAACCGTTTTCGAAAATGGAGTTTCACCGTGACTTTTCCTTTGGTGAATGGAATATTTTGTCCCAAATCTCCTTTTATAGTAATGTTGACCGTGTCCAAATACGACTTGCTGACGGGTAAATAGTGAGGATGGACAAATTCGCGGTGGACGTGGTAAGTGTTTCCACCTTCCTCGTCAGCGTTTGCGGCAGAATCCACTTTGAAAGGAATGACACGCAGTAACGGTACGGAGGTGTGTCCCACCACGTTGTACTCCACCACATCGGAGTACACGAACATCAAATTCAGTCCTTGGTTCAGTTCTACCGGGGTACGAAAATACTTGGCAAAAGAATCGTTGTCAGAAATGACTGGTAATTCACCTTTTTCTTGTTCTACTTTCTTCCTTAGCTCCATGTCACCGCCCAACATGTCAAACAATTCATGACAAAATAAGAAAGACATGATTTTGGGCCCCTCAGGAAATTTCATCAGGAAGCGACGAGCTGTTTTGTGGTACTCCAGGGTGACACTTTTTTTGACATGCTCTAAAGCTTTCATAAACACACTATTAAACCTGGTGGCTATTGTGTTGACCAAATGTTGACCACTAAAATAATAGCCTGGGGGAATGAACAAGTGATAGGTGGTCCACTTTAGATTTGGTGTACGGGTTTTCTTGTCATATTTGCTATGGGTATCCATCCACTGTTGTATTTGCTCGTCATGAACTTCCACATCAAATTTATTTTGATTGGGAAGGACATTGAGGACTTGGGTCGGGTGAATCATTTCCACTAAAGCCACTTCCCAATGGGCTTCGTGGTCTAAGGGGATGGCTTGAGGTAATTTGGCCGTGTAACAGCACAACGTGTTATTGGGAAACACCTCCATGGAACTGTCACTGGGTAAGGTCAAGTAAAATTGGTTTTCGTGACTCATAATTCTAGAGTTCTGTGGCTGTCCGAGGGGATATTACTGGACGTCAGAGGCGTGTCTCCACCCAAAATGGGGTTCTGGTTGTGGTTGTGACTGACACTGGCACTGGACACAACGTTGCCGTTCGAGGAGAATTTCAGGGAGGGATTGGGAAGCAGGTAACCGTTGCAACTGCTCAATAAAATGGTCCACAATTGTTTGTCTCCTTGTTGCAAACTCAAATTGGCGATGGCTGCCCCGATGACACAATACACCACGAAGATTTGGCAGAAAAAGACGATTTGCGTTTTAGGCACACGTTCTCCACACCACACCCACAAGGGTTGTTTTTGTAAATCTTGCACAGAAGAACTAGGGGAAGAAGGAGTGGTCGACGTAGCTGCGTCTGCTGTGTGAAAGGGCATGATGGTCACTTCTTCTTTTTATAGTCGATGACTTGCGAAGCGTCGATCCAAGAATCGAAACTGGGTGGATATCCTTTCCAACGTACTTTGACTTCTTTGACACGTCGTTTGCCCACTTTACGCGTTCTGCGTTCGAGAATGCTTTCGATGTCGTACACGTCGTCTTCTTTTTTGGTCACACGTTGTAACTCGGGCAAATAAAACGTTCCTTTGAGCACTTCTCCGTTCATGTCTTCCAATTTATAGACGGCAGGATGACGGCCATGCACTCGTCCAGTGACGCGAAACAATTCGGTCGTCCAGTTAGGTAAGTAACCTTTGTCGAAAGTGCGTTTGGTTTTGCCAATGCGCACCCAATCTCCTACGGTCAACTCTCCACTTTTCTTGGGGACAGCCCTCGTCGGGGACGTACCAAACAGGCGCTCAAACACCAGCGCTTCGTTGTCGGGAGTCACGTCTTGCGGGGCACGTCTGATGCTTCGATGGTAAGATTGGTTGTACGCTTGCACCAGGTGCGGTAAGATGTCGATGTACTTCAGAGTGTGGTGATGCGTAAAATATTTCCACATGCGTTCTTTCAAAGTGCGTTGAAAACGTTCCACGATGCTGGCTTTGGTTTCAGGATTCTCGGTGGTAAAAAAATGAATGTCACGTTTCTTTAATTCTTTTTGGAAAGCTTGGTTCAGAAATTCGGTGCCTTTGTCCGTTTGCCATCGAAGAGGGTGACGACCGCTTTGTTTCAACACTCGTTGCAGGGCTCGCACTAACTCGCTGCTGGATTTGGAAGTCAAGGGCACGACCCAGGCAAATTTGGAAAAGACGTCGATGACACAAAACAAATATTTGTAGCCGCGATTGTAGCTGGCCAAATGAGAGACATCGGCTAAATCGGCTTGCCATTGATGATCGATGCCTTCCACTCGGGTGCGACTTCTGGCAAACTTACGTCGAATGGGTTTGTGTAAAGTGTAGGTAGCTTGTTCTTGTAACCATCGTTGCACTTGAGGTAAACGGAGACTTTTCAGTCGAGTTTTGGCAGAACGATACAATTTTTGAACTCCTGCGTAACCTGCAGGATGCGAGGGATCGTAGTAAATGCTGGCTAAGACTTTTTCCATTTTTTTGTGTTTGTGTGTTAATAAGGCACCCACTCTTGGAAGAGGCTACTCTTTTTCTCTTGGGGTATTTTCTTGGATTGCAAGGCTTTGCGTGTGCGACCGGCAATAGGTGTCGAAGAGGAGGATGTCTGAGCAGGGGATATCGGTTCTTGTTTCACTTCTGTCTTCACTTTCTTTTTCTCTTGTGATGAAGAAAGGGTGGCCATCATCTTTTTAATCCATCCAATTCTGGAGGTAGGTGGTGTTGTTAACTTGCGTACTTTTTCTGGTGGAGTTTGAAACCCTTCTTCTTCTTCTTCTTTTCCTTTTTCTTTCTTGACCACTGGTACCGGTACTGGTACTGGTACTGGTGATGGTGCTGGACTTTTCATCAAGGTCTTAAAATCTTTCAAAGTGGGTAGAGCTGTTTCGTCTAAAGCTTTCTGGTGAAAGAGTTGCAGTCGTTGCAAGAGTTGACCGTACTTTTGCGATTTTTCTGTTTCGGACAAATCTTGGCGATCCATCAAGGACTGCAATTCGTGTTGTAACTGGGACATCTCGCTCAAATTGGGATTGGGAGGTAAATGCGGGGTGCGTTGTTCTTGCCACCGATGGTATTCCATCCATCGTTTGTAAGGCACTAAAGCTAGTTTTCGTCCTTCCATGGGGTTGTCAGGGGTGAATTCTGAGATCTTGGGACTTTCGAGGGCCTTTTTATCTTGCTCCCACTAGTCCTCCCAACATGGTTCCCAAGACTCCTTTCAGTATGGGGCCTAACAAGAGGGGCAAAATGCCTCCACGTTGCACTAACATCTTCTTTTTTTGACGAATGGGAATTTTCTTTCGAACCATTTGGCGAAGAACGTGACGATGTTTGCCTAAGCATTGTTTCTGGTGTTTGGACAAAGGGATCGTGCCTTTCAAAACGTTCAAACAACATTCGCACACGGTATCGATGACCTCTTTGGAGGCCGTTTGAATGAGTTTTTTTCGTAGGGGTGGAGAAGCTTTGGACAGGACAGATAACAGGTCCCCATGTTTGGCTAAACGTGGTGGCAGTCCTTTCCTTTTCTTTCCTTGGGGTTTTCTGGAGGGTGACATCTTTGAGTCTTTAGGAGCACCAAAAGAACACTGATACCCTACTTGGTCACAGGCCTTTTTTATACTGGAACGCGTCGCCACTGATTGTCTTGACGTCGTATCAGTTTGAGGACAGGCATGACACGTCGTGCAGGGGTACGTAACGGACTAAATCGAGCCAGTTCTTGCTTGGACAAATCCAGTAAACTTTGTAACATGCCCGATCTTTCATGGACTTTGATTTTGGGAGAAGGTACTTTGTGAGCAGCAGCCACTGCCGCTAAATTGGAAGGTCCTGCCACTGGGGAAGTTCTTTTGGGGGTCATCAACGGAGAAGTTCTTGGTGTAATCAACGTCTCCAAGTACTCTTCAGTTCCTGGTGACATCAACGGAGAAGTGGACAAACGTGAGGCTGTCGGAGACGCTGTGGCAGGTCGTGGTTTGCGAGTGTAAGGCTGCGTCCTGGCTGCAGTGCCTCTCTTGCGACTAGTTTTCTTCTGTGGACTTTTCTTTTTCTGAGGACTTTTTCTCTGTTTCTTTTTCTGGGGGCTTCTTTTCTTTTTTCGGGGTGGTGTCTGGTAAGAGGAGGGTCCCGCCACTGGAGAAGTTCTTCTCTTTGGGGACCTGGTCTTTTTCTTCTTGGGGCTTCGTTGAACTTTTGTCTTGGGGATAACTTTGGGGGCATTAGGATCCCATCTTAAGAGTGAGCGAATGATGACCCCTCCTAAAGTACCGCTCCCTCCAGGTTTCAAAATGATTTGTTTTTTGGT
This sequence comes from Sinohyriopsis cumingii, assembly GCA_028554795.2. Classification (NCBI taxonomy): domain Eukaryota; kingdom Metazoa; phylum Mollusca; class Bivalvia; order Unionida; family Unionidae; genus Sinohyriopsis; species Sinohyriopsis cumingii. The sequence continues at coordinate 15,274,544 of CM068825.1, read as the reverse complement.
TTGAGTGTCGATGCGGGGATCGGCCAGTTGGACCAAAGCGACTTTGTTTCGATCGAAAAAGCGTTGGGTTTGATGAGGAATCTGAATGATTCCTTGGAGTATTTGACGTGCCGTCACCGTGAACCATCGTAAGACTTCTTTGAGACTAGCTTCTAAGACACGAGCTCGTGTTTGTGGATCTTTTTCTCGACTGATGCCATACAAGGCACGAATCAATTTGACGGGAAGATGCGACTGAAGGGACGTCATGTTCGCACTGAGTGTGAGACAGACGAAAAAGGGTCTGAGGTTTTTATAGATTTTTTGATGGGGAGTGAAATGAAGTCGAGGACGGAGACGTGTACAGGACAGGCCCTCCGTCTTGGCACCAGTGGTGAAACAAGTGGGTACGAAATCGCAAATCCTCGGGAGTGGTAGGTTTCAAATCGACGAGTAAATAGGCGTGTGGCGTTTGAGTGGCATCGTCGTACGCCTGAGTCAGCCAAGGCGTTCCTAACTGTTTGGCTAAGACTTGCACTTGCGATTTATCTCGAGGGCTTTTAAACAAGACCACGTAATGCGCATTGAGACTGATGGTACGATGGGCTTTACTTTGTTGAAACAAATTTTGGGTGATGTAAACGACACTGGCATTACGGTGATGCCCTTTACGCGTGAACCACAATTTAATTTCTTCTTCGTCTTCTCCTAACATGTCGTCGAAAATGACCAAATGGGTTAGACGGGAGTCAGAGACGATGCCGTCGTCTTCTTTAGGAATGCCTTCCACAAACACGATGGAATCGCCTTGACTTTCTCGCAAAAGGCTGTACGCCGATTGCCACTCTTTGTAACACCACACGATCCGTTGAGGGGGCCGATCGATCAAATGATGTTTATGCTCGATCAAACGTTTGACGAATTCGGTTTTGCCCGAACCGCTAGGTCCAGCAATGAGCATGTTAAAGGGATGGCGAAGATACAAAGCCTCCCAACTGGCACGATCTAAGTGTTCGTCGATGACTTTGACAGTAGAGGAAGAGGGAGCAGAGACAGCAGAGGTAGCCATGGTGTGAGAAATGTCACTTGTGACACGAAAAACAAACAAGACAAGAGTTTATATACTTTTTCAGAACACGTTTATTGAATGTTTCAAATATGAACACGAAAGACAAAAATACATACAACCCAAATAGTGATGTACAGGAATATAAAACACAGCAAAGCGATCAAAGTGGAATATAAACAAGTGTCTGTACAACATGTTTTGGGTAACCAAGATGTCCTAGGGACAGTGTGTAATGTTCTTACAGTCTCTACATGAGGTATTGTCACACAAGTGTCCTCCCGGAATGACCTTTCAGGAATGTCCATGACAGTCCTGTCCTGAAGTGAGTGGTTGTTCTCGGTGGCGGGTTCTTCTGGCACCGTCACTAACACAGGTTGAAAAGTAACTTTTTTCCTTGAACAACTCTTGTGCATACTGGGCCACTTCTTGGGTCCAAGCCTCAAAACCCCCCTTTTTCCAGTCACGAACATCTGTCCAATGAGGGTGTAAGTCACAAGCTACACACACATCGTCATACACGTCTTGGGTAGCTAAAAGTTGACGAATCTTTTTTTCCTGTTGAGGTCGAGAAGTATCCAGATGAAACCGCAAGGCTTTGAGCAAAAGGAGTTTTTCGTGACCATTTAAGGCCATGGAGGTGGTAAGTACTGATCGTAAAGAGTCCACAAAGAATCGGCTGGTAAACGAAATCCCAGAAAACAAGTCACTAAGACACACACCACTTGTCGTCCCAAATTGAATGGATACAGTTCTTGCAATAATCGATGGTAATGATCCACGGTTTGAATATGGTCATTGAGTTCCTTCCACGGAATCTGTTGGATGACATACGACATAAGTCGTGGCATAGCTGCCTGTTTTTATAGTCTCTTTGTTTCGAAAAGAATACACGTACTTTCTAGCCAGTGATCTTCGTTTTCCAGTGGGTAATGTAAATCTTGCATACTATAACCGAAACGTCAGAGTTCGATTAGAAGTTTCCTCTTCCGCTAAGTAGATTCCACGTAAAATATGTTGGTAATCCTTTACCTCGTCTTCCTCAATGGGTTGCTCTAGGTGAATCTCGAAGTAACCAAAATGATCAACACGTGAATCATCGGGGGCCTGGAAGTATTGAACAAGGTCTGACCACTGAAACAATTTCTGACGAATCAGTTCTCTTATACCCTTCAGGTACCAGTGGTTAAAGATCTGGTGACGTAACGGATGCAATTGTTCTTTACGTTTCACTTGTATTTTGACCAGCTCTCGGTAAATGCGTTCTCTCAACTCCACAGGCAAAGCACGAATGTTCTCTTGTAAAGTATCCATGAATAGGTCATACTAAATCCTCTTTGGTCTGACACAAGAAATGTACTCTTTGCACAAACATGGTTTCACTTCAGTGTCGAATTTAAATCGTTGAGTCACTAATCTACACATTACAATTCGTTCAGAAGTTTCCTCTTTCACTAAGTTGACATTGCGTTCAAGATGTTGGTAATTCGTTAACTCTTCCTCTGGAATTCGATGCAGTACGTTTACAATGATGTAGGTAGAATCGTCCATAACAAACCAATCCTTTTGAAAACTAGAGGATCGTTGATCAATGTCTGTCCGATGGAACACTTTCAATTGAATCAATCCTTGTATAGCCTTCAGGTACCAGTGGTTCAAACACCGGTGACGTAACGGATGCAATTGTTCTTTACGTTTCACTTGTATTTTGACCAGTTCTCGATAAATGCGTTCTCTCAACTCCACGGGCAAAGCACAAATGTTCTCTTGTAAAGTATCCATGAACAGATTATTATGGTAAGAAGTTACTTCAATGTCTCGGTCCCACTAAGGGTAAGTAATGACAATTCGGTGACCATCGAGCATGTTCTACGTAGGCCGAATCTTGCGGTTCCCAGTGGTGAAGTGACACACCGCAACTGAAGCACTTGACTTTATCTCCTTCGCCCAAGTAGAAAAATCCGGCTCTGGCTAATTCTTCGGGGGTCGGTCCTCCCAGATACTTAGGCCATTTTCCTTTGAACGATTGAAGACGATTTTCAAAGTCGCAGTATTCCGACAAACGCACAGGGAACGAATATTCGTCTTTCACAGGTTCGTTTCGATGAGGGTTGAGTGACATGGGTAGGAGTTTACTCAGGGCTGGATGACATCCGTAGGGGGGTAGACGTGAAGGTGAACATTCCCCTTTAAAACGAAACCCAGTAAAATGTCCAAGAGGACGAGCAGCATCGCTTTCGCATCCCACAGGTTTGACACGCACAGCATCACTTTCCATGATAGGGGTAGGGGCACTAAAGTTCCCATGATGCTTTACGGCATCGCTCAGGTCACAAGGTACAGCATCGTATCCATCGCAAGGCTCACAATCGCACTCGTCTGCAAACTCCGTTACGCAATTACAATGGTAACCACATGGACAATCGCAGTTTCCTTCCGGACATTTTCCGTCGCAATGCATGGGTCTTATCCATCCAATATTAGTCACACTAGAGGAAGATACAACTTTTTTACAATCCCCAAACTGGAACGATGCCTCTTTCAAAGTATTCATCTTGTTCGCTCGGTCTTGGTAGTCACAATGAACTATCGATCTTGCCTAGAGTTCCTTTTTTATATACAGACCAATACCGACGTGACCGTACGGTAAGGTGAAATGATTGGGAAGTCGAACTCGCTTCTGGTATACAATTTGATAGACTTTTTCCAAGGGTCGACTGACGATGTGGTGAGTGGGTAAACGTACAATCTTGTTCGGTTGATAGGTGGTCACTTTAAAGTTTCCATCCTCTCCCGATTGCAAGGCTTCTTTCAATACCCCAAAGTTGACCACACGACTGGTACGATAATTCAGAGTCAGTCCTTTCACTTTGCACGTCGTGTGCACTTCTCCTTGTTTGTCACGGTATTCGTAGCCGTAATTTTTGGGACCGCCACTGACGAAACTTAGAATCTTGTCGTCGGGATGCTCGTCTGTCCAGGCTCCTAAACGGTCTCCTTCGATGTCAGGGTGATGTTGAATCGGGTGATGGATGTAAATGCAACTGTCCGTGTCAAAGTACAGGACGCTTTCCCCTAACAGTTCTAAAGCTTCGTACAATTTTAAGCGAGCATGGGCTGTCACGTAAGCCGCAATGATGACATTTCCAAAAGGGTCGTCTTGTACAAAGTCCAGATCTTCTTCGTAATTGACCAAGATCAAATTCTCTCGAACGACGTCCACGTGTTTCATGTATTTGGTTTTGTCGTGAATCATCTGGAAGTAGCGGGAAGGTTCTGTCAAATATTCCGTCTTGGGTAAACACGGTCGTTGTGCCATTTTACCCCACAAGCAATTTAACATCACTTTGGCAAACGATCGCCTGCCTTCGTTTTTCTCGATGTGGTCTAAAGAGATGCCTTCTTGTTCATAGTATTTCTCTTTGAATTGTATTTGGTCTTCGGGAGTGTGACACCAGGAAGGATAGCCGCTGGCTTCTTGTTTCAGTTTCAAAAAGGCATCCACGTAGTCGGCGAAAATGCCTTTCTGAGTAGGGTCACCCTTGCGGTATTGTTGTGTCTTGGGAAAGTGACAAATTTCGTACACTTCTAACAGTTGGTATCCCATGTCCAGAGCTTTGAACAATTCTACGCTGACCCAGGTTCCCGTCAAGGCCCGTTCTTCCTGGCTGTGCTGACAAGGTTGGTCTTGGTTGCACGTTTCGGCACAAGTACGGCACAAGGGAAACATCAGTTTGCCTTGACAATGGTGAGGTAAGACGGGATGGTAGAGGTTCGTGGGAGGCAAAACTTTGCACTTGATCAAGCCTTCGTATTGTCGAATGTTTTTCAGGTCGATGTGTTCCGTCAGCAATTGCGGGTGCCCTACAGGAAAGCGACAATATTTGCACACGTAGGGATACAGCGAACACACGTCCAAGTATTTGATTTCTTCTCCTTTCTCTTCGTCGGCTTGGTACAGCAAACAGGTGGCATTGGTCCTTCCTCCGTACAAACTATCCCTCGGGTTCAGCGGGTCCATGAACTGGTAACTTTCCACGAGGCGTTTAAACTCGGGATCGGTTTTCATACGGTGATCGTACTCGTGTTCCCACATTTCCACCACTTGGTATCCTTGCTGTTCTAACTTCAAGCGCCGCTGACAAGTGTCCTGGTACAAGTCTTCCATGGTTCGTTGCAAAAACTGATTTTTAGTGCCACGGTCAGGGTAACAGACGGGACATCCGTGAAATAAGCAACCGTTAAACTCGTACACGATCTTGGGGTTTTCTAAGTCCCAACCATCGACCGAATACGTTCCGATGGTCTTTTCGCCTCCTCCGTTGCGGGCATGCTGAATCCACTTGTCTTCCTTGTCGCACAAGTAATGTAACCAACGTAGGGCTTTGACCGAGTATTGACGTTTGACAAAGTGGGTCGTTTGAGGACTGATGACAGCCACGGTCTTTTCAGGCATGAATCGTTGTCGATACACTAAGGAACACGCTTTGGCAATGGTGCAAGCTTCTTTCAAAGGATCGACCCCTCCGTGTTCCATGAACAGTTCTCGAAATTTTCCACAGCAACGCCGTAAAATGTCCACGTCGGAACGACAATACTTTAACATTTCTTCCTGAAAGTCGAAAGGGTCAGAGGCGTGAGCCTGGTACCAAGCGTAGAAAGCTTCTCGTTGTTCGGTACGCATGTTGTCGGGGTCGTAATAGTGAGCCTCAGGTAAATGGGGTAGAACGGCGTGTTGATTGGCTTCCGTATTGAAAAAGTGTGGAAAGTACCCTTTAGCCATTTCTGTCATTCCAAACGTTTTAGGCATTCGACTCAAAGGCATGGCCAAATAGCTCATCGAATCTTTAATCTGTACTTGTCCCACTTGCATGAAAATGATTTTGGCTCCGTTCAAAGTCACTTTAGGACGTTCGGTGCCATGTTCCGTATAGTACCTCAAAAGAAACTGTCCATCGTATCCGGAGAAATTGTGAGCCATCACTGTGGCATGACGATGACAATCTCCGTAAAGTTCGATGTCCTCTTGGCTCCACGTCTTGTCGATGGGGTCTAAGACCCATTGGGCAAAATCGGCTAACGTGTTTGGTCCCCGAAAGATTTTTTCACGCCCTCCAGGAATCTTGCTGCAGTGAGGGCAATGACTGAAGATAGGTTCTTGAATGCACTTCTCGCACGCTCGATGAGCCACGCAGAAATTAGGAATGTGAATGCCGGTCTCTTGCACGCATTCGAAATCGAAAAAGATGAAATTGCCTTTCTTCTTGTGACTGTCCTCTTTCTCTGGTGGGGGTTGGTATTTTTGCACGTAACATTGGTGTTCCAAGTCCACGATGTGGTGACAAATGTGACATTTCTTTTTTCCTGAACATACGTGTGCCTTGGTACTATTGGTACGTATGCCTTGTCCACACGTAGGGCACAATCTCAGGAGTTGACAAGCACATTTCTGCTGTGAACCTTGCGTCTTCAGATGTTGTTGGTAACAAGTAGGGCTAACAAACGTGCGCAGACAAGTCGAACAAGGCACTGGTCCTTCGCTCAGACAGGGTTAAGAGGTCAAACATCCTGAGCATTTCGATCCACAATGCTTGTGTTGCTCTCGATTATTATAACCATGGTCACATTTCTCACAGTAATAACTGTATCCCAGGAATCCGGTGATACTGGTAATCGTATCGAAATGGTCATCGTGATGATAAACGTGAATGTATTTTCCGTCCTTAAAATGTTGGCCTCGAAACAACAGAGGCCCGCGCATTTCTTGAGGGTGCACTTTTAAGGTGTAGCGTGGAGCTAGGACATCTTGCAATTTTTGCATCTCAGGAATGCCGCAGGGTGTGTCTTTGGGCAGTCCGGCTTGTTGTAACAGGAGTTCTGCTTCGTTTCGTTGTTTGGCTCGGTCGGAACGTTGAATAGTGTCCCAGGTTCTTTTCCATTCTACCGTGTCGTTCTTGTTGGCATAGGTTCGTCCCACCACGATGGCACGGGCTAAGCACATCTGGTCATGAGGGTTGTCAATTCGGACGAGACTCTTTTTGGTGTTGCGAAGGTCGTCCACCAATAACATCTTTTTGCGTCCTGTCCCTTGAGGAGGAGAGACGTGGGTCATGTCCAGTGTGGCTTTACCATCGGTGATGTCAAACTGATCATTAGATTGTTGTACGTGTTGTATCTTGTCCATGACTTTGGAAGCAGTCAATTCTGCAGGGGTGCTAAACTCGATCCAAACAGGGGATTTCAAACCGTCGTGTTGTATGGAAAGTCTCAAGCGATCGTCTTCTTTGGGTTGACATTGTCGCTTGAGTGCGGTGAGCAAAGAATCCCACACTCCGGTGATGAACCCTTCTGCTTTCTCTAACGGTACTTCGGACTTGAAATCTTTAAACTTCACCGTGTATTTGTAAGCCGTGGTTCTAAATTTTCTAGAGGAGCGCTTTTCCGTCTCTCGAATGGAATAGTATTTTTCAGGGTTGACTAAGGGTGGTGAACTTGGTTTAGAGGTTTCAAATTCTGGTTCACTCATGTCCTCTTCAAAATCACTGGCATGAATTTGTGCCAAGATTTCAGCCCTGGTTCGAGGCGATAGATCACGTTTCTGCCTCTTACTTTCTTCTTTCTTCTCGAATGAATGGGATCGTTTCATCTTGAAAGCAAAAAGTCAAATGACTCAAGTTCAAACACCATGAGCTACTTTATAGTCATAGCAGACCAGCGTATATAAAAGGGTGTGTGTCTTGTCCTTTCACTATTCATTTCACTCTCAAGCCGAGCACAACGATGGAAGAGACTAACCAGATGGAACGTTTCGTCAGAGCTTTGCGAGGGGTCATTAGAAAATTCTCTTCAGACCAGCCGACAGACTACTCTCCTTCCTTTCGAGATAAAAGTCAAGATACTTGCTATATCTGTCAGAAGAAAGGGCATTGGTCTTCAGAGTGTCCAGACCGTCAAAAAAGAACAAAAACAGGGACTAAAAAAGACAAAAGTCAAGATACCTGTTATTATTGTCAAGAAAAAGGACATTGGTCTCCAGATTGCCCAAAAAAGAAACAAGAGGAGTCAGAAGAAAAGAGGGATTCTTCAGAAGAAGAGAGGGATTCTTTAGAGGAAGAAAAAATACAATTCTATTTACAAGAGGCAAAGAAAGAGGAGAAGAAGAAAAGAAGAAGGGAAGAAAATGAGGAAAAGACGGTGAAGAAATTCAAAAAACAGAGAGACTAAACAAGGAGAAAGAAGAAGTCAATGAACTTTTTATTAAAGTGATGTGTTGTGAATTGTGAATTGAATTGTAAAAAAATGGAGAGAAGAATAAATGAATGATATAAGGTAAGTGTCTTTGAGTTGTGATTTTAAAATAAGAACGTACACTCACGCACTCATACACAGACACGTACTATAAGGGTAAAATGGGTGGGGTTTATTTTTTTTTTGAGTTATTGGCAAATTGAAATTGTATTTCTTTTCGAGAAATGTGGGTGGCCCTGAAAAGGGCCTTTTTTTCTTCATGGTGAAAGGGTGAGTTTAAGCAATCAACTTTAACTGCCTTATGCCTTTGCCACGGCCAAGGCCTACTTCTGGACTGCGTAATGTTGATGATGATTGGGTTGAAATCACTAAGGGTGGTACGGTAGGCTTAGTCACAGGGTTGACGTGTTTAGCTCGGGAAGGTCGTATTCTCTTCGGTCGTGATAAAGAAGTCTGATACATTTGTTTCAGACTTCTTAACTCCGCTAAAATGTCCAACAGTACCGTGACCGTTTGATTTTCACCCTCTTGTTTCTTTGCTGCTACTTCTTCTTGCTGTTGCTGCTGTTGTTTTTTTCTTACCTCTTCTTCTTGTTGCTGTTGCTGTAGGAGAAAAGCCTGTTCCGCTTCCTTTTGTCGTTGTATAAATTTCTCCAATTCTTCTTTCTGTCTCTGTCTAAAATTTTCCACTTGCGGTAATGAAGAAGGTAACGAAGGTTCCGGAACAAATTCTTGCGAGGAGAGAAAATCCACAAAATCCCAATTCACCTCTTCTGAAAGTAAGTCCGAGTTCCCTTGGGCAGTCTCCCCTGCTGGTGCACCCCAATGGATCGTTTTCTGAGTTTCCGTCATGTTGAATCACTGTCGCATAGATTGACTGCACACAAGCGCTAGCGAATCTATATAGACTACGTGACGTCACAGACTACTCTCTTCGGATTGGATGCGGGCTGACTGAATTCTGTAACGCGTGTTCGGATTGGTGAATGAACTCAATCCGTTTCAATCCTACCTCTGCCTATAAATAAGCGCCGTTCACTGCATTGATTCACCTGTTTCTCGGAGCCTCAAGATGTGGACCGACGTTCAATCTTCAACCCTTGTGTCAACAATGATGTTCAGGACGGACATGCTCATGTATGTCCGGTCCAAGTGGACTGTTGTTGATAGGACAGATACAAGTCTATGGATGAGGAGAGTTTATATAGAAAGACAAGGATGTCTGAAGAGGGTACTTGTGTATGGACCGGCAGTTAGAAGGAGTTTAAGAAGAAGAAGAAGATGTGAGAGATGCCATCTATGTTAATATTAATATTAACATAAACCCAAAGGCCCTTTTCAGGGCCAGCCATATTTCTCGAAAAGAGATAGCCTTTCCATTGCCTACCCTTTTTTAAAAAAAATCCCATGTTAAATTCCCCTTGTCCGTAGAGTGACCCACGATTTATTGCCATGTTAATTCCCCTTGTCCGTAATCTGACCCACGATTTTTCGCCATGTTAAATTTCCATTGTCCGTAATCTGACCCAGGGGTGTTTTTAATGCTAATTCCCATTGTCCGTAAAGTGCCCCCATTCACTACTTATGTCCTTGATGAAAAAATCTAATTCTGCAGGATCTATAATTAATCTTGTACAACGACGTAATGAAAACTGAGTCAATTTACTAATAATTTTTCTTTGTCATCTTGCGGTAACCAAACTTGTTATTGTTGTTTGTATGAAATTGTTGCGGAGGTTACCGTTAACGACGTTAAAATCTTAGTGTCTAACATATATCCTAATAACACTATTAGAGCCCAACCACGCTGATTTTTTTGTTGCTGCTTAGTAGTCGTTGCGATTGACATTAGAATCTGGATTATTAAAGTGTTTACCAAACCAAATTGGTATAACCCGATGATTATTCGTTGAAAACTCGAGTGATTAAAGATCGGCAAATCCAGTAAGATCGATATCTAGTAGTGGCCCGTTTATTGCTACTCGTGTTATTTCTTGTTTTGGGTGCCCAAATCGTTCAAAGTAACGATGACAAGTCCAAGAAAAGACACCGGATAATCAGCGACATTGTCGACAGAAATCATATAGGAGGAATTATATATTATATTCCAAAGACCGTCATGATTAAATTTGACAAAAATTTGTGATACATCATCGAGAAATTCTTCTTAAGATGGTCACCATGAATTTTTTCGTTGGGTTATATATCCAACAGCAGACGACGCCGTAAAACAATTTTTGAGTAATTGGTCGTTGTCTTTGTTATATTTGACCAAAATATGTTTCACATTTTGTTGGAGTGATTCATTCCGATAAATAACTGCAGCTAGTAACATCAACTGATCAAATGTTGATTCAGCTATAGAATCATCTCCGTGAAACAACCAAACTGATGCAGGATCATGCTTACTTATCTGTAGATATCGTCGTAGATGTCACCATTGTAAAATCATGTCATTCTCTCTATTGGAAATTTATTACAGACTCAGTCTAAGCATGTGATATATGATTAATTAATGTTATTGGAGCACAGCGTGTTCTATATATGTTCGATTTATATAAAACTTCATTCGTTATTGTTTTTACAATTATCGGAAACATCAATAATTTTTCTAACTCAGCTGTGTCATCTATATAAGCTTCAGTCGCATTGACATGTTTTTCCCAATTATTTATATATTTTAATCTTGATTCTTGTTTCCACGTTTGGAGTTTACTAAATGCTCAGTGATACGTTGAGAAACACAATTTAGCGAACCTGTTGTAATTGGAGCAAGAGCACCTATGCCTGGTTCATTCAGGTAATAAATTGCGTAAACAAATGCTGTAGGAAGATCAGCGTTCTTGTAGTAGGTCTTGTCTATCCCGATAAATGTTCCTGGTTTGGTATTCTTGTCCAGGATGACTATTGATGCTGATCTTGATTGTTTTTACCGGATCAAGCTGATCAAGTGTGATCCACTGTGGTCCATCTTGTGTTTGTTGCTTAGCTATAATTGTATCCTGAAAAAAATGCTTTTTGTTGTCGTGTAGATTTTGTATTATTTTATGAGCACAATTTTGATTCATTGTCGAATCTATAAATATTTCATCACCACCTATTGTAAACGTCGACCAAACATGAACAACACCATCGTTGTAAAACTCATTCTTTGCTGTTTTCATTATTTCATGTAATTGCAGTTCAAGTGGTATTTGTTTTCTATCATCGTTCAGTCGGTCAAAATCAAAACTTGATGTTGACGGCTCAATCGCAGACAACCTTATAAACTCATCTTGCGCTGCATCTAGTGATCTGATGTATTTTTTAATGAGATTTAAATCATCTCTTGGTATTGGTAATATGATTTTATTTCCAGTGAGATCATGATATTGTTCTTGTAGAAATATAGCATCGGCCAATAGTATATAATTGCATTTATTAATATAATAAATTGATCTAATTAGACTTTCACAAAATGATTTAATGAGTAACCAAAAATACAATAGTTGTAAATGGTTGATGATAGGATCTGCTGTACCTTGCGGAAAAAAAATGTGTCAGAAAAGGAAATACCGGACCTAAACCTTATATGAATTGTGGCGTCTTAGTTAAAGTTAGGACACAATTATGTGTAGCTTGTGGCGGAAGAAAATATCGTGCGTTTAAAAGATACTTTGAGATAACAAATGCCTATGATGGCGTAAAAAGACAGAACTATAGTATAATGGAACAAAGATTGAAGTCAATAACATTAATGAATTTGTGAAGCAGCCGATATTTACTAATTACGAAACGAGCAGAACGAGTGTTATATGAAATTGTGGTCTAAAACAACCTAGGAAATATCAATAACATTGGTTACATTATGATCGGTATTGAATTTTCTGGACCTAAACAATAAAATTAATCTTGCGCACAGACTTATATATGAGTGTTTCAATAGAGTGATCAATGAAGGTCTCGTGATTGATCATATTAACTCAAAGAGAAAAGACTACAACCTTGGAAATCTTCAAGCAATCACCCCAAGGGAAAACAGTAAACGTGGAAAAGCGGGAAAACACAAAAACACATAGACTAGAAGAAAAAATATCAATCTAGATACCGGTGAAACAAAAGAGTTTAATTCGATGTACTCTGCTAAAAATTATTTTGATATTGATACATTTTTGTACAAAAAGTAGCTAAATGTATAACCAATTTTGCTACATCGATGAGACTCAACCAAATAATTAATTCAATTTCAGTATAATGATTAGTAAACAACTACAGATTCAAGCTCTTTTGTCAATATTAGCGACTTTCAATATTTGTTTTGCGTCATTTTCACTTGGTCTTCTCGCTTGATTGATTATCTCCATGTTGTTCAAATTGTGACTAAAAATTAAAAAACTATTCACATTTTATCGCACATAAAAATCAGCATGATGTGTCACAAATAGTTTATGTTACTATTCGTTGGTCATTCCAACGGTTCCATGTATATTTTTGTTGTTCGATGTGCATGTTGTCGGAGTCATAATAGTGGGCGTCAGGCAAATGTTGCAGGCTGCTTGTTGATTGGTTTCGATACTGAAAAAGTGTGGAAAATATCCTTTGGCCATTTTTGTCATTCCAAACGTTTTAGGCATTCAGATCAGAGGTATGGCCAAATAACATACCGAATCGTTAAACTGTATTTGTCTCATTTTCATGTAGATGAGTTTGGCTCCGTTGATATTAACGTGGGTGCATTAAGTGCTTTGATCTTACTAATATTTCTGAATAAAATTGTCCATTGTATCACGAGAAATCGAGAGCCATCACTATGGCAAAATTATGGCAATCTCCATAACAATCAATGTCCTCTTGGCTCCACGTATCGTCGATAGGGTCTAAGAGCCATTGGGCGAAATTGGAAAGCGTATTAGGTCTTCGAAAGATTTGTTCACGTCTCCTTGAATCTCGCTTCAGTGGGGACAATGAAATAAGATGGGTTCTTGTATGTACTCTCGCACTCTTGATGAGCCACGCAGAAATTAGGAAAGTGAATGCCGGTCTCTAGCGTGAATTTGAAATCGAAATAGATGAAATTCCCTTTCTTCTTTTCATCCTCTTCCTGTTTCGATCTGTATTTTTTGAATGTATTATTCATGTTCCAAGCCCACGATTTGGTGACAAATCTGACATCGTTTCTTTTCAGGATGAACGTGGATCTTGGCATTACTAGTGCATATGAGTCCACAACTAGGGCACATTCTCTGGAGTTGGCAAGCGCTTTTCTGTTGTGAACCATGCGTCATGAGATGTTCTTGATATCACGTGCGGCTGAAAAAAGTTCGCTGACACGTCGAGCAAAGGATTTGTTCTTGTTTTTCTTGAAGACAGGTCTTGGTGGCTAAACATTTCTGTCCGCAACGAACTTTTTTTCCCGACTGTCAAAACGAAGGTCACATTTCTTACTGCAGTAAGCGTATCTCCAAGGAATCCGGTGGTATTGGTAATGACATAGAACTGTTCTTTATGATGGTAAGCGTGAATGTATTTTCCATCTGAGAAATCGTCGCCACGAGAAACCAGGGGTCCGCGCACCTCTTGAGAGTGCACTTTAACGTGTAACGTGGAGCAAAGACGTCTAGCAGTTTTCGCATTTCTTGATACCACAGGCCGTGTCTTTGGATAACCCTCTTGCTGTAACATTAGTCTGCTTCTCTTCGTCGTTTGGCTTGGTCCGATTGTGGAATGCTCTCCCAGGTTTCTTTCCATTCTGTCGTATCGTTCTTGTCGGCATACGTTCGTCACATGATGATGACTCGTGCTAAACACATCTGTTCTTGAGTATTAATTCGGACGATGCTGCGCTTGGTGCTGAGAAGTTCATCGGCAATAATAATCATCTGCGTTGTCAGAGTACTTTTGGAAGGAAAACGTGGATCATGTAAAGTATAGCTTTGTCGTCGCTGAAGTGAGATTTTTAGTTGGATTACTGTACGTGTTAAATCCTGTCTATGGTTTTGGAAGGTAGCAATTCTGCTGGGCTGCTAAACTCAATACACACGGGTGACTTCAAACTGTTATAGCAAATATAGAGTCTCAAATGATCGTCTTCCTCGTCTCGGCATTGTCGTTTCAGTGTGTTTAACAAGGAATCTCACAAATCGGTAATAAAACCTACTGATTTCTTCATCAGGACTTCGGACTTGAAATCTTTAAACTTCACTGTGTAAGTGTATGACGTGGTTCTAAGTTTTCTAGAGAAGAGTTTTTCTGTTTCTCGAATGTGGTAAAATATTTCGGGTACAACTGATCGACTTTCATTGGAGGTAGACCCCCTCAGTCTGGTGGGCAGACGTAGAAGGCGTTGATAAGGCTCACACGTGTCATCTTGAATATCGCTGGCATGGATTTTAGCCAGAACTTCAGCTCATGTGCGAGACGATATGTCCCGTCATGGCCTATTATTTTCTTCTCCTTTCCCATTGAAATCGTGCAATCGTTTTATATTGTTTGCTAGTGCCTTTCCTAAGAGTATTCATTCAACTCTCAAGCAGTAACGATGGAAGAACCATCACTGACTGAGCATCTGATCAAAAGTTCGAGAGGCGTCAAAGGAAGATTTACTTCAAAGAAGACAATGGACTACTCCTCCCCCTTTCGATATAAAACTCCAGATATTTGATATATCTGTCCCAAAAAATGACATTGGACTACAGAATGTCCAGAACGCCAAAAAAAAGACAAATAACTATAGAAAAAGGTCGGGATACCTGTTATCATTGTCAGGAGAAAAGACATTGGTCTTCCCGATGACTTAAGAAAGAAAAGAACCAATCAAAGAAACAAGAGAAGGGTGAAAAGAGATCTTCCGAATATGAAGAAGACCCCTACGAAAGGGAAGAAGAATCCATGCCCGTCCAGAAAAGGTAAGAAAAGAAGACAAGAAGAAAGCCAAGAAGAGGAAGAAGCTGTGCCAGTTAAGAAATTCAAACATCGGAAAAAGAGAGTGAAAGAAGAAAATTAACTTCGGCTATGTGTTGTGAAACTGCATTGTGACTTTCAAAAAGAGAGAATATACCAGAAAGAAAACTTAAATGTCTCTTGGTCTTGCTTTTTATGAAAAGGATGGTGTATTTGTTTTTTTTTTATATTGACAATGTATGAATAGATGCTCTTTGATCTCTGTCTATCCCTCTGGGTCATGTTTTCAATAGAAATGAAATGGAAGGGATGTTTTCCTTTTTGTACGTGCTGGAGATATGCAGGTGGAAAAATTTGTCAGTCTGTTCATTCGTCACTGTTGTGTCTATTTCTTTTAAAATTTGGATAAATAATCTCTCTCTCCAATCTCTCTCTCTCACACACGCACACACGCACACACACACACACACACACGCACACAGTCACGCCATAGAACTAAGGGTAGATGGGTTTTTGAGAGTGTTCATATGGGATTTTTGATTATATAGCTAGTCTGATGGATAGTATTTTCGCGGTTTATGGGATAGTATATTTTATGAGCTATCATTTCATTCTCATACATTCTAAGCTGAGCGTTAGCCTCGGATGCGGTAGGTCGTTGGTTCGATCCACTGTCGAGTCATACCAAAGACTTACAAAAATCGTACTAACAGCTGACTCGATTGGCGCTCAGCATTAAGAGGTTAGCGTTAGGACTGGTCGGCCTGCTGTCAGGATAATGTGTCTGTGTGGGACATCATGCTACATGTCTGCGGCATGATGCCCCAGTGCTAGACATCACTATAAACTGTCACACTGCAGACATCGTAGCAATATGACTGAAAAATTGTTAAAGCTACGTTAAAAATGCAAATCACACACACACATTCTAAGCTAACACTAGGCGCATTGGATAGTGTTTGTATAAGGTGTTAGATGGTATAGCTGGTGTGATGGATAATATTTTTGTGGTTTGACAGATTGTATTATTTTATGAGATTTCATGAGATTTTATGCAATTTCATATTCTTTTTTATTGTATGTATGGGATATTGGACGGTATAGATAGTGTAATGGATATTATTTTAGTAGTGTGATGGATAGTAGGTTTATGACATTAGATGAAGCTTGTTTTTAACCCTTCCTCGTTTGGTCTGATTGTGTGTGTGTGTGTGTGTGTGTGTGTGTGTATACTACACCAGACGTTTTAGATAGTGTATATGTATGCATGCGACAAAAAAGCCAGAGCGTTTTAAACAGCATAACCCGATACATCAATGCATTGCACATACTCCATGTAATATTAAACCTGAACAAAAGTTTCTGCCAATAGTTAATTTGGGACCTAATTGTTGATTATGCCTGGATAACGTTTCATTTTGATTGATGAAGAAATGAACAAAACAGCAATTTTTTTTCTGAAGAAAACGATTGCAGAAAGGACTGCAGATTGGAGCACGGGACACTGAACACATTTAAGAGTATTGAAAAACAAACAAGCAAAAAATGATGGTCTTTTTGTGGAGGTGCTTAAGTTATTTGTTAATTTTGTGTCAGTCAGATACAGTGATTACAAAATAAACTAACCTTTCCTTTCAGCCAAGATATTTTCCATGTATTATTTCGGCACAAAGAAATGAAAACACAACCAATTAATTTGGAGGGAATTTTTTGAATACACTGAGTTCTACACCAGCGGAATTACGAAACCTCTTGACAACAGTGATATAACTAATAGTGTTTGAAAGGTATTTATCTGACATTTAAATATTCTATAAGCTTGGTTATTGTGGTGTCTTAGTGATAGATCCTGGTGACAAATAATTAAATAGTTGCAGTTAGTTATTGATTGTTGTTCCTTGGAATTAATACTCCCTGTTTCTAACTAATTTTTGCGTTCGCTGGTAGGTGTTGTTGTAAGTGACTCTTCGGGGACAAAGGGCGATTAACATTATTCTATGTGATACATATTGCGACACTTGGGGGACAAGCTGAAATCCTATGTTACGTTGGTGCACGTGTTTACAGTGAATTTTATTATACGGACTAAACTGCTTAAAACGACAAAAATGTTGATAGGGTTAAGAGTGATGTTATCATGGTGAACGGGAAAAGGGTCGACAGTTTAGAGGGACACAAAATGTTTTAAAATAGTGAAGGGAACAAAAGTCGCATGTTTAAAGAAACCCGGGAAAATGTAATTCTATTTTTAATTCAGCACATAATTATCCAAGCACACGCGCCATACCATAAAGCACCTGATTTTTGCAATACTATCCAAACACAAATCCCTACCATCCAACAAAAAGGGTTGGATTTGTTGATATACATACTTTCAAACAGACATACTAACATACCATCACACACAAGGGTAGACTGTGTTTCTCGCACCACTACTACACCCCTACATACAAGCACACTATCACATAACATGAAAAAAGGTAAAAAGAGTTTTAGGTTTTGGGTGTCGACAATATAAACATATATAAATACATACAGACAAAACATTAAACATAATCTTCTCGCAAATAAGATTAGTATCTATATTTTCAAGTGATCAAATTGCCTCTCCTTCGTTTTCTGTTCATTCAGCCTTCTTTCGTCCGCATACGTCCTCTTGATTTTTTTCCAATTCCTCCAACATCACCTATCTGATGAATGTATAGCAACTCCGAAATCGTCACATCAAGCTGATAGCCTCCATCAGTTACCCACTTTACAGTGCTGGTTTTCCATTCTTCTTACTGGCACGAGTCGACGATGAATGGTACGACTGACTGTCTCATTTGTATTTAGTTTGTGTTCGGCCATCCGGCAATGTACGACCGGTTAAAGTTCGCACCGTGTACTAGTTAATTATTCGCCAAATTGGACGCTTTATTAATTACACTTGTCCGGACGGGGAAAATGATGAAAACGGCAGAAGAAGGCGCTTAGTCGTCTCAAGGGGGCTCAAAGCAGTCCAGATTTGAAATTTTGATTTTATTTCCCAAATATAGGAAAGGTTGTCGACTTGTGCCAATCTAACTGTTTCCTTTAATTTATAGAATTTTGAAAACAAACTATGTACTTGTGGATATAGGTAACGGTTAGTTGTAGAGTTATTAGGAGAGGATTATATAGATATATGTCCGGAATAGTCCAATTGTTGTAGTACCAAAATTTTATGACTATATGGTCTTAAAATAAGTAATAGAAAAGACCAAAAACCAACACGTTTTGTACCATTAAACTTTTTTATTATTCTTGAACACTAAGTGAAAAGGCAAAGAAACGAACGGTATTGCGAATTCCGAAATATTCATAGAATTACTAACACATGTTCTAATGAACAAAGTTCTAAATAAACTTCAGTGGCATTCCAAAATAAATACAACGCTGAAAGTGTTGATGTGCCTATGATGGCCTGTAACGCGTAGATGAGCGAACAGTCTTTTATTGAATCACAGTAATATAATCCAATATTTCCTTGTTTAAATTCACTGTAATTTCCAGTTAATGTCTCTTTCCAAAAAAATATTGTATAGAGCACATTGTATTTCCAGAAAACAATATATAATTCACCAAAATCAAAATCTGAATACAACAATATAAAGGATTACTTCCCAGATGTTATCGCAGGAGTAATCAGACTTGCAGTAAACAAGGTTGCACTCTTGCAATACAATAATTTGCATTATCTTTGTCAAAAATCTTACTGGTCAAGATAAATCTTCAAATCAATATATAAAACATAATATATTATGTAATGGATTCCAACTGCATCATCCAAAAACAAACCATAATGAGATAATTACAGTTAAACCTCGTATCTGAGATACACAATCAAGTCCTTTAGTTAAAATACTTCACGAGAGTCTCATAAAAAGTACATACATTCTGAGATGTATCCCATGTTACAGAAGGGAGAAATAAAATATTTATTATCATACACAATCCAGTCCCATGGTAAACATAAAATAGTATGTTCTGTTGAATATTTAATTATACGACTAACACCTTTAGCTTATCAACAAGCATTAACATACTGCGGAGCAAATCACTACAATCCAGAAATTTTGTTAAATCTATAAGTAAAATAAAATGCAAGATCGTTTGACTCGTTCTTACTGTTGGATTCCAGTATATAAATGCGAGATTTTATTCTTTAATTTGGCATGGTAGAAAAAAAAAACGAATAATTTCATATATAATCATATTTCAAAGTAGACATTTATCTCGGTAAAATAAATATTTAGAATAGTTATGGACAAAGAAAATCAATATCACAGACATCATAAACTACCCACATAATGTATCCCCTGGTAATATTATCGAAATTTGCTTGAGAATTGTTGTTATCATTAGTGTTGTTTAATGAAAGTTGTTGAGACTGTTGGTTATTATGACATGTAATAAAACAGCAGCCTCATAACAAGACACGTCATTTCTTGTTTACTTTAGTCTTGTTTTTACTAAACACTAAAACATATTAGGATTTGAATGTATCGTTAATTTGTCTCATTCAGAGTTTTTGTTTATATGTTTTGAAATATAGATAGGTTCTTGACATACAAGTAATTAATATAACTGCCATAATTTCTAATCGGACCTCCTGTGTTATCAGACGATTTTGAATTAAAAAGCAAGTCACTAAATTGTAACCAATTCAAGTCTCAATTTAAGGATTGCTGAAGTCCTGAAAGAGGAAATAACTTGCTGTGTGCAAGTGAGCTTGCTTTGAAAATTAAACCCGGTTGATTTATGCAAGCCCCTCTAAGGTCGAACGGCACGTCGCCGCAATAGTGGCCACACGGTACCATTTAAAGGTTATGCTCTAAAAAAATCTCGGAGAATAAGTCTTCAAAAGGCAATGAAAGTAAGTCAGCACATTTGTGGCTATATAGTGCGGATTAAATTGAAAGCTCTGCATATATAAATTGAGACAATTGCAAACACAACCAAAACTATAAAACTATATTTAAATAAATCGACCCATCCCACAGGAAATGGAACCCTTCCAAACAAAGATAAGTACAAAATTATACAAGCTTAAAATTGGAAGGCACAATATCCCAGTCTACTCTGTCTAAGTGGTGAGAGGCGATGGGATTTCGTATCCATGAGGATAGCAACCCTCACGTCGACGGCCAAAGAAATGCTGAATGACACTGATAGTCATGTCCACGGTCAGTTTTTTATCCTTTTCATCGCCAAGGAGAGGGTTAACTTCTGCGACATCAACCATGGACAATCTCCCTATGGAATACGAAATTATAAGACAAATAAAAATTAATATTATTATTATTATTATTATTATTATTATTATTAGTAGTAGTAGTAGTAGTAGTAGCAGCAGCAGCAGCAGTAGTAGTAATAGTAGTATTGCATTCTTAGCAGATTTGGATAGAAGTTACTTTGTTATAGAACTTAATTCCGGCATAAGAAAACTTACCCCATTTCTCAATCTCGTAAATATCTAGACCATCGCTGGGAGTGCCGCCATTTGGAGTTGGTCGGGTATTAGCGATATGCTCAGTGTGCAAAAAACAGGGTGTGAGGATTTTTGTGGTATTACTTGCAGTGTACAAACTACACTTGTTATCATCGATCTTCTAACTTTCCAAATTTGTAACAATTCTCTGGCGAGGCAGATGTGCTTGGTTATTTTCTCCTGCACTTTACCCATAAATTAGACATTACTGGTATTGTAAAGTTATGTACGTGCACTTCTTTGCCTACCAGTGATGTGCACGCCTTTCTGTTAGATATCATAAGGTCATTCTAAATGTGTAAGTCACGTTAGATTTCGGGTCTTGGCGTTCTCGACAAACTTCTCTGCAACAAGATTTCAACACGTTGCTACGGACTTTATCACATACTATGAGGCGCCATAGCGGACAAAAGATGGTCCAATCAGAACGTTGCCGTTGAAATTTTAATGTCATATGTCCAGAATTCCAATTTCACGTGTTGTATCAAAAATGTTTGTCCTTAAAGTTCCATTTTCTAGGTTGATATTTTAGATGGTATCTGTTGAATTAAACAGTAGTGGTTGAAAGTTATATTTTCTATGTCGAGGTTTTAGATTGTGTCGTTTGAATTACACGGTGGTGGTTGAAATTTCAATGACATCGTCGATAATTCCTAATTTACGTAGTTTAGTTCAAAGAGTTTATTTTGAAAGTTCAATTTCACATGTTGAATATTTAAATTTCATCTGTTAAATTACACAGCGCGGGTTGACAATTGGATGTCCAATGTCGAGTTTTTAGATTGTATCTTCTGAATTACACGGCGGTTGTTGAAATTTGCTGCCAGAGTTTCAATTTAACATCTTGAATCTCATTGATTGTGCTGAACGTTCCATTTCGTATGTTGTTTTCAGATTGTATCTGTTTAAGTACACAGCGGTGATTAGACATTTTATTGTGCTTGTCAGAATTTTTATTTTTATATGGTGAAATGATGTGCTGGTGTTTTACGTAACATTATACAATGTCCACTTTAACAATTCCAAATAATACAGAGTATGAAGGTATATCATTCGTGTATTCAATTATGAGGCGCCATTACATTTTCATACCTTTACAGTTTGAAAGTTACCATTCACAGATCGATAATTACTATGAATTTCTTCGCTCGAGGTCGCTCGTGAAGGAACTGCATTATTTTTAAACAAGGGAGCTGTTTTTGTTGCTGTGATATTCAACAGACGAAATCTAAATACTCGCCATATGAAATGAAACTTTCATCGCAAACAGGTGAATAATACATGTGAATTAGGAATTCTCAACATATGCTATTGAAATTTCAACAACCGCTGTGTAATTCAAAATATACACTGTAAAACGTCGATATAGGAAATAAAAATTTAAGCCAGCACTGTATAATTAAACATAAAATCTAAGATCTCGATATAGAAAATGAAACGTTAAGGACATGCAAGTTGACTCAACATGTGATATTAGATTTCTCGACATACAACATCGAAATTTCAGCTGCAAATTTCTCACTGGACCAGCTTTTGTGCGCTACGGTGCCTCATAAATTACTTCAAATTATAGTTTATAGCTAAGTCTTGTTTGTCTTGGCGTCATTTATTTCCAGCCTGGACTGGACTGCTGCACAGAATGTTCAGGTAATTGACATTTTCGTCTTTAATTTTTCATATTCAGCATTCAGGAGATAACGTCCTGACCGTGTGTATTTTCTTGTAGATCGCTAAACATGAGGGCTTCCTCTTTTACTGCCATTAGCAGTATTTCTATCTTCTGTATCACAGTTAATTGTGGCAACATCAAAATATAAGCACTGTCTTTTGTGTACACCGCGTAAACTGCCTGCGCATTCCCTTCCCTCTTCGTCCAGCTTAGATTTTCTGTATTCTTCCCGCTTTTCTTTGTTACTGTGGCTGTTGATATGTGTATCGCTTGCTCTCAAATAATTAGCTATGCTACTTTTTTATAAACAGGACAGTCTTCAAATTTACCATACTCCTTCCGTCTATCTTACTTGGAAGGTACGGTCTGGAGATATCTGCTGTTGATGTGCCTTGTACCAAAAATAGACATTAGGTTTATGTTTTCTGTGTACGTTTACTTGCTCTTTCTTGGTCACCTTCCCGATTCTAGCTGTATCTCTTATAAAATCTGGGAGTTACTGTTCTTGACTTTGGTGGCACCATTAAATTGTGAGTTTATTACTCTCGTAGTTCACCAAATGCATTTCTTTCTTCTTTTAGTATTCACATTATCACGCTTAGGGTCAGATTGTTATTACATAATATGATTATATTGTTCTTTCTGTTGACTCTCGCAATTTTTTGAACTTGGTTTCTGAACGGTGAACGCGTTTCAGGATCCACGAATGTGGTTAGGTGTTGCATCTTTGGGTTTAGGCAGAAACTCCTTTACACACATAGTCTCTTTATTCTGCTTCCTACAGTCCCGGAACAGCATTATTTAGTCATCTGTTATTTATTATGCAAGGAAACTGAACTATCTGTTCCTCATGATCGCATGATCATCCCCGTTTAGCAACTTCCATACGTTTGTCAGGCGTGCTCTGCATACGGTGTATTTTTGTGTCATTTGGTCCTTTCGCATTGTCTTCCATGTTTAGGTCAGTTCGACCAGTTTTTTTATTCACACTGGCACACTGTTAGTAAGCTTGACGAAGCCAGAATCTATGCACGTTATTCGGTCATGCGGCCTTTCAATTGGACATTAGTGTACATGCTTTCTAATAGGTTATATCGTTACAATTATATCATCTAGATACGTCACATCATCAAATTCCTTTTGGAATTTTTGCTGCAACTCTGCATTGTTTTTATGGTTGGTTAGTCTGCATTTTATCCCACTAAAGAACTTCTTGGTTTGTTGCTTCCTAGGAATGCCATTGGGATCAACCGTGCTTTCACCTTAAAGCCCTGAATACACATGGGCGGTTCGTTTGATTGAAACAACTGGTTTGCAGTCTGTCTTTTCATTTGTTAAACCTGGTTGATGCTGCATTTAATTGTTATTTTTGTTTCCCTATTACCTAGTTTATCGTAATATAGTGCTGTTTTTTTCTTCTTTGATATATTTTACTCTGTCTTGTTCACAGTGTCAGCTGTATGATATACTTCCCTTGTTAAGTTTTTAAATACAAAACCTGAAGTATATACTTCTGTGTGTATCTTTATTCCTTGGTGTTGTCATTGCTATATGGCTTATATCAAAGAGCTTAAATAACTGGAACTGGTTCATTATGACTGTCGCCTCAATTTTCTCATGTAAGGGTTGGGTGATGATGATGATGATGATGATGCATTTTGACAATGGTAGAATTGCCATTGACATCGAAATGTTTGTCATGATCGTCTTTATATTTATTATATATTCATCGCTTTTTTTATTGCAACCATTTATATAAGATTATTATCGGCCTATAAGTTAAAGATTTGTATTAGTATTATTTTTGCTGTTCATAGAATAGATTGATTGATAAATACCTGTTCTAGCGACTGTCTCTGCTATGTAGTAGGTTTCTCGGAGAGAAAGACCACCAAGTACTGGTGTACCAGTGCTCGGGGTCAGGGACGGATCCATACCGTCAACGTCAAAACCAAGGTGAATAGGACGATTTCCACTGAAAATAATATATAAAACACAAAGCGAGTCCTTTGTGAACACAGTATTAATTTAGATAGTTCTGTCTATATAGGTGGGTTTTCCCCTATTTCCATGACTTTGAAGGACGATAAAGAAACTTTGATAATGCATACAGTTTCGATAACAAACGAGTTGTGATATTCAAGTAGTGGATTAAAGTTCTATAAATTTGGAGATGTCCCTACCAGTGGTATTACAAATTGAATTTGGTATAGTATAACAGCTGACTTTATGCTTACATTGAAAAGTGGGGTTGGAATCTTCAAGTTCCTGACTAATCTACTTAAGTGTTCTGGATTCCACAGTAATCGCACATATGCAATGCTTAAAAGAATAAAGTGTGATGCTACCAAGGGCTGTACAGAAATTTAAATCGGTGATATATTTTTCAGAGTAAATCAGGATATAACTTGCAATGAATGTGAATTTAAGCACTTTTTCTCTCCTGTGAATGCGAGACATGTATATGACTTTGTCGGTTGCAGCAAAAACAGAATCGTGAACAGTGGAGTTTACGCTAAGGTCACGTTTTGAATTTATCTAACGTCGTATGTCTTCAATATAGATGCTGATATTCTTAATACATGTAAAAAGTTTATACAGACAGGATATGAGTTTCTGTTTAGACTGCTTAAGCAGAAAGCACCGAAACAAATCAGTGTCAACAAATGGTAAAGTGTTGTGCAAATGTTGCACAGTCACATATCCTTGAGTATCCTATAGAACGTTAGGGTAATATTACCACATTTGGACATGTCTAAAAAATGTGTCGTTAAATGCAAGCGGCATTTTTATACTGTGATGAATTTGTTAATAAACGAAAGAAAATTAAATCTACAGAAAGGTAAGTTTAAACTTAAATGTATTCTAATCTTAGTTTATTTGGCTTTTATAGACTTAAAAAAATTGTCATAAATTAATAAGAATGACACTTATACTTTGTAATCCATAAAATATACTCAGTGTGAAGCACTTGCAATGAATTCAATGTGAAGCACTTGCAATGCACACAGTGTGATGAACTTGCAATGCTTCTTTGTCTTCTTTTAATTGTCTCCAACAGTACTGAGGAACCATGCAACATTACCTATTAAAATATATGAATATACTGTAAGGGGCAGTTGATACGTTGTTCGCTGTTCTGGAAAGATATCCCCGACATCAAAACAAACCATCAACCAGAAATGATGTTAAGGTACACAGTGACGGCCTTCAAAACGGTCTTCAAAACAATATAGTGTGATAAGCATGCAACAATTGTTGACACAGTCTGTTAAATTTGGGAGATACATGGATGATACAGCTAGATAAAACTTTCACTTCATAGTGAAACAGAAATATTTAATCTAAGTTTAAACATGCTCCTCTATCAGATGCTTATACAATTCAAATTCACTATATCTTACTGGTACCTTATCCTCTAATTGCGAAATACACCGTGCTATAAAGTTTAAGTTGACTATATTTTACTGGTATCTCTTCCTCGAAATCGTGAAAAATACCGTACTATAAAGTTTAAGTTGACTGTTTCTTACTGGTACCTTATCCTCTAATCGTGAGAAACAGCGTGTTATAAAAGTTAAATTCACCATATCTTAATGGTACCTCATTCTTTAATCGTTAAAAACACCGTGCAATAAAGTTTAAGTTGACTATATCTTGCTGGAACCTCATCCTCTAATCGTGAAAAACACCGTACTATAAAGTTTAAGTTGAGTATATCTTACTGGTACCTTATCCTTAGTCCAATAAATCAAACCCACAAATCTGTGTTGATACTGATGGACGATGTTGTGGGTCTGCTGTCACCTGTTCATTAAATATGCAGTTTCGCTGCATGTAAATCATCCCGGACAAAACCGCGTACACTTTAGACACATACCGGCAATTGGTAACTGCCATATCAAGCGCGAAATTCAAAATGGCCACAGGACAGATGGTTGTGCTATTCCAGCTGAATTTACAAGTCACCAAACATATAATTTGCTCAGGAAATATAATCTACATGTCATTAAAATAACCCTTCAGCCGAAGGTAGCTGCACAGCCACGATAAATACCAGTAAGTGTATAAAATACACATCGATGTGTGCAGCCAAATTTGAATGCAGATAATTGCAGCTTTTAATGAATATGTGATATAAGCCCCTCACCCGAAAACGTATATCATCACGGATGAAGGGCTGATTTATCGGCCTACCTTATTCTCTGATCCTGAAAAACACCGTGTCATAAAATTTAAGTTGATTATATCTTACTGATACCTCATCCTCTAATCGTAAAAATTACCGTGAGTTTAGATTCGCAGGAAATGGGCAGTTCGACTTAAGGTACTTTTATACAAAATATATTGTTTTCTTTAGATTTTACTCTCATAGATCCCATTGTTGAGTTACAGAAAATATATCGTTGGTACTTATTTATGGTTTAACATAATCTAATTAATATATATATATATATATATATATATATATATATATATATATATATATATATAATTGCATTGTCCTGATAGCGATAAAAAAACGGGAAAAACAATTTATATTGTGCCGATGTATGGTAACTTCAGCGCCCAGTTTTGTTAAGCAGCAGGCACAGGGCCACACTATGCTACAGTAATTTTGTGTGCTACCACCGATAGGAGTATTCTAAAAACTCAGTGTCGTCGCCGCTACTCTGTAAAGCTCATAGTTACTTATTATTATAAGGAAGACATAACATAAAATCCTCACAGTTTTCATGATCACGTGCTACCTAAGAAGACACTAATATAGGTCTTCCGGTTGAATATTGACCATGTTTCGTGCTTTTTTATTTCATGAAAATCATCAACGTACTAAGGGTCCAATGCTAGCAATGCCCTCTTGACTACATCACCGATGCCATATTGGTCCACGTCTTGCATGGAAAAGGCTGCAATACCCAATTTCTCGATGATTTTCCTAAAATTAGAAAAATAATATTTGCAGAGAAAAGTTATAAAACCGGAGCTTTATCAAAGTATGAGCTGTTTCCTCTGATCAACCTGACAATATTTCAATCTAACATATTTAAATAGCTATACTCAACATTAAAAACAAATAGCAAAACATAAGTTTATGGTGAATCGGGTAGTTGCTGTCGTGTGTCAGTTTAAGTTATTTTAACTTGTAATTTTTTCTTTTCATAATGCACTTATTTTGAATTTCCTTGAAGTCAACATGTTCGGGTTGTACGTTACGTATGGTACTTGCCTCTCGCCAGGATCCACATCTCTCAGCCCGATGTAGGCGACGTCTTTCGCTGTGATACTGAAAATAAAATATCCAAGATGGTAGATGATCCAGTTGAATGGAAAGGGGAAAGACGGATTTAGAACATTATCATGGTTTTAGCATCGCATAATTTATGGCGGATAAAAACATTTGGGGAGTAGCATGTACCCCTCTCCGGTTTCAAATTACACCAAGACATGCGGAACATTACATTTAAATGAAACACATTTATAACAAACTATCTAAAGAATACAGGCTTTGCAGCCAACACGTAACAGCAAGGTAAGCAACATGTAACAATAAAACAGTCGAGGAGACCAAGCCAACTGATCGTGTCTGACTTGCATTTTGTTCCTTCGTGTGCGTACTGTCACTTTGTGTCGTCTTGGAGATGTGATACAATACGGCACGTGCGAATTTTAGGAAAAATCTTCTTTGGATCAGGAAGAAAGAAAATTATTTTTTCATTTCTTATCGCATGTGATCGCATCTGAAAATGTTTCCACAGTAGGTTTTAAAATATTTCACCAAACTTAAGCATGACATTATTTCGAAACGTTTCGTTAATTGGGCTACGTTACAACTGAGAACAACAAGTAAACGCTCCTTCTGTTAGAACATTTTGCTTTGAATCAGTATTTTAAAATTATATATAAATGTTTTAATGTGTTTTATATCCACGCATTTAAGTGGATTATTCATTGTAGAGCACATTCACCTTCGTGAAAACCTAATGTCTAACGGTATCACAAACTCTTCTGACGCTTGCTTCTTACTGGATATATATATATATATATATATATATATATATATATATATATATATATATATATATATATATATATATATATATATATATATTATAATAATAATAATGATGAGGACTTTGTATAGCGCCTAATCTTTAGAAGCTCTAAGCGCTTTACAACATTAGACAGAACCTATAAGATAATAAACATATATAATGATATGAATACAAACACAAACACCATGAAATTAGAAAACACGGAGAGAAAAAAACGTGCTGAGAATATTTAAGGTAGGAAACATTATTAGGTCTTTAAGTTTGTTCTTGCAGTCGAAATAAGTGTGTTTTGGGAGCACTCTTTAATGTGATCACTGTGTCTTTGTGTCTACACGCACACGAACGCAAGTACTCATTTTACGAGTATAATCATCTTACTTACCAAGGCGACAGCCATTCAAAGCCTGGTAGTTTAGGAACATGAGGGTCCAGTTCACGTACGAGGAAGGAAAGTGGCATACCATGGATGTTTCCGGTTTCAGACGTCAATGGCGTGTTGATATCGGAGTGAGCGTCGATCCAGAGCACTACTAGGTTCGGCTCTACACGCGCATGTCCAGCGATACTTCCGATTGCCATGCTGTGGTCACCACCTAGAGCAAGACACTTCTCCCCTGACCGTAAAACCTGCTCTACTTTGTCAGCAATCTACATGAACAAAATAGCAAGAGACAATGCCGGCAGCGATTTTTATTTTTAGTCTGTACAAAAAGTAGCAAAACGGTCACTTGCAATTCGTCACTGTGTTCTTTCTTGCAGCTACATAAATATCGTATTGCATGAATGTACTGTTACGTATATTTCATATTTATTCTTTGCTGGATTTGATCATATGGTATATTTGGTATTTTGTACCTCACATTTGTCCAATATCAAGTTAATGGTGTCCTCACCAGCGACATTTATTTTGTAAACAACATATTAAGTTGACAGAGGATTTGTATAAAACAGTAATTGCGACCTAAACCAAGTGGAAGGCTACAAAATATGTTTACTTTAAGGATTATGCGTTCTTGCCTTAACATCCGAAGCGGAATCGGTCTTGTTGTGTTCAGTTTTTAATTTGGAAGGATTTATTTACTCAAATTACTAGTCACTATAATTACAAAGTGCTCAGTAATATTCTTGGAGTACAAATTAATTTCGAATTATAGTGAATCCATGCAAGGACATTTTGGATTATATGAATGTGGTATATCAAAAGATTGTTGAAGATATCGCCACCTCCCATGCAGTTGTATCGTTATCACATTCGAGACTGCAAGCACATCAGTGCAATCAATACTGGGAATTATTTGGAAAACCACTATAATTCAATTGGAACTTCATACAAACGTACTTGCGATAGAACTTTAGTCTTAAGACTATTTGGGATTTAATTCACAATAATATAAGTGCTTTTTAAACCGTCACTTTGTATTCGGGGGAAATAAATTATTTGTTGAAATTTACAAAACTTTTTGGCTTTCGTTCTTTTCTGTTACTTAGTTTATAGCCGCAGAGTCGTGCCAGTACGGAAAGCTACAAAATATGGTCCATGAATAATAAGTAAAATAAAAAAAACACTCTAAACACATCAACTAGAATTTCATTAACGATATTGATATATAAATATCTTTTATGTGCAAGAAGCATCTAGTCACTCTAATTTGAATCATGAGAACGTTCAGACTTTTGAATCATGTTTCATAGAGGAAATGTTTGTAAACAATAGCATTCAATGCGATACAGCTTGCATTACATAAACACTTCACTATCAAATATTCTCTCGCTTCCTGTCAGATAAATTAAAACAAGACTTCCTTTATCGTTTGATACCGTAATTTTCAAGCACTTTTACTTTCTAAATGTTTTCTTTTCGGAAATTGCCAGTCGCTGCGTATACCCGTTTTGAAGTGTATCCGACAGTTCTAGGGTTCTTGGCTTTGTATTCTGGGACATCGTTCTCAATCTCAGCCACTTCTACGTCACCATGATCAATCACGAGACAACCCTGATTCTGTAACTTTTTGATAAGGTCTCCTCCACGAAGAGCCTCAGGTCCTTTCTCTGTTCCATTTCGGGGCTGGAAAATGTACAAGTAAATGACACATACCATTATCATTTTCTGAATCTACGTCAATGTATATAATTTAAGACATTTTCTAGGTGCAGCTTAGGACAGCAACATCACTATCGGTATGGTGCCAACGATTTGTTTTGGCAGAGTACATTTGGCAGAATTTGTAGGTCCAGAAAATAAAACATTTTCACGGTCTAGTTATTTACACGCTCTTGCACCATAAATATTGTGCAAAATATGAGCAGCAATTTTTGTAATTCTTTCCATCTACTACATCTAAGTTAACATTTGGGTAATACTATGATTGCATGTACAGACTAGGTGCTAATTGATTTTCGTATATAGGTTACTATTGCAACCTTGTAGCAAACTGCACTGATCAGTTGCGAATGCTTTCTATGCGACATTTTTAAAATAATCATTTTTAGTAAGAATGAGTTTCTTTATCATGAGGTGATACATGGGATAATTATATCGAATGACTTGTAGGAATTAATTTCCAGTAGCAATAATACAATCCTGTATCCTTACAGCATCGGGTAGCGATATAGAATGACTTGCAGGAACACATTTCCAGTGGCAATAATAAACACCCGCATCCTTACAGCATGGGGTAACGATGTCGAATGACTTGTAGGAATTCATTTCCAGTGGCAATAATAAAAAACTGTATCCTTACAAGTAACTGGTTATACAAATTTGGTATATTTATCAAGATTTTGCATCCATACATTATCTACATTGTGCTAATTTGTGGCACCGTTTCACTTACATGTATTAGCGTAGATAGGAAATAAAGTATAGGATCATATGCTACTACTGTATCGACGCATATCTTGAGCAGGGACTATATAAAATACAGGATTGGGAACTCCAGAGTACTTTCAGATATAACCCTTCCCTTTCGATATGCGAATAATATTCCCAATGGTGGATCGAGCAGTAAAATCAAAGACACAACAAACATGCATTTGCCCTCAGTCTAGAAACCTGGCTATGTTTTCCTAGGTCACAGACTGAAGTTAGCTGTAATAGTTTTGTATCGAAAAGTAGTTTATAATTTCTTTAAGTCCAATTTTAAATTAAGAATTAATATTTTGCTAATATATCTGCCAAATGAATGATCATCCTTTCCCGTCTGCTCTGATATCTTTCTAAAATCATATGATACATTGTGACAACGAAAATATCAGTGAGTCAACCTTGATTTTAATTTTTAAAGTATAGAAATGGGTCAATGAAATAAATTATTAAATTAAAATTGTTAGCAATCCGTAGAATATACATATACAAATTATATGTATGTATCTTGAACACTAATTTTGTGAAGTGGCTTTCAAAAAGCAAGGATGCCAATGTACTATGCAAATTAAAAATTCATCTACTTCTCATTTTTGCAAACAAATATGCTTCAATGTCAACATGAATTACACCAACGCATTCTCACATCTGTTTGTAATGATGGGACACATTATTTTCCTATGTTAATAATGAAATAATGGAGCAGTGTTGTTTACAAAATATGTACCAAGAACGAGCTTCTCTGGCAGACTCTGGTAGACTCTACAAATTTAAGAACAGTTGATTTGGGAAACCTCATTTACTTACCAATAGGAAACGGAAACTTTCTGATGAGATAGAGCGAAATTTCAATCCCGCTGTATGTTGATCCCAGTCGATACGTTTTGTTATAAAGTACGAAATAAATACCAAGTTGGCGGGAATTCTTTTATTAAGTTTTATTTTTACTGTCACTGTGCCACTGGTGTTTTGTTATCAACACCTAGTCCTATTTTTCCTTGACTTTAGTGTGAATGCATTTCAGTAAACTATATTTATCCGTGTACCTTTGATGATGTGATTAAACTTATAAGTATTTTCATGTTCGGATCCCAGCAACGTGAAATAGCTAATATCTTCCTGCGGGTTTTACAAATATTGCCTATGGATGATATGGATTGAAACTCGTGGAATGTTTATAAAAGTTCACAGTTAATACCATTTGACGTCAATCCACTGTGGTTACATATATGCTAATAAAAACGTTCATTCTTTTGTTTTTCACACATAACTTGTAATCAATGTTTTAGATCAACCTGCATCAAAGACAGACATACATTTGGAAAAGTGGAATTTATGTGGTCTAGAGATGATACACGTGACGAGGCTCATGCTACAGGTTCACATGCCTTAGTATGCGAACCTAACTTCTGCCTGTTTAGTTTGGCAAAGAACAGAAGGCTGCGAAAAACAGCTGAAGAAATTTCACAGTTAACATCGGACAATTAAGAGAGAAAAATATACGTGTTCTTTGTGATGTGTGTTGAATGGAGTGTTTTATTTCCTCAAAGAAAACCTCATTATCCTCAATTAATGAACTAATTTCATAGGTGGTGCAACGTAAATTGTATCTATTCTCTTTCTCATTTTTTGATTTAGAATGTAGTTTTCTCAGGGCTTATGAAGAGAACAGAACTGGAACCATTAGTTAGTGAGGATTATCACAAGATCCCACAGGATATAATTTCAGTAATTTGTCATTACATAATTGTGACCATCCTGATAAAGTGTCTTCAAAAGTCTGCTCAAATTATGTTAAGATCTCTAAAAAATATCTAATTTTTGATAGTTTTACTGTGCCCTCTGGTCATCACGTCCTGCAATTGGCAGTCATTTACACCCATTTCCATTTAGATGAGTTGGAGAAGCAATCAGACCAGTCGATCCAACGAGTGGCAGCCATCACTGAGTCTTCGGTTTGTCTGCGTTACGCCATATCAGACATTTTTCTGTCCAGAAAGACGGGGTCGGATTGAGGACAAGGTACAGGAAAGACCTTATCTTACAATAACCGTTAGTGTTCATCCACCTCGGATCGACAAGAGGACCACTGGTCATCTTCTTTCTAAATTAAAGGAAGTGTTTCTCATGATTCCGCAAGCTTAGGTGTGGGCCTTGAATTCACTAGGCTTCAATCCTGTTCATTACAGTGGGGGAGAAAATCCGGGTTCAGAGATGGTTTCTGAGACAAGTGATGTTACTAGTCAGGGAATTAAATGAAACGTTGGTGTTGCATATCCGAGAAAAGGGATGATGGTAGTGCTGCAAGGAGAATGTTGGCATTCCTCAAAGACCTGGAGTGGGGATGAATATGAAGAACGGGTGCTGCACTCTTAAGTTGATATTTTGGCTTCACCAAGGCTTCTCTCAGCAGAGACAGCACATTGTTGGAAGAGATGGCCTCCTGCTTGAGATACATTCACCCTTTTTGTCCATCGGTAGGAATTTACGCATTGGCCATGCATATATATCCATATGATTGCAGAAAAAGTGTCACAAATTTTCATTATTTCTGCGCCGGAACATGTATTAGAGTATAACAGAAACGATCATCCATTGTACAAAATTACCTTATTATATATATATATATATATATATATATATATATATATATATATATATATATATATATATATATATATATATATATATATAATGAGAAACTCCTGGACTTGGCGGATGCTAACTGTTTTCATCTCCGTTTTCTATATTGAATAAGTTTTGTATTCAATAGCGCACTCCCTCTGTAGATATCAGATTGTATGTTTTATTATTTAAGAGGCAACGATAAAACTATCATGATTTATGTGTATCAGATAGTCAGGGCAGCTGACGGATGTTTATTAACCAATAACTAATGGGATAGTTTGTTCTGTAGTGCCGCTGTGACTGGAGATGTCAGTCTACCTGTTCATTTGAAGCTTGAAAATGCTAAGGTCGTGTATATATTCTATGTATATATATTGCTGTGTTGGTTTGACTTCTTCATTTAAGTACTTTGCTGTGTTGGTGACATTTGTGAGCTATGTGCTTGTATGCTTATATTGGTATGTATAGTTATATGTTGGTTCATTATTGCATGTGTGTGCTTTATGCATACATCAAAGCGTATATTTCAAATCTGCAAGTGCTGTTTGCTTAGAGTTATATTAAATCATTGTGCTATATACCATTTCATTTTCGAGGATTCAGTAACCTGCATTTTCTTTCATTTAAGTTAATCCTTTTACAATTATATTTTGGCTAAAGTTAAAAAAAGTTTTCCTCGTATTAATAATATATGTAATATGCAGTGTGTTATATTACTATGAAGAATCGGAACGATCAGTAGATTTGATAGGTAGGTTATTGTTACGGTTATTAGCTTGTATCATCTACCTAAGTAATGGGCAAGGTATTCTCGTTTGTATGGATATGATATCAGAACAATCTTTTGATATGTTGAAATAAGTATACATACATATGAATTAGTTAGGAAGATGATATATGCATATTCTTTCAAACAAGAGACATACAAAGTTTGTTTTGTAATAGTACATTCACTCAACAACATTACTTATTTGTGAATTCATTATTTTATTTTCATGCGCATAATTCTAAACATTTGAGAGACGGGGTGGAGTATTGTGCCCGTGCTGGATTTTAACAAGATGCAAGACTTTACCCAGAACCGGATGTCATCAACTCTCGTGGAACATTGAGCTCAAGTGGGAACCTGGGAGAGTCTGGAACATGAGACATTCTCATTCTTATCCTCACATCTGATCAAAAACATCGCCGAGAACCCTGTGGCCTGGGATTGACATGTTGGTGACTTGGAAGGTAAGGATCGGCACGTTTTCATACATATCTTTGGATAGTAGGATACACGTAACTGTTTCTACAATTCTATCCAAATAAAAAATGCTTTTTAACACCGCAGCCCCGCCCCAAGTAGCCGACCATACGGCAAAGTCTTATATTGTAGCAATGACCATTTACATAGTCTCCATGCATATGATATTGTCCTTCTACAGGCAAAGACATCAACAGCAGGAACAAGAAAGAACAAAAACCCACCCTTTGCTTAGTTACAAAATAATCACGGAAAGTTTCCGAGAAACTATGGAAGTTTGATTCGAATATTTTCCAGAATTTAGGATTTAGGTTGTGAGAGTAGTGAATAGGGACGATTCAGCGACAATGGCAATTAGCATTACAGACCCCCCCCCCCCCCCCGGACTGTTTAGCGACTATGTAAATTTAACATGGAGAAAAACCCTGGGACTGTTTAGCGACAAGGGAAATTAACATGGGAAATAGATTTTGGGACTGTTGAGCGTCAAGGGGAATTGAACATGGGAATATGAGACTGTATAGCGTCAAAGGAATTTAAACAGGGTGGGACTGCATAGCTTCAAGGGAAATTTAACATGGGATTTTAAAAAAAAAAATAAAAATAGAAAAGGGTAGGCAATGGAAAGTCAGTCTCTTTTCGAGACCTATGAGTGGCCCTGAAAAGGGCCTTTGGTTTCATCATCATCTTCTTCTTTTATTTCCTCCACTTCTGAAGCCATCTTCTAACTTTTGCCATTATTCCTGTCTTCTTCTTTATTTCTGATTCAGGCATCCAGTCAGGATGACCTATCGCTCGGAATTTCTCCTGTATTCGTATCCAGTTATTGTTGAGTTTCTCAAAGCTTTCTTTTCTCTTTCTATTTTCTTCTTCTTTTCTTTCCTTAGTCCACTTTTCTTTGATGTTCTTTCCCTCTTCCGTCATCACTTTCCTCATTACTTCTTCCGTTTTTGTCAGCTGGTCCAAACCCCATTTTACGTATCGCCACTCCGTCCAATTCAATATCTTTTCTAAGAAGCACCTGACTTCGATGACATTTTCAAGTGCTTCCTTTAAACTTCCCACTCTTACATAAGGCGGGTCAATCAATCCTCTCAGTCTCTTTTCCTCTTCTTCCATCATTCCTGTTACTATCTCCTTTGCTTCCTTCAAATTATTAAAACAGTCAAGACACTTTTCTAATTTGAATTCTTTCTCTATCTTTTCCATGACAAACGTAACATCTACTATCCAATAATAAATGCCTATCAAATGATTCAGTAACGCTGTTGCTACCACCATTTTCTTTGTCTTTATTCCGTGGAATGGGTTCTAATGGCTAACACTGTTAACTTTATAGTTAAAGCGCGGACGTGATGGAAAACATCCCCTAAAACAAAATTGATATTACCTAGATTATCACTTAAAACGCGCGGACGTGAAGGAAAACATCCCCTACTTTTCCCATTTCATATGATCTACTATCCACATACGTGAAGCATCAATAAACAAACCCCTAATCTACTATTTACACACGCAAAGCATTAAAATTAAACCCAAATCTACTATCCACACAAACCTACGTCAGCGCTTACAAACACAAACACTATAAAAAAAGAGTCAGTGTTTATATTCACACTACTCTACATACACACATTGGCAAATCGATTGTTATTTCTTTTCTAGAGTATTGGGTAGCCTTGAAAAGGGCTGTTTGTTTTTTCTGAACTCCAGTGACACCTGGTCAATGATGGCACCTTCCAGGCCTGGCACCACACAAACATCTTCTTCCCCAGTCTCCTTTTACCTTTTTTCTTGGGAGTGCAGAGGCTGGATAAGTGGCTTCAGAATCCCAATTTTCTGTCTCTGGGATTCTGAAATTTCTTCTCTCCTTTTCCTCCTCTTCTTTTTTTCTTCTTTCCTCCTCCTCTTTCATCCTTCCCTCTTCGACAATGGCCTCCGCGGCCAGTTCATTTAACAGGCGCCTGGCATATTCCAGGTGCATCTGGAGTTCTAGAAGCTTTACAATTCTGGTATTCATTGTCTTGTTAACGATTGAACAGGGTAGCTAGACTGCCAAGCGATTTTCAATTTATACTAAAAGCGCGGACGTGAAGGAAAACATCACCTAAAACAAAATTGATCTTACCAAGATCATAACCAAACAACGCGCGGACCTAGAAGAAACACTCACTCACTTTTTTATACTACCCATTACTAATTTAAAAATTTTCATTAATCACTTCAATATACTATCCACATACGCAAATCAATCAAACCCCAAATCTACTCTCCCCACACGTCAAACAGCAAAACAAAAAAACATGATCTTAATCACACAAACGTACGTGAGCACTTACAAACACACAATCACATACACAAACACATACACTCACACTATAAAAAAAGAGTTAGTGTTTATATTCACACTACTCTACATACACACATTGGCAAATGGATTGTTGTTTCTTTTCTAGAGTATTGGGTAGCCCTGAAAAGGGCTGGTTTTTTTTGTTTGCTATGGCAATCTTTTAGTTTCTAAGAATGCGACGTCCTCTGAGGATAGACTTTCTGAGGATAGGTCTGCTTCTTCGGAAAGAGAAGAAGAACTCTTTGGTGTCGATACGACAATCGAGAAAGCCTCTGTCAGCTTCAGGTTGCTGCTGCTGCTGCTGTTGTTGCTGTTGCTGCTGTCTCTGAAGTCTGTACTTCTCTGTCCATTCTTCCTTCTCCCTGTTCACTTCTTCTCTGAAGAGCTCTTCTATCAGGTCTTCAGTGACTTTTAACATTTTCACATTCTCTATCTCTTCTGGCTTCGGTATCAGACTGTGTCTGACCCTATGCAAATTCACGTAGGCTTCGTTTAGCTTAGCTAGTTTGGAGCACATCTTCGTAGGAGGATGAGTCGACAATGGATGGTTAGACTGGAAACTACGCCGGTTCTTAAAGTCAAAGCGCGGACGCGAAGGAAAACATCCCTCCACGGTTTTCGAGCCGCAACGTTCAATGAGTGTCATGAGAGGGATAGTAAGAAGTCAAAGAGCATGAATCAACATTCTTATAGCCAAACAAAAGACAAAGGCATTTTTTTCAAAACACAACATTTTTTAATTCAAAAATCACTTAACACTAACCAACAACTCTAACATTTTTTAACAATAATCCAACAATATAACATCAAACATTTTTTTCAAATCTCAAACATTTTTTTCAATTAACACTCTACTTTAAACAGGGTTGACAACGTTGTGAATGAAATTGTGATTTCCACTGATGGAAGTCATTAGGCCATTGATGGACACTACGTTTCCTAGCTTGAGACAAAAGATAAGCATAATGGTCAACAAACCATCGATCTACTTTCACATCGTTTCTAGAAGAAGAACGAGAATCAAAATGAGTCACTAAATGTTCTAAGGAATAGCCCAGGCTGCGATGATGCAGAAAATACACACAGTACTGTCCACACACCAAGGAATCTGTGCCTTGTAATTTCACATTATTGAATCGGGTGGTCTGAGCATTTCTTCTCATAAAGTCAATGATATCGTCTTCCAAAGGGGGCAATCCGTACGAATCGAAATATTCCACACATCCTTCTTGAGGAAAGTAGACGGCTATCCAGTGGGTTCCTGGGAGATGACTGTCGTCCGTGTTGATCACATAAGCTTGATGGTCTTGAGGTTTGCGATGAGGGAGTTCATCTTTAGCACAGACGACAGGATTCCAAGAAGCCGTGTACGAACTGTGGTTTAAAAGGTAATAAAGTTCCCAGGTATCCATGTTTTGTGTATTTTTTCTTCTTCACAGGTAATAATAAGTCATCAATTCGATCCTGACGTTTTGCTTGAAAATGTCTGACAAATAACCTTTTCTTCGTTTCGTCTCCTCACTCTGATTCAGGACAGCTACGATACGATCGATCTCTTGAGTGGTTAATGGTGGACAAGAATGTTCACGCAAGTCTTTATACCACTGATGCAACACGACTTCGTCCAAGATGAGACTCCAAGCTTCGTCCAGATACTCGTCCAATTTTTCTTCTTGACTCAGCATCAGGCATTTATCGTGTTGAATTTGACTGGGATGATCGTTTTGACATCCATAGCAATCTTTCTTGATCAATTCCGTCATTTTTTCGACCAAGTGTTTGGCAAAACAGGAGACTAAATGCGCTTCTTGTTCTGACTATCTTGACTTCATCATAACTTCATCGTCTTTGTCTTGGGATTCTCCTTCCACGGTCTCCTCACATTCCATCTCCAAAGTTTCTCCACTAGGTAAAGAGGGATAACAGTCTTCCATGGCTTATAATAATCTAGAATGACTTCTCTCAAACTGTTGATTTCTATCGTATTATCAAATTCTGCATATAGGATCACGTTCACCGTTTCATCAGGGTCTCGTTTTGCAAACTGAATTTCCACACAAATCTGGCCAGATTTTATAGGGTGGAAATGTCTCTCGTCGCTGCCTTGGTCAGGAGTGAAATCGAAAGCCCACAAAGCATAGCCTCCTGCATAATCTTCGTACGATATGCCATAACTGGTGTTGGTTCCTAACTGTCCGGTAGCTTCGTACAAGGACAAGTACGACCTCAAGTAATTCTTCTTGTCAAAGTCGGGTTAGAAAGGTCGGGTACACAAGGTTTTGCCATCGCGACTGACTTCGATCTTGGACATGCCAAAGTGTTGAAAGTAGAAAGGATTTTTATCGGCAGCTCCGTTGAAGGCTGTATTCTCGACGATACCAACGATCAAACGTTTGGGTAACTGTCCTTGGAACAGATGATCTTCGATCATGGATCGCTGTCCCTTGGGAATGGTGAAGGTTTTCACTTCCACGCGCCGTATGGGATACTTGGCGGTCGTTCTGCTCAACGTCTGACTGATGTCGTTTCCCACTTTAGGTAACACTTCCACACGGCGTACGTAGAGTCTGGCTTCTTGGATTTTGGTTATGTAACCGTCACTATCAGCCATTAAATGGAAAGCGGTACTACTACGATTCAGTCTCAGGCGGACATCCACCCCGTTCAGCAAATACTTTTCTTGCAACCACATGTCCAAATGCAAACGATCCATCAGTTCTAAACTCTTTCCATCTTTGATTTTGTTTCTTCGTTCTACAAATCCCTCATTGTGGTCTTTCTTTGTATCAGTTTCCAATATTTCAAACTGGTCTGCATCGTCAGCTTCCCATATCACACAGGCATTGAGATGAGTGTTCTTGGCGTCTATTCCGTACGTCAAGAGATTTTCCAGGTAGGCACGATAAGGGTAAGTATCCATGCTGATACTGACTAGTTTGTTATTCAGGTACAAGTCCACTCCACTAAACAAGGAATGCATGAAATTGTTGACGGGAGCTACTGCTTCAGTGTCTATATCACCTCCTGTCTTATCTAGAACTTTGACTTTCAGGTACAAGTAACTGCTATTCAGATCGATGTAATCTTCGGGCTGTCCTTGGGAGCGGAATCTGTCAATGAGGAGACGGGATGAAATTCCACCCATTTTGATTCTTGCATCGTCATCATGGTGGGGGGCATGGCAAACAGATCCAGTTCCGACTTGGAACAGGCGCAAGACTCTCGGTGCATCATTTTTTCTCTTTCTCAATAATCGAAAACGTCTAAGTCTCGGACGGTTCTTCTTTTATTTGCCTTTCTAGCTTTAGAAGTGTGAAGTCTGGTGAAAGGGTGTTTTCTTCGTCGTCTCCTTCTGCCTTGTCCTTGCTGAATGCCTGACTCGGTAGCGTGCAGGGCATTTATAGGTGTTTCTCGTCGACCCAAAAGGTCTTTGCCCGTTTGCAGCAAGACATTTTTGCCTGCCCTCATGAAGGCTTCTTTAGGATTTTGTTTGTCGATGATGACATTTTGGAGAAATTCTTTGCCTTGCGTCAATGCCGCGTGTCACCATCGGTTTCAACACCGGAGCCACCGAACGAAAGGCTGATTTTAACATATCTCCTAAACCGTGTCCTCGCTGTCGAGCAACCCCTTGGTACACTGGATATATGACTTACGAGTCGTGAGAGAACCGTTTTCGAAAATGGAGTTTCACCGTGACATTTCCTTTGGTGAATGGAATATTTTGTCCCAGATCTCCTTTTATAGCAATGTTGACCGTGTCCAAATAAGACTTGCTGACACACAGATAGTGAGGATGTACAAATTCGCGGTGGACGTGATAGGTGTTTCCACCTTCCTGGTCACTGGTCGTGGTACTATCCACTTTGAAAGGAATGACACGCAGTAACGGTACGGAGGTGTGTCCCACCACGTTGTACTCCACCACATCGGAATACACAAAGATCAAATTCAGTCCTTGGTTCAGTTCTACAGGGAATCGAAAAAACTTGTAAAATTCCATATTGCTGTTGATCTTCGGTTTAAAATTTGGAGCCATTTTTGTGTCTCCACCTAAAATATCAAAAAAGTCACGATTAAAACTGATGGACAACGTTTGGGTATCCTGAAACTTCATCAGTAAGCGACGAGCCACTTTATGGCACTCCAGGGTGACACTTTTTTGATTCTGTTCAGGGCTTTGCCAAAGGCTAATTCGAACCTAGAAGCAATGGTATCCATCAAATGTTGGCCACTAAAATAAAACCCTGACGGAATTTTCAAGATGTAGATACTGAAGAGTGGATTGTTGGCTGGTTTTACGTCACCTGAAAACCCGATTTCATTCATGGTTTCTTGCAATTGTTGGTTTAGGATTTAGACCTCAAAAGTGTTTTGCTTTTCAGTGATGTTTTGGATTTGTGTAGGGTGAATCATTTCTACCAAAGCCACTTCCCAATGGGCTTCGTGATCTAATGGGATGGCCTGAGGTAATTTGGCCGTGTAACAGCACAACGTGTTGTTGGGAAACACCTCCATGGAACTGTCACTGGGTAAGGTTAAGTAAAATTGGTTTTG
Source organism: Sinohyriopsis cumingii (assembly GCA_028554795.2). Taxonomy (NCBI): domain Eukaryota; kingdom Metazoa; phylum Mollusca; class Bivalvia; order Unionida; family Unionidae; genus Sinohyriopsis; species Sinohyriopsis cumingii. The sequence goes on along the minus strand of CM068825.1, from coordinate 15,232,491 downwards.
GTGACTCATAATTCCAGAGTTCTGTGGCTGTCCGAGGGGTTACTGGACGTCAGAGGCGTGTCTCCGCCCATAATGGGGTTGTTGTTGTTATTGGAGTGGTGACTGACACTGGCACTGGACACAAGGTTCCCGTGGTTCCCGTTCGAGGAGAATTTCAGGGAGGGATGGGGAAGCAGGTAACCGATGCAACTGCTCAATAAAATGGTCCACAGTTGTTTGTCTCCTTGTTGCAAACCCAAATCGGCAATGGCTGCCCCGATGACACAATACACCACGAAGATTTGGCAGAAAAAGACGATTTGCGTTTTAGGCACACGTTCTCCACACCACACGCACAAAGGGTGTTTTTGTAAATCTTGCAGAGAAGAACTGGGTGAAGGAGTGGTCGACGTAGCTGCGTCTGTGTGAAAGGGCATGATGGTCACTTCTTTTTATAGTCGATGACTTGCGAAGCGTCGATCCAAGAATCAAAACTGGGTGGATATCCTTTCCAACGTACTTTGACTTCTTTGACACGTCGTTTACCCACTTTACGGGTTCTGCGTTCGAGAATGCTTTCGATGTCGTACACGTCGTCTTCTTTTTTGGTGACACGTTGTAACTCGGGCAAATAAAACGTTCCTTTGAGCACTTCTCCGTTCATGTCTTCCAATTTATAGACGGCAGGATGACGGCCATGCACTCGTCCAGTGACACGAAACAATTCGGTCGTCCAGTTAGGTAAGTAACCTTTGTCGAAAGTGCGTCTGGTTTTGCCAATGCGCACCCAATCTCCTATGGCCAACACTCCACTTTTCTTGGGGACAGCCCTCGTCGGGGACGTACCGAACAGGCGCTCAAACACTAACACTTCGTTGTCGGGAGTCACTTCTTGCGGGGCACGTCTGATGCTTCGATGGTAAGATTGGTTGTACGCTTGCACCAGGTGCGGTAAGATGTCGATGTACTTCAGAGTGTGGTGATGCGTAAAATATTTCCACATGCGTTCTTTCAAAGTGCGTTGAAAACGTTCCACGATGCTGGCTTTGGTTTCGGGATTCTCGGTGGTAAAAAAATGAATGTCACGTTTCTTTAATTCTTTTTGGAAATCTTGGTTCAGAAATTCGGTGCCTTTGTCCGTTTGCCATCGAAGAGGGTGACGACCGCTTTGTTTCAACACCCGTTGAAGGGCTTGCACTAACTCGCTGCTCGATTTGGAAGTCAAGGGCACGACCCAGGCAAATTTGGAAAAGACGTCGATGACACAAAACAAATATTTGTAGCCACGATTGTAACTGGCCAAATGAGAGACATCGGCTAAATCGGCTTGCCATTGATGATCGATGCCTTCCACTCGGGTGCGACTTCTGGAAAACTTGCGTCGAATGGGTTTGTGTAAAGTGTAGGTAGCTTGTTCTTGTAACCATCGTTGCACTTGAGGTAAACGGAGACTTTTCAGTCGCGTTTTGGCAGCACGATACAATTTTTGAACTCCTGCGTAACCTGCAGGATGCGAGGGATTATAGTAAATGCTGGCTAAGACTTTTTCCATTTTTTGTGTTTGTTTGTGTGTTAATAAGTCACCTACTCTTCGGTGATGCTACTTTGGGTGGGTCGAAAGGGTGGTTTAGAAACGGATTTACGTGTCCGATGGGCTACGGGAGTAAAAGTCGAAGGTAGTTGTGGTGGAGGTGGCAATGGAATGGCTTTGGTCTTCTTTTCTTTTTTCACTTCTAGTTTCCCTGCTTTCTTTTTCACTTCTGTCGAAGGAGGAGTGGACATCATCTTTTTAACCCAAGCTTTCATTTCTTCTCGTTGGGGTGTGGGGGACGGGGTCAACAAGGATGCTGCAATCTTACTCGAAATGGGTGCTGCAGACGGTGTTTGAAACACTTCTCGCATCTCTCCTTCCTCAGGTCTTCGTGGGGTAGCATCTCTGGTGACCCCTGGGGATGGTAGTAGTGGTGGTGGTGGTGGTAGTGATGATGGTGCTGCACTTTTCATTAAGGTCTTAAAATCTTTCAGAGTGGGTAGAGCTGTTTCGTCTAAAGCTTTCTGGTGAAAGAGTTGCAGTCGTTGCAAGAGTTGACCGTACTTTTGCGATTTTTCTGTTTCGGACGATTTTTCTGTTCTTGCCAACGATGGTATTCCATTCATCGTTTGTAAGGCACTAAAGCTAGTTTTCGTCCTTCCATTGGGTTGTCAGGGGTCGATTCTGAGATCTTGGGACTTCAGAGGGCCTTTTTATCTTGCTCCCACCAGTCCTCCCAACATGGTTCCCAAGACTCCTTTCAGTAAGGGGCCTAACAAGAGGGGTAAAATGCCTCCACTTTGGACCAACATCTTCTTCTTTTGACGAATGGGAATTTTCTTTTGAACCATTTGGCGAAGAACGTGACGATGTTTGCCTAAGCATTCTTTCTGGTGTTTGGACAAAGGGATCCTGCCTTTCAAGACGGTCAAACAGCATTTGCACACGGTATCGATGACCTCTTTGGAGGTCGATTGAATGAGTTTTTTTCGTAGAGGTGGAGAAGCTTTGGACAGGACAGATAACATGTCCCCATGTTTGACTAAACGAGGAGGCAGTCCTTTTCTTTTCTTTCCTTGGGGCTGTTTAGAAGAGGGATGTTTTCTGGAGGGTGACATCTTTGAGTCTTCAGCACCAAAAACACTGATACCCCCGACTTGGTCACAGGCCTTTTTTATAGTGGAACGCATCGCCACTGATTGTCTTTACGTCGTATCAACTTCAGGACAGGCATGACACGTCGTGCAGGGGTACGCAACGGACTAAATCGAGCCAGTTCTTGCTTGGACAAATCCAGTAAACTTTGTAACATGCCCGATCTTTCTTGAACTTTGATTTTGGGAGCAGGTACTTTCTGAGCAGCAGCCACTGTCACTAAATTGGAGGGTCCTGCCACTGGGGAAGTTCTTGGGGTCATCAACGGAGAAGTTCTTGGTGTGATCAAAGTCTCCAAGTACTCTTCAGTTCTTGGTGTCATCAACGGGGAAGTGGATGAACGTGAGGCTGCCGGAGACGCAGTCACCGCCGTGGCAGGTCGTGGTTTGCGAGTGTAAGGTTGCGTCCTGGCTGAAGTGCCTCTCTTGCGACTAGTTTTTTGTGGACGTTTCTTTTTCTGGGGACTTTTTCTCTGTTTCTTTTTCTGGGAGCTTCTTTTCTTTTTCCGGGGTGGTGTCTGGTAAGAGGAGGGTCTCGCCACTGGAGAAGTTCTCCTTGGGACCTGGTCTTTTTCTTCTTCTTGGGGCTTCGTTTGACTTTTTTCTTGGGGAGAAGTTTGGGGGCATTAGGATCCCATCTTAAGAGAGAGCGAATGATGACCCCTCCTAGAGTACCGCTCCCTCCAGGTTTCAAAATGATTTGTTTTTTGGTTTGAGTGTCGATGCGGGGATCGGCCAGTTGGGTCATAGCGACTTTGTTTCGATCAAAAAAGCGTTTGGTTTGATGAGGAATCTGAATGATTCCTTGGAGTAATTGACGTGCCGTCACCGTAAATCATCGTAAGACTTCTTTGAGACTAGCTTCTAAGACACGAGCTCGTATTTGTGGATTTTTTTCTCGACTGATGCCATACAAGGCACGAATCAATTTGACGGGAAGATGTGATTGAAGGGACGTCATGTTCAAAATGTGTGTGAGACAGACGAAAAGGGTCTGAGGCTTTTATAGATTTTTTTGTGGAGTGAAATTAAGTCGAGTACGGAGACGTGTACAGGACAGGCCCTCCGTCTTGGCACCAGTGTCGTAGGTTTCAAATCGACGAGTAAATAGGCGTGTGGAGTTTGAGTGGCATCGTCGTACGCCTGAGTCAGCCAAGTCGTTTCTAACTGTTTGGCTAAGACTTGCACTTGCGATTTATCTCGAGGGCTTTTAAACAAGACCACGTAATGCGCATTGAGACTGATGGTGCGATGGGCTTTACTTTGTTGAAACAAATTTTGGGTGATGTAAACGACACTGGTATTACGGTGATGCCCTTTGCGCGTGAACCACAGTTTAATTTCTTCTTCGTCTTCTCCTAACATGTCGTCGAAAATGACCAAATGGGTTTGACGGGAGTCAGAGACGATGCCGTCGTCTTCTTTAGGAATGCCTTCCACAAACACGATGGAATCGCCTTGACTTTCTCGAAAGAGGCTGTACGCCGATTACCACTCTTTGTAACACCACACGATCCGCTGAGGTGGTCGATCGATCAAATAATGTTTATGTTCGATCAAACGTTTGACGAATTCGGTTTTGCCTGAACCGCTAGGTCCAGCAATGAGCATGTTAAAGGGATTGCGAAGATACAAAGCCTCCCAACTGGCATGATCTAAGTGTTCGTCGATGACTTTGACAGTGGAGGAAGAGGGAGCAGAGACAGCAGAAGTAGCCATAGTGTCAGGAATGTCACTTGTGACACGAAAACAAACAAGACGAGAGTTTATATACTTTTTTCAGAACACATTTATTGAATGTTTTAAACATAAATACGAAAGACAAAAATACATAAAAGCCATAGGCTTAAGTACAACGATAAAAGCACATGAAAATCATTGACGTGGAATAAAACCAAGTGTCTGTACAACATGTTTTGGGTAAAGTTCTGACCAGTTCTATAGGGGGTAAGGTCACACAAGTGTCCTCCCGAAAGGGTCTTTCAGGCCTGTCCACGACATTCCTGTCCTGGGTGACGGGTTCTTCTGGCACCGTCACTAACACAGGTTGAAAAGTAACTTTTTTTGAAAGGAAGGATCACAATTCTCGAGCATACTGGGCCACTTCTTGGGTCCAAGCCTCAAAATCCCATTTTTTCCAGGCACGGACATCTGTCCAATGGGGATGTAAGTCACAAGCTACACACTCATCGTCATACACGTCTTGGGTAGCTAAAAGTTGACGAATCTTTTTTTCCCGTAGGGGTCGAGAAGTATCCAGATGAAAAAGTAAGGCTTTGAGCAAAAGGAGTCTCTCGTGAACATTTAAAGGCACCACTTTCATGTTGAATGGGGTGGTAAATACTGTTCGTAAAGAGTCCACAAGGAATCGGCTGGTAAACGAAATCCCAGAAAACAAGTCACTAAGACACACACCACTTGTCGACCCAAATTGAATGGATACAGTTCTTGTAATAATCGATGGTAATGATCCACGGTTTGAATATGGTCATTGAGTTCCTTCCACGGAATCTGTTCAATTACATACGACATAAGTCGTGGCATGGCAGCCTGTTTTTATTGTCTCTTTGTTTCGGAAACAATACACGTACTTTCTAGCCAGAGATCTTCGTTCTCTAGTTGGGAATCTAAATCTTGCATACTGTAACCTAAACTTCAGAGTTTGTTTAGGAGTTTCCTCTTCCACTAAGTAGATTCCACGTAAAATATGTTGGTAATCCTTTAACTTGTCTTCCTCAATGCGTTGCACTAGGTGAATCTCGAACTAACCAAAATGATCAACACGTGGATCATCGGGGCCCTGGAAGTATTGAACAAGGTCTGACCGCTGAAACAATTTCTGACGAATCAGTTCTCTTATACCATTCAGGTACCAGTGGTTCAAACACCGGTGACGTAACGGATGCAACTGTTCCTTTCGTTTGACTTGTATTTTGACCAGCTCTCGGTAAATGCGTTCTCTCAACTCCACAGGCAAAGCACGAATGTTCTCTTGTAAAGTATCCATGAATAGGTCAGTCCGTACAATTCACAATCTTCTCCTAGAACAAAAGTAATCCACATAGTGAGTAATTTCTGACCACTGCCATTCAGGGTAACGTCCAAGAATGTCACTGAACTCTTTTGATGTAAACGGTCTAGAGTAATATGATAGGACGAATGCACACTTGACCCAAAGAAATCTAACACACTGGTTGACTTTTTTCACTTTCCTCTTGTGAATTTCTCGGCACAAAAGTTCTACAGTGACCCAATGAGATTTCACTCTGGCAAGTCCCTGCCAAACTTCTTTGTAAATCTTCTCTTGCAGTTCTTTAGGTAATGATTCAATATCGTTTTTGAAATGAAGTTTAAATACTGGTCTCGGTGATGTCCAACATTTGACTCCTAGCCAATCTGGTTTCTTCTTCTTCGTCAACGACATGGTAAGTTACTTCAATGTCTCGGTCCCACTAAGGGTAAGTAATGACAATTCGGTGACCAACGAGCATGTTCTAGGTAGGCCGAATCTTGTGGTTCCCAGTGGTGAAGTGACACACCGCAACTGAATCACTTCACTTTATCTCCTTCGCCGAAGTAGACCAATCCGGCTCTGGCTAATTCTTCGGGGGTCGGTCCTCCCAGATACTTAGGCCATTTTCCTTTGAACGATTGAAGACGATTTTCAAAGTCGCAGTATTCCGACAAACGCACAGGAAACGAATATTCGTTTTTCACAGGTTTCTTTCGATGAGGTTTGGGTGACATGGACAGGAGTTTGCTCAGGGCTGGATGACATCCGTAGGGAGGTAGACGTGAAGGTGAAAATCCCCCTTTAAAACGAAACCCAGTAAAATGTCCAAGAGGACGAGCGGCATCGCTTTCGCATCCCTCAGGTTTGACACGCACAGCATCAATTTCTATGATAGGGGTAGTGAGAACAAAGTTCCCATGATGCTTTACGGCATCGCTAAGGTCACAGCGTACAGCATCGTTCCCATCGCAAGGCTCACTCGTCTGCAAACTCCGTTACGCAATTACAATGGTAACAACATGGACAATCGCAGTTTCCTTCCGGACATTTTCCGTCGCAATGCCTGGGTCTTATCCATCCAATATTAGTCACATTAGAGGAAGATACAACTTTTTTACAATCCCCAAGCTGGAACGATGTCTCTTTCAAAGTATTCATCTTGTTCGCTTGGTCTTGGTAGTCACAATGAACTATCGATCTTGACGATAGTCCCTTTTTATACTAGTCGCAATGCAGTCTCAAGCTTGTACATCGTTCCTTTTTTATGTTTTTTATGTCTAGTTTTGGAAGGTACCGTCTCTAAGGTGCCGTCATCATTGTACCGTAGTGTCATGTGTGGAAAGGCCATAGAAAGGTAAGGACAGTGCGGAGACCATCGAGTATGTTCCAGAATAGCTGAATCTTTGTAGATACATAGATCCATTCGTAACTTCAGTCCGCAAGCGAAACACTGTACTTCGTATCCCAATCCTGACTCAGGTCCCAAGTAGACAAATCCTGTTCTAGCTAAAATATGCGAAGAAGGTAATCCTTTCCTATCCGTAGGCCATGCTTCAAACGTGTCCAATCGACGGGCACAATCACAATAGTCAGGCAAGAAAACCGGAAAATGGTAGGGTTTGAACTTGGAGGTCTCATCGGGTTTCTCACTCGATTCTTGCTGTGGCGAAGTCATCTTTCTGGTGGGTGGCTATCCGCTTACAACCAATGTTTTATACCAACATGTCCATACGGCAAAGTAAAGTGGTTGGGCAGTCGCACTCGCTTCTGGTACACGATTTGATAGACTTTTTCCAAGGGTCGACTGACGATGTGGTGAGTGGGTAAACGTACAATCTTGTTGGGTTGATAGGTGGTCACTTTAAAGTGTTCATCCACTCCCGATTGCAAGGCTTCTTTCAATACCCCAAAGTTGACCACACGACTGGTACGATAATTCAGAGTCAATCCTTTAACTTTACACTGCGTGTGCACTTCTCCTTGTGGGTCACGGTATTCGGGGCCGTAATTTTTTGGACCGTCACTGACGAAACTTAGAATCATGTCGTCGGGATGCTCGTCTGTCCAGGCTCCTAAACGGTCTCCTTCGATGTCAGGGTGCTGTTGACTCGGGTGATGGATGTAAATGCAACTGTCCGTGTCAAAGTACGGGACGCGTTCCCCTAACAGTTCTAAAGCTTCGTACAATTTTAAGCGAGCATGAGCTGTCACGTAAGCCGCAATGATGACATTTCCAAAAGGGTCGTCTTGTACAAAGTCCAGATCTTCTTCGTAATTGACCAAGATCAAATCCTCGCGAACGACGTCCACGTGTTTCATGTATTTGGTTTTGTCATGAATCATATGGAAGTAGCGGGAAGGTTCTGTCAAATATTCCGTCTTGGGTAAACACGGGCGTTGTGCCATTTTACCCCACAAACAATTTAACATCACTTTGGCAAACGATCGCCTGCCTTCGTTTTTCTCGATGTGGTCTAAAGGGATGCCTTCTTGTTCATAGCATTTCTCTTTGAATGTCTTTTGGTCTTCGGGAGTTTGACACCAGGACGGATAGCCGCTGGCTTCTTGCTTCAGTTTCAAAAAGGCATCCACGTAGTCGGCGAAAATGCCTTTCTGCGTGGGGTCACCCTTGTGGTATTGTTGTGTCTTGGGAAAGTGGCAAATTTCGTACACTTCTAACAATTGGTATCCCATATCCAGAGCTTTGAACAATTCCACGCTGACCCACGTCCCCGTCAAGGCCCGTTCTTCCCGGGTATGATGGCAAGGTTGATCTTGGTTGCACGTTTCGGCACAAGTACGGCACATAGGAAACATCAGTTTGCCTTGGCAATGGTGAGGTAACACGGGATGGTACAAGTCCTTGGGAGGCAAAACTTTACACTTGATCAGACCTTCGTATTGTCGAATGTTTTTCAGGTCGATGTGTTCCGTCAACAATTGTGGGTTCCCTACAGGAAAGCGACAATATTTGCACACGTAGGGATACAGCGAACACACGTCCAAGTATTTCATTTCTTCTCCTTTCTCTTCGTCGGCTTGGTACAGCAAACAGGTGGCATTGGTCCTTCCTCCGTACAAACTATCCCTGGGGCCCCGAGTGGCCGAGTGGTCTAAAGCGCTCTTCGTTACGGATCACTGCCATCTCACCTCTTTCTGCGCCGGTTCGAGTCTAAGATTCAGCCAATGTGGGCATGTGAGAAAGCCTGCCAGTAGCTTCTCGTGGGTCGGTGGTTCTTTTCGGGGTCTTCCGGGTTCTTCCTCCACCATTAATACTGGCCGCCATGTATAGCCTATCGTGCTGAAAATGGCGTTAAACCCCACAACAACAACAACAACAACAACAAACTATCCCTCGGGTTCAGGGGGTCCATGAACTAGTAACTTTCCACGAGGCGTTTAAACTCGGGATCGGTTTTCAAACGGTGATCGTATTCGTGTTCCCACATTTCCACCACTTGGTATCCTTCCTGTTCTAACTTTAGGCGTCGCTGACAAGTGGCCTGGTACAAGTCTTCCATGGTTCGTTGTAAAAACTGATTTTTAGTGCCACGGTCAGGATAACAGACGGGACATCCGTGAAATAAGCAACCGTTAAAATCGTACACGATCTTTGGGTTTTCTAAGTCCCAGCCATCGACCGAATGCGTTCCGATGGTCTTTTCGCCCCCTCCGTTGCGGGCATGCTGAATCCACTTGTCTTCCTTGTCGCACAAGTAATGTAACCAGCGTAGGACTTTGACCGAGTATTGACGTTTGACATAGTTGGTCGTTTGAGGACTGATGACAGCTACGGTGTTTTCAGGCATGAATCGTTGCCGGTACACTAAGGAACACGCTTTGGCAATGGTGCAAGCTTCTTCAAAGGATCGACCCCTCCGTGTTCCATGAACAGTTCTCGAAATTTTCCACATCAGCGTTGTAAAATGTCCACGTCGGAACGACAATACTTTAGCATTTCTTCCTGAAAGTCGAAAGGGTCGGAGGCGTGAGCCTGGTACCAAGCGTTGAAAGCTTCTCGTTGTTCGGTACGCATGTTGTCGGGGTCGTAATAGTGAGCCTCAGGTAAATGGGGTAGAAAGGCGTGTTGATTGGCTTCCGTATTGAGAAAGAGTGGAAAGTACCCTTTAGCCATTTCTGTCATTCCAAACGTTTTAGGCATTCGGCTCAAAGGCACGGCCAAGTAACTCATCGAATCTTTAAACTGTACTTGTCCCACTTGCATGAAAATGATTTTGGCTCCGTTCAAAGTCACTTTAGGACGCTCGGTGCCGTGTTCCGTATAGTATCTCAAAAGAAACTGTCCATCGTATCCGGAGAAATTGTGAGCCATCACCGTAGCATGACGATGACAATCTCCGTAACGTTCAATGTCCTCTTCGCTCCACGTCTTGTCGATGGGGTCTAAGGCCCATTGGGCAAAATCGGCTAACGTGTTCGGTCCTCGAAAGATTTTTTCACGCCCTCCAGGAATCTTACTGCAGTGAGGGCAATGAATGAAGATAGGTTCTTGAATGCACTTCTCGCACGCTCGATGAGCCACGCAGAAATTAGGAATGTGAATGCCGGTCTCTTGCATGCATTCGAAATCGAGAAAAATGAAATTGCCTTTCTTCTTCTTGTGACCATCCTCTTTCTCTGGTGGGGGTTGGTATTTTTGCACGTAGCACTGGTGTTCCAAGTCCACGATGTGATGACAAATGTGACATTTTTTCTTTCCTCGACATACGTGTGCCACGACATTATTGGTACATAGGCCTTGTCCACAGGTAGGGCACAATCTCAGGAGCTGACAAGCACATTTCTGCTGTGAACCTTGCGTCTTCAGATGTTGTTGGTAACAGGCAGGGCTGACAAACGTGCGCAGACAAGCAGGACAATGTACTCTTTCGTGTCCTTCGCTCAGACAGGATGGAGAGGCCAAACATCCTGAGCATTTCAATCCGCAATGTTTGTGTTGCTCTCGATTATTATAACCATGGTCACATTTCTCACAGTAATAACCGTATCCCAGGAATGCAGTGATACTGGTAATGGTATCGAAATGTTCATCGTGATAATAGACATGAATGTATTTTCCGTCCTTAAAGTCTTGGCCTCGAAACAACAGAGGTCCACGCACTTCTTGAGGGTGCACTTTCAAGGTGTAGCGTGGAGCTAGGACATCTTGCAATTTTTGCATTTCAGGAATGCCGCAGGGTGTGTCTTTGGATAGGTCAGCTTGTTGCAACAGGAGTTCTGCTTCATTTCGTTGTTTGGCTCGTTCGGATCGTTGAATAGCTTTCCAGGTTCTTTTCCATTCTACCGTGTCGTTCTTGTTGACATAGGTTCGTCCCACCACGATGGCTCGGGCTAAACACATCTGGTCTTGAGAATTGTGAATTTGGACGAGACTCTTTTTGGTGTTGCGAAGGTCGTTCACCAGTAACACCTTATTGCGTTGTCCGGTCCTTTGAGGAGGAGAGACGTGGGTTATGTCCAGTGTGGCTTTTCCATCGGTGATGTCAAACTGGTCATTGGTTTGTTGTACGTGTTGAATCTTGTCCATGACTTTGGAAGCAGTCAATTCTGCAGGGCTGCTAAACTCGATCCAAACAGGGGATTTCAAACCGTCGTGTTGTATGGAAAGTCTCAAGCGATCGTCTTCTTTGGGTTGACATTGTCGCTTGAGAGTGGTGAGCAAAGAATCCCACACCCCGGTGATGAACCCTTCTGCTTTCTCTAACGGTACTTCAGCCTTGAAATCTTTAAACTTCACCGTGTATTTGTAAGCCGTGGTTCTAAATTTTCTAGAGGGTCGCTTTTCCGTCTCTCGAATGGAATAGTACTTTTCAGGGTTGACTGAGGGTGGTGAACTTTGTTTAGATGGTTCGGATTCTGGTTCACTCATGTCCTCTTGAAAATCACTGGCATGAATTTGTGCCAAGACTTCAGCCCTGGTACGAGGCGATAGATCACGTTTCTGCCTCTTACTTTCTTCTTCTTTCTTCTCAAATGAATTGGGTCGTTTCATCTTGAGTGAAAAACGTCAAATGATTAAAGTTTAAACACCATAGACTAATTTATAGTCATGGCAGACCAGCGTATATAAAAGGGTGTGTGTCTTGTCCTTTCGCTATTCATTTCACTCTCTAACTGAGCACAACGATGGAAGAGACTAGCCAAATCGAACGTTCCATCAGAGCTTTGCGACGGGTCATTAGAAAATTTTCTTAAGACCAGCCGACGGACTATTCTCCTTCCTTTCGAGATAAAAGTCAAGATACTTGCTATATCTGTCAGAAGAAAGGGCATTGGTCTTCAGAGTGTCCAGACCGTCAAAAAAGAAAAACAGAGGCTGGAAAAGACAAAAGTCAAGATACTTGTTATTATTGTCAAGAAAAAGGACATTGGTCTCCAGATTGCCCAAAAAAGAAACAAGAGGAGTCAGAAGAAGAGAGGGATTCTTCAGAGGAAGAAGAGGAGGAAGATAGCAGACAGGTGAAGAAAAAGAAACAGGAGAAGAAAAGAAGAAGGGAAGAAAGTGAGGAGGAAGAGGAGGAAAAGACTGTGACGGTGAAGAAATTGAAAAAACAGAGAGACTAAATAGTGAGACAGAAGAAGTGAATGTACTTTTTAAAGTGCTCTGTTGTGAATTGTGAATTGGATTGTAACTATTGATAAAAGAATAAATTAGGTATAAAAAGGTAAGTGTCTTTGGGTTTTGATTTTAAAATAAGAACCTACACTCACACACTCATGCACAGACACGTACTACAGGGTAAAATGGTTCTTTTTCTTTTTTTAGTTATTGGCAATTGAAAGTCTATCTCTTCTCGAGAAATGTGGGTGGCCCTGAAAAGGGCCTTTTTTTGGTGTAGGGGTGAGCTTAAGCAATCAACTTTAACTGCCTTAACCCTTTGCCACGGCCAAGGCCTACTTCTGGACTGCGTACTGTTGATGATGATGATTTGGTTGAAATCACTAAGGGTGGTACGGCAGGCTTAGTCACAGGGTTGACGTGTTTAGCTCGGGAAGGTCGTATTCTCTTCGGTCGTAATAAAGAAGTCTGATACATTTGTTTCAAACTTCTTAACTCCGCTAAAATGTCCAACAGTACCGTGACCGTTTGATTTTCACCCTCTTGTTTCTTTGCTGATACTTCTTCTTGTTGTTTTTTTCTTACCTCTTCTTCTTGCTGCTGTTGCTGTAGGAGAAAAGCTTGTTCCGCTTCCTTTTGTCGTTGTATAAATTTCTCCAGTTCTTCTTTCTGTCTCTGTCTAAAATTCTCCACTTGCGGTAATGAAGGTGACGAAGGTTCCGGAATAAATTCTTGCGAGGTAAGAAAATCCACAAAATCCCAATTTACCTCTTCTGAAAGTAAGTCCGGGTTCCCTTGGGCGGTCTCCACTGCTGGTGCACCCCAATGGATCGTTTTCTGAGTTTCCGTCATGTTGAATCACTGTCACATAGATTGACTGCACACAGGCGCTAGCAAATCTATATAGATCACGTGACGTCACAGACTGCTCTCTTCGGATTGGATGCGGGCTGACTGAATTTTGTAACGCGTGTTTGGATTGGTCAACAAACTCAATCCGTTTCAATCCTACATCTACCTATAAATAAGCGCAGTTCAGTTCATTGATTCACCTGTTCTCGGCGCCTCAAGATGTGGACCGATGTGCAATCTTCTACGCTTGTGTCTTCAATAATGTTCCGGACGGACATACCCATGTATGTCCGATCCAAGTGGACAGTTGTCCACAGGACAGACACCAGTCTGTGGATACGTAGGATCTACGTAGAAAGACAAGGATGCCTCAAAAGAGTCATGATTTACGGTCCTACAGTGAGACGCAGCCTAAGGACAAGAAGAAGACCAATGCGGTGCCCTTTATGTTAATGGATACATTAACATAAACCCAAAGGCCCTTTTCAGGGCCACTCATAGGTCTCGAAAAGAGACTGACTTTCCATTGCCTACCCTTTTTTATTTTTATTTTTTTTATAAAAAAATCCCATGTTAAATTTCCCTTGACGCTATACAGTCCCACCCTGTTTAAATTCCTTTGACGCTATACAGTCCCATATTCCCATGTTCAATTCCCCTTGACGCTCAACAGTCCCAAAATCTATTTCCCATGTTAATTTCCCTTGTCGCTAAACAGTCCCAGGGTTTTTCTCCATGTTAAATTTACATAGTCGCTAAACAGTCCCGGGGGGGGGTCTGTAATGCTAATTCCCATTGTCGCTGAATCGTCCCTATTCACTACTTGTGAGCGTAATGGGTAATTAATCACTAGTACAGATTACTTCCCGAGGAAACTACAAGAGTGTTTTTAAAACCGTCACCTTTTCTTGTCTGACTACCTGTTTGTGCATATATCTACATGACTTCTGCATCATCACGCAGAATCACATAAAACATGGTAATACATTTTTCCACGTTTAAATGTGGTACATAGGCTGTATACAGGCCAAAATACCCCTACCCCAATAAACCCTTAACCAATCCGCCACCTTCCATCCGATCTCTCTCCCTATCCATTCCATCTGCCATTCGTGTCAACTTGACTGCAAAATTACCACAGAAACAGAGATGCGTGAATCTCAGTGTATTGGTGTTTATGCTTTCCGTTTGCAAGGACCATGTTACACTTCAACAAATGTTGTTAGTTACAAATTATATACCAAGAAGAGGTAGTTGACGTCTATTCCTAGATCCAACTTTAATAAAACATGTATGGGATTAAAAATGTGCCTAGTATGTAACTAACAAACCAAATCCCAATGTTCTGGCACCTTCTCTATCTGCCTATCTATATATGTCCCTCTCTAATACACGCACATTTATTGACTTTCAGTATGATTAATCTGAGATTGGTGTAAATCTGGATATTTTCATAATAGGCCTGCTTATGATTAGGAGTCTAGCGTTTCCTAATACGTAAGTGTTTTACTTCCTTTAACGCGTGTCTGATCACATAGGCTTGCGGACTGTATAATAATTTGATCTGATCACAAATGCTTGCGGACTGTATAATAATTTGATCTGATCACATAGGCTTGCGGACTGTATAATAATTTGATCTGATCACATAGGCTTGCGGACTGTATAATAACTGGAAACTGATCCACATTTAACAAATTTGTTTTTTGTAAATACATTAAGCCTTGAACAGCTTTATTGTGTAAAACGAGAACATCATGCAGTGATTTATGTCGTGCCAAAAGATGCATTAGTCGACGAAATAGAAATATATTTTCATTCAATAAAATCAATCTACAATGTATTGAACACATGTTCTATTGATATGCAATACATTCATCTATATTAGTTTACTTTCATTATTTGTAAGTAATAAGTATAGTTGATTTTTGGGCTACTTAACTTCTTTTCATTGATATCTAATATGTATTGTGCATATTCAGTGATTCAAAGATTTCATACAGAACACTGAAGAGTTTGACAGGTCATAATTACTCGTCGGTGTCAAAACTTTTAAATTAGCTGAAAATAAAGGAGATCCGTAAGAGCCAGACGGTATGCATGAGGATGAATAGATCCGTAAGAGCCAGACGGTATGCATGAGGATGAATAGATCCGTAAGAGCCAGACGGTATGCATGAGGATGAATAGATCCGTAAGAGCCAGACGGTATGCATGACGATGAATAGATCCGTAAGGGCCAGACGGTATGCATGAGGATGAATAGATCCGTAAGAGCCAGACGGTATGCATGAGGATGAATAGATCCGTAAGAGCCAGACGGTATGCATGAGGATGAATAGATCCGTAAGAGCCAGACGGTATGCATGAGGATGAATAGATCCGTAAGAGCCAGACGGTAAACCTTTAAATATGACAGACAAACCTGTTCATATAAAGGCAGTTATTGTATGCGTTGGTTACTATTGCGGTTTGACTGCATTTAATATAAACTATTTTTCCCATCTTAAGTTTATTATCTGATATATATAGTAATGTATTTGCATTTCTGATCTGAAAAAGTCACTGAACGGTTACAATTCCCCGTTTACGTGGTCATATTTACAGACCTATTTTAAGCATACTGACCAGTCCATTCACTGCTAATATATAACGCACCAATCTACGAACAACATGAACTCGGATCCTCTGTCCCATCATTCGACTCTAGATCTCAATTCCATGTTTGTATTTTGTTAAAAGTTAAGCACAATTGAAATACAGTAACATGTAAAATAAAAGAAAATATATCTCGTAATCATTACAATAACATTATATCAATTTCATTTTAACATTTACCCATCCCGTCTTCATGATACATTAAACATTGTATAACGAACACATTGTGAGGGAAAACGAAACCACAATGGTCTAAATTAATGTCATTTTGTTCATAAAAGTTCTTGGAACATACATTGATAGATCAATTAAGTCTAACCATTAGACATAAAAATAATAGAAACGTTGAAGCTGGATGTATATTAACTTAGCATAATAAAACTATATGATATCTTCATTCAAATGAATACGACGATAAGCTCAATTTAAATTCACTCACCCATATATAAGACTAATGTATTCCGTGGAGATGGGTTATTGGAAAAGTCAATTTAAATTAACGAGTTAATGGTGAAACTTCCGCATGAATAAAATCGTAAAGATATTAATCTCGGGAACTGTGAAATGCCAACATATGCTGCATGTTTATTGAAAGAAAGGCTTTAGTGATAAGAAATAGAATGAAGAGTCATATAAAGAGCTTTACATTACTCTTTTAGTTGTTTCTCTCAAGCGTTAAATATTCTAGTCGTGTCGTTTCGAGCAATTATTCCTAATTCTCTTTTTATTATCGTAATGATAATCATATTTTTATTTGAATGTGCCTGGTATTTTAGAAAGGAGTCGTAATGTGGAATTTATTGATTAATATTTATCTTACAGGTAAGAGATATTACGTTAGTACATGTTAAGACTATTTCCTTTAGTAATGCAGTTCAGTGATTTGAATGTTTAGAGACATTATGGTATTGATTCAGTTTCCTCATAAAGAAATTTTTCCTTTTTATTATATAATAATAATTAAGAAATATATTCTGTAATGGGTTGTTTAAACTATATTTAGAATTCATATTTTATTAATATTTTTATAATCGTAGTATTGATTTATTGCAGTTGTTTCCACCCCCAGGTCGCGACCCTAATCAGGGTCAAAGTACTTTCTGGAAGGTCGCGGAGGGTCGCTATGATTTTTTTTTTGGGTGGTAAAACTAATCAAACTATGAAAACGTTGTCCTGAGGCTCAGGAAAACTATATTCTTTAGGGTCTCGGCTAGGAAAAGTTGGGAACCTCTGATTTATTGTGAAAACGGTTTTGCTACCAACTTAATGCTGACTAATAATTATTTTAGAAATGCAATACCTTTAAAATTACAGAACAGAATAATTTGGTATTTACAGTCAAATATTCGATGATTCACTGCAAACAATTTTGGTATTAGTCTTATTTATATTGAATTCCAAAGCATTTTTAGTACCGTTAAAGCGTTCAATATTTAATCATTTATATTGTATTATAAAATACAGAAATTTCAAACTTGTCTGAAGTTCGTCAGCTGTGAATAAATATGATAATTTTATATGTATTTCTAACAGTAAAATTTATCACTATCGGGTGTGTAATTGTTCTATATTGGGTGCTCGATTTCAATTACAAAGAAGCTCTACCTAGATTTCACATAGTTCCGCCTTCTTCTTACAGCTTGAGCACAGTACTTCTCCGCACACCAGCGATATAAGCATCCACATCGCAAGGAGTGACAACTCCGTAAGGGAGGCCAGAAACTCTATTACTCTTTGTTTCGATCTGAGAGCTGTCCCACCGACACTTGGGGCATGATGGTGGAAAGAACTTACTTTAAAAAGTCATCATACAATAATATGGCACTGATCATTTCAGAATGGTAATATAGAAGACGACAACGATTATTATTATTATTATTATTATTATTAGTAGTAGTAGTAGTAGTAGTAGTAGTAGTAATAGCATTTTTGTTTTTTTAAATACCTTTTCATTTATTTTACTTGCAGATTCTTTCTGGGTAACGTCAAACAGTAGTTTAATTTTGTTACAGTACATGTGTCTCTTTTCATGTACAAAAAAAAATCGGCTAGTGGATTATTGGCTCCAATCGACTATACGTTTAATCTGTTGGAAATATAAAGGCATAACAATATGTCAGAATTAGAAAATAAGTATTGTAAAAGAAAAGAACGATGCCTGTAAATATTGTTGTTGAACAGTTTCGTCGTTGGATGATTTGCTTTGACCATGTTCACGCTCATTTGCATAGACAAATCTTGTATTATGTGCCAGTACGTATAACATGTTTGAGTGCTTTAATTAGTCTACGTCAGATATGTTACTTACTTTCCTCGCAAGACAACGTAGGTTACGTCACGTGATGTGATTGCTTACACCAGGCCTGTATTCAACGCCCCCACCCCATATATTATCAAAGGAACAAAAACAAACTTTGCATTTGTTTCAAGTGATAACTGAGAGTGTGATTTTGATATTTAACGTAGCTTTAACAAAATTTCAGTCATATCACTACGATGTCTGCAGAGTGGCAATTTATAATGCTGTCTAGCACTGGGGCATCATGCCGCAGACATGTATCATGATGTCCCACCCAGTCACATTATCCTGACACCAGGCCGATCAGTCCTAACACTAACCTCTTAATGCTGAGCGAGTGATAATTAACTATTATTATTAAAAAATGCACTTACACAACAATATATGCAGTTCAAATTAGCATTAAAACATTTTTCAAAATTTATTTCTAATCTAATAGTTTCAAGGTCGGAGAGTTCATTTATGTGATAAACACTTTGCTTTAGTCATAAAGATATGTTAATGCATTTACCTACATATCCACATACCTGTAGATCAGTCAATCTAAGGTATATGTAACAATCCATACAAAAGCAGAAACACAACACCATGGCACACTCATATAAACCATATACTGTATACGCACACTATATATTATATAGTGCACCAAAATGCTGTATCCAGTCACCACTATAAACTGTTACTGATGACTGAGATCAACATTGTTAAAATACAAACAATTTTAGTACGTTCGGCCGTATTAAAAACAGTCATTTGTTCGATGTTTTCAATATGTGTTGACATTATTTGTATCAAATAATAATCTCTGTGTGTGTGTGTATGTGTGTGTGTGCGCGAATAAATTATCTCTAAGACTGGAAGATTGAATGCAGGTTATCTGGTATTGTAAACCATAGTTAGTGGCACTTTGTTATTAATGGGTAGATAGATCTGTAAACTAAAATTGATGAAACCTCAGTATTTGTCACAAATTTGTCTATTTCATGATATCCATCGACTGTATATAAAACATATATTAAATGTATCAAAATCTCCATTTGGAAACAGTTTCCTATATGTCTGTACCCTATATTTTTATACCAAATCCTATAATATATGCACAAATACTTAATATCGATAGAACTATTAGATAATCAAATACCAATATATGCATTTACAGTATAACATATTCTTGCTAGTATTCCGTTTTCCGGTGCAAACGCCTGGAAAAGATATATAATTTGCGTTTTTTTATTTTCTTTGCAGTCCTTTTCTTAGCTCAGTGGACCAATGTTTGTCATTTGATTTGGAAGGAAGCACGTAGCCTATAGTGTACTTCTGACATTAGTTTTTGTTCGGTTGTTCTTGAGCTGCAGTTTGTTGTCTTTCGTTCTTTTTCTTTTCTTTTTGAAAATGTTAATCTCATCACCATGGAAACTATAATTCTCATATTTTTCTCATTCTTTTGTGTGGCACATTCGTGTCCGTATACCAGATCACTTTTAGCGATATCAGTATTCTGGAGATTGTACAATACACAAAATATCATCTGATGCATGGTTCATTTACAAATTTGTTTACATACAAGTTGATTTATGGTCTCTGCACAATGGAAACGAAAGAACAGTACATTATATATATATATATATATATATATATATATATATATATATATATATATATATATATATATATATATATATATATATATATATATATTACATTTTATGTCTGAGTCAAAACATATTGCAACATTAAATTGTGAGGAGTTGGTGGATGTCAAGTAAAGAAAACATTTATTTAATTATCTAAAGAACGAAAAATGGTAGATGTTTTTGAAGATGTACACTTCATTGAAAACCAGGAAAATTTCATACGGACTACCTGAGAATATGAATGTATTTTTAGTTCCTACTACACTACTTCAAGAGCTGCTGCCATACTACTGCATAGTTATTTCCTGTTCACCTTTCGGGATATAAAAAACGAAAATGCAGGTAATAAACTTAACAAGGATATAACCGTTAGAAACCACATATTTGCACCGAGTAATATGTATGGACCAAACATAGACAGTCCAGATTGATTTTTACATCGAGTTTAAAAAATATTGTATTTTAAGAATGATTATGTTATCTGGGGGAGATTTCAATCTTGTGATGGACCCTCATGTACGTACTTTTAATAATAATAATGTTAAACAAATCCAAGAGTAATCGAGGTTGTATTAAATATACATATGGTAGTACCTGCGTGAGGAGCAGAATATGGATCCATATGGCCTGGAATATTCAATCTTTTGATGTATCACAATAATATAGTTATAAATGTCATAGAGTGAATTCACTATAATTCCAATGTAATGAGTTAACCCAAGAAATATTAATAAGCACTATGTAATTCAAGTGAATAATGTAAATAAATAAATCCACCAACAAAAAAAATAATGAACACAACACTAAGACTGTATCTGCTGCGGATGTTAAGATAGGAATGAGTAATTTTTCAAGTAAGCAACATTGATATGAACAGATAAGACACAATAATAGAGACAGGATGTAGGCCAGTCTCCTCTCTAAAACATATTTAGGAATTTTCATTTGAAAAACAATACCCTACATTCAAATAGGAAAATAAACATGTTTACCTTCATTAATAATGATCTGAATATTTAATCTCCAATCATAGAAAAATAGTTCTGTATAAATTGTTTACAAAATAATTGCCATTAGTCAGGAACATTAACTTGATTTTAGACATATATCTGTTGCAATATATATATATATATATATATATATATATATATATATATATATATATATATATATATATATATTCCGAGTTAATTGAAAACTTTATATCTAAGACAATATCTACAGTACAAAGTCAGTTTAATTTATGTTCAGGACAGTAGTTCTGGTTGTAATCATTGAGAAAAGCCAATAAACAGTACAAATAAAATATACATGGCCAAATGACAAAGTAAAAAGAAATTTTTATGTGAAGTATTATCAAGTGGGGGGGGTATTAAATAAGTTTATGAATTCGTTGAAAATTACGCGGCTTAGAAGAATATTATCTGACAAACAAAATGAAAAAGTTTGTCACTTTTTCAAACATTGATGATTTATTTTTTATTTGGAATGGGCATTCTTAAATCAGTGTAAAAGGATATTAATCCTTTTGTAGCTTGAAGTCTTTGAAGGATATTAAGAGGTAACTTATTCATTAACAATAGTCACGGCTGGACTTTTCTAGAAACACAAATATGGTTTAGTCCTTGTATTGCAATAGACGGAAGCAGTGTGCATTACAAAACATGGTATTAGAAAGGCATTATATTTGTGAATAATGTATTCATCAGGATGGTTCCTGGATATGTTTTGACAGTTTTAAAATATCTTTTTGATTAACACTAATTTTATAGATTTTCAAGGTATACTAGGAGCTGTAAAAGTCATATAATAAACTTACTATCAATTGCGACACAATTCTGTCACGGCCTTTTATCCCCTTTGCCGTGTATACCATTATCAGAAATAAAAAAGGATGTAAGGGTAAATATGAAACACTGAGTCAGAAACAATGAAGTACAAATTTATGGAAGAATGTGGAATTTGAACTTGGTAATATAGAAAAATACTGACCGAGTTAGTTTATTGTTGCCATATCAAACTGCAAAATATCCAAATCTTAAATGGTTGCAGTTGAAAATATTGTATCGAATTTTGCCTACAAATGCTTTTCTCAAAAGAATCAGATTTATTCCAAAAAGAGCTCTGGGTTTTTTTTGTCTGTTGCATGCAGAGACAGTTTCTCGTATCTTTTGGAGTTATCACAAACCTAATTCACCCTACAAAGATTTAATAGTAATAGTTGTCACACAAATAGTTCGGAGTTCACAAACATAAATATTATCTTTGGAATTAAAGCCAAATCTCTGACTGATGATAATTCCATATGCAAAATAAAATATTTATAAATGCAGACTTATTAAAGACAGACGAATTTTGTCTCAGTTCAAAGAGATTGTCACTTTTAACTTTAATGGTGAAAAAAGCGCTTATATAAGCTGTAAATGGGAAAGGTTTGACCATAGATGGTTATTGTGCAAACAGCTAATCGAGTCATAAGCTATATTATTGGAAACATGTGTGTGTGTGTGTGTGTGTGTGTGTGTGTGTGTGTGTGTGTACTGGTATACATATGTATATATATATATATATGGGCATATAGGGGTGGTGTGTATATATGAATGTGCATATATGTATTTGCCTATAAGTATAGTTGTGTATCTACATGTTTTTGTGAATGACTGTGATGAATACACTCTTCCGTACTTGGCTTGTAGAAGTACTAATATTTTCCAAAAGACATTATGCTAACTTTAAAATATAAATGTAAGTAATAATTATTTTCTCTTCTCCATTATCTCTTTCTTTTATTACAATTTTTGTTTAATCTTAAAGTGATGAAAATACCTATATAGGACTATACAAAATATTTGGAAAGGAAAAATAAATTCGGAAATGAGATTAAATGTGCGAATTCTGTTGTATTATAGACACTGCTGAAAGGAGAAGATTCAAATGACACTTACCTGACCTTTACTAAAAGGAATACCGATCACTCCAATTTTTTCGACGGATTTCATGGTCTTTCAAAAAAATTCAGACAACTGAGATTCTAAATATAATGACGCTTTTGCAATTCTCTATCTAGACGTTTGCACTGGTTATGACAAGGTTCGGGTTTTAAACTACCTGATTACACGCCTCCATTGGATTTGTGTTTTTCTATTGGGAGTTTGTTCCATTCCAGAAATTTCGATTGGAAAATACCCACTCACTCAATATGCAAAACTACCGACTTTACAACTAGTCCTACCCGTTCCAGCGAAATATAAATATAATTGAACACCGGTATTCTTCGCAACTAGCAATGTTATAGAAATGTTAATTCGTGGAAAAGATTTTGAAACCAAAAGTGCATACAAGGTCTTTTCTCGTTTGGTAACTTACAACACAGACAAACAATCGTTGCTACATAAAATTAACATATAAATTGATAGATTCACAGCCAATTTATTTAATCAGAAATATTATGTACAGGTATTCATAATTCATCAACTATCCAGAAGTAAAGTATTATAACTACTATTATTACTCTTAAATCTGAATAAGAGTTTCAAACAGAAAATGCATCCAACAAATAATATCAAGCTTGATAACAACAAACAATTAGTTTGGTTTGGAGTTTACGGCACAACAACTTACGGCAGGTTACTTTGGGCCAAAGCGATTTGGGGCAAGGTACCCTGCCCAAGGATACAATACGGTAGCTGACCCAAGCTGATCCGATAGTATTCGAACCCGTACCGTGTCGGTATCGAGTGAGTCACGCAAACGACAGCCAAAGGCTGTACCAGAAGTGTTATCTACTTCCATGCTAAAAACTCACCAACATTCCTAGCGTGGAACATAATTATAACTACTGTTATTACTTTTAAGTTTGCTTATTGTGGTTTCTCTACTTGAACTAAACATGCGATCTCCATCTTCTGCACGTTCCAACCTTTTATAAGTTCTGTGTCTCTAAGCGTATATTTTATATCCTAAATTGGTGTGCTATATTGTTAAACTAATTATTTGCTCTTTCCATTATTTTTTTGTCGTGAATTAGTGTGTTCTAGAAGCTAGCGTTTTCGGATTATGATCATAATATCAGAGATTAAACGTTCCCTTTCCGTTTTGCATCCACTGAGCTATGCGATAATAAATATATTTGCCACAGTCATGCTTGCGGTTTAAAAATGGTAAATTATTGTCAAGACCGTATTCATCATTTGAGATTTAAAATTATTTTTGCGAATTTTGATTATATTTAAGAAATTAAATGGATCAAATTTAGTCTCTTTCATTTTACCATGCCTATAATTAATGCATGCACAACTCCATATTATTGTTGTGGGTTATTATTATTAATTATATCGCACGGATAAGGCTTAATGTCTATATACGCAAACTGCTGTCTTCTGATTGCTGACATTTCGATTCGGGATATTTTATGTGATTATTTGATGATCAACTGGAATTTTATTTCTCCGAAAAATAAAAATTGGGTTATATTTATATTCGTATTGCTTTATATATATATATATATATATATATATATATATATATATATATATATATATATATATATATATATCATATATATATATATATATATATATATATATATATATATATATATATATATATATATATATATATATATATATATATTCATACTCTGCATATTGGGTTACCTCACCTTGGAGTTTCGATAACGACATTGCCACTACATCTTGAAATCTGCTTGAAACTTACAAAAGACTATTTCTAGATTTATAACATTCTCTACTGATTTCTTTCAGTATATATTGATAGCATTCTCAATGATTTCATTGTCTCTGAGAATGCAAGAAAACCCCAACCAACCAACCAACCAAACAATAACAGCATTAAGCATGGTCATATACAGGTTATGATATCACACTTTTACACCAAAGGTCATCTAGAAACCAAGGAATTGACGACCATATATTCAGGCAGACATACAAACTCGTATTTATCTAACAAGCACCTAACAAAACCTTTTATACAAGAGTTTGTAGCTAGTGATCTTGACTAAGTATTCACGTGAATAGACAAGTTTCATTTTAAAATGAAATGGGTCGTTAAGTTTGAATATCAAATTAGGATACGTTACATAATAATGTAGTTTATGTATCAAGTAAGTTGAACATTACCCGTACTTTCAAAGTATACATACCGCAGTACATAAATACATTACTCTATGTTTTAAACGATTTGCACGAAACCCTGTCTAAAAATATCAAAATAAAGAAAAATGTTGGTCCTTTACATCTTCCCATCTTTTCATTACCACTGTGGAAGATCAAGAGAATACATTTCCTCTATAATTTGAACTCTGTCAGAAGTGCGAAAAACTGGAGAGGACCCATACGAGGGTCTGGAAATTCTCTTTATGTTGATCATGACGTTTAAAAACAGACTTTAAACAATCTGGTAAAATCGCTGAGCGGTTGGTAGGTTACTCGGGGTTCATAATATAAATGCGAAATATAAATGCACAATTTGCATATTTAGATTTGTTCTGGATCAGCCAAGTACAATATGCATCGGTGATGCGGGTTTTAGGTCATGCTCAAAAATCTCGCAAATCATGAGACTGACACTAACACACTCTCCATATAACAGACATGCATTGTCCACAACTGCACCAGTGCATTCTACCACCTTTACAGTTATTACATTCTGTTGGATTCATATTATTACCCGGTTGTTTCATTTTTGTTAAATATCCCCAACTTGAGCACTGTTGCACAATTGCACACGAAATCTATAATTATTTCATCGATTTGTCTTATACGTCTATATTGGAGTAAATCGCTCCCTGCAAATATGGAGGAATATTATTTCTGAAACAGTAAAATTTGACATTTTACAGCTGTATATACAAGGTATTATTTGTTAACCTTCACCAAAAACTTAACCGCATTGATGACAATGCAGCCAAGTAAATAAGCGAGTCATGCATATAGAGTCTAAGCAGATATGTTTAATCGACAATACATGTTTCAGCTCTTTCATTATCAATTTTTATTCTATTTGCTCACAATGATTTGTATATGAAATTCAAGTAATGTGCATTTCCATAAATTAGCATTTTATTTAAACCGGTTTTCGTTGTCGTAAGTTTAAATATACCCGTGTCTAATTTGAATAACTGCTTCTGAAAGCACATTAAATCAACTTGTGGTAACGTATTCTACCAACTACGGCACAAAGTGCTTCAAACTATGGCACAAAGCCAAGTTCATCAGACTATGGCAGAAAACTTAGTACTTGATAATCGCAAAATAGACAAAACTAAATGACAAAAAAATAAAAAAAGTCTTGTTTATAAGTGTTTGGGTCGGCATTTATTAATTTCTACAATAATATTCACTTTTCCATTATTATATACCCTGAATTAATCTTTGTTGAGCAAAACAAAAATAGCCAGGCCTACTGTTCGATCATTTATTTAGAAATAGAGAAAGCCGGCAATAAGCCGCCATTTATGCTGTATGTTGTTAGGTCTGCGATGGATTCCTTGTTAATTCTCGATAAAAACCCAACTTCATGTTTCTAACCGGGTGCAATTCCTTTTGTCACATAACTTAAATTCGCAATTAACATCAACTGGTTTTGATTTAGTTCCCTGTCATTTCTCCGTGCCCACATGTTGACCTCGCTCTTCTGGATACTTCATACTAAAGCAACATATGCCAAATTCTATTTGCAGTGGTTCTCATGATTGTGTAGAATTTCAGAAAGAAAACAATACCTGCAGATATATTCTGATCAACTTCCATTTTGGTGTCAACATCTGACAAAATGCTCCCCTAATGGCGCGCCCACTACACTCAAAGTGTGGTTTTTTCTTTTCTTCCAGATATGTCGATAGACGGTATGGCTGCTTAATTTTGATGTCCAAATAATAGTTTGAAAGACGCGTGTCATTTTATTGAAAAAAAACCAATCAATACATACCAGACCATCGATTGAAAAGGACGTGTTTACGATAATTAGTTGACATGGCAATTTAACTCTGCTCCATTCTGGACAATGGGTTTTAGAGGATCGTATACATACATTGAATAAAATTGCACGTTTTCAGTAGTTTAGTCTCAGACTAATTTGATTCATAACCTGTCGATTGTGATAAAAGGTTCACGTCACTAGTACGTATCGGCTCGGGAGAGTTTCTTACGGAAACTATTTTGTATGCGACAGCTGGGCAGGAGTACAGTTATGAAATAAATGAAATCTAGATAGCTAGCCCAGTTCGATATTATATGGTATTTCAATATCAGATCCACTGCGTTTCCAGGTCTGCTTTTGTAGATTTAGCATTAAATAAAATATTTCGTTTAATGTTCTTCCAGTGTTACATTCATGTTTGAAAATATATGTCAGATAAACTGTACCATAGCTCTCCATCAATCATTCTTTACTTAGAACTTATGTCTTGTTATGAATGTTGCCATTTTCTCAAAGCCTTTATATAGCTTAACTAAAGCAAATATAAAGATTCTCCATAAACCCTTTTTCCCCAGTAACAATCAGCATTGCTTTATGCATCGATGGGTTCCGATCCCACAACCAAGTGGTTGAGCTGAAATAAGAGAAACCTGTTTCTTGTGGTGAAATATTGTCCAAATTAGATAATGGTACTGAATGACTTAGATAATAATCTCCAACGGCAAGAGCGCAAAACGTCTCCTTACAAGTAACGGGTTATAAAAATTTGGAAAAAATTAATATTTTGCTGCAGTACATTATTTACCGGTTGCTAATATTTTTTTTTCTGCGCCGATTAATGGACACGTCAGAGCAAAAATAGAAAATATCACAAACAGTACAGGACACTATACTGCTAATATATCGCGACATGAACTTAAGCAGGTTGTAACAAGATAACCGGGTGGGATTTTCGGATTCACAGCAGAACACTTTTGACGATGATATAAATACAATGTTTAATAATGGATGACTTGAATGAGCAATTATGAATATGTGCATATACACACACATACATATACACACACATACATATACACACACACATACACACATACAT
Organism: Sinohyriopsis cumingii; assembly: GCA_028554795.2. Taxonomy (NCBI): domain Eukaryota; kingdom Metazoa; phylum Mollusca; class Bivalvia; order Unionida; family Unionidae; genus Sinohyriopsis; species Sinohyriopsis cumingii. The sequence continues at coordinate 15,204,753 of CM068825.1, read as the reverse complement.
ACATACACACATACACACATATATATACATACATACATATATATACATACATATATATACATACATATATATACATACATATATATATATATATATATATATATATATATATATATATATATATATATATATATATATATATATATATATATATATATATATATATATATAATCCAAATATTGGATTTAATTAACGTAAGAACGCACAGACTTAATGATGAAAAATACAAATAAATTGATTTAACAAATACAAAGACAAGGGGTGAATGGTTCACAACGAGTTGAACATGAAACGATGGATCTAGTTTACTCAGGTAGTAAACGATGTAGAATTTTACTCGTGTAGAAAAATGAATTCACCCAGGCGGTAAAATTACGGTGAAAAAAGAAAAGGAACAGATATACAACTTATCTGTACAGTCCCGAAAGATGCACTGGGTTTTACGAACCCCAAAATTAGCCCACGGCTAACAAATTACATGTAATGAGAGTCATCAGTACACTTTGTTTCAGCTCCACGGCTGCTACAGTTTAGCTTCACAGCTGCTACAGTTAATTACTGAGTTTGGCTTTACAGCTTGTTACACGTTGACCCCGATCACACAATTTTGAACACTCGGGTCACTCTGATCACTCTAGACGCTATAGATACTCTGGACACTCCAGACAGCTCTACACAGCTCTACACACTCCGGACACCCCGGACATTCGACACTCAGGACACCCCGGACATTAGACAGCTGAAAATATATCCAATACCGTGTACTATACATGACACGGGCATAATAACGTGATGACATACACGGTAAGTTATATAGATTACATTATCAGCACAATTATTACAAAATGACAGGTTCAAAAAAAAATCTAGCCCTGCTCGATAAGAATCCTACTATATTGAACAGTTCTTAAAAAAAAAAAAACGTAGCTTTACATTACTAATATAAATCCCTTGCTAAGCAGCAAACAAGAATATAAATATGTGCATTATACTGCATACAGCAAAGCTACATAGCAAACATTCAAAACTAAACGTGGTAATACAGTAGTTATAACTAGAAATTAATAAATTAACACAGATGAAGATGTGCACGTCCTTAAAGCTTTGTTGACACCTCTTAGCCTCATTCCAACACATCTGGTTGGTTAAGACTTAGAAGTGACAACCCGTTTTCCAAAAGGTGTTATGTGTTATGGGTTTCTTCGTCCACCCATTGATGTGTTATAAATGTTGTCTCCAAAAGTAATAAATATAAATAGTATAATGTTGCAGGGTTGCTCTTTGTTTTGTTCATCATATTACTGAGTTTTGGTTATCCCATAGAAGTTTGGGGGGGGATATACTCTCTTCCCTCTACCTGGGCTGGCAGTGGGCCTGATTTCTATCCCTCCATACTTGAAGAGTACTAGCCCCCTCAAGGACTATTCAAGTCCAGAGATAGTTTTCTTCTCCTTATCCCCATTATGTTCTGTTTAAAATGGTGACTCTGCCAGAGTCTAGTTGTCCAGTTTGTGTTGTTGATGATGTGTTGCTTCATGTCCCCATTGCTATGTTTGGACGGCACTATCTAGGTCAAATTATTTTCCAGTTTCTTCCTTATTTAATCCTATATATTCGAAAATAAATTTTTATATCCGAAACTTAAATAAATAAGACGTCTAAATGCACTGTGTTTTTGCTTGTGAATGCGTGTTTATATTTTGTTTGTTTAATTTCTTGTATGCCTTAGCGTAAATTCGTATGTAATTTTTGTCACTGTTCTTCAGTTTGTGCTTAACGTGCCTTGGAGCGCTGTGTATTAAGGTAAGATTGGAATTATTTGCTATTAACTTTAGTCATTATTTATCAGTAAAATTGGTCTAATCTAAAATGATTTAATCAATGTTATTTCCAGTTGCTCGTATAAAGAGATTGTTTTGTTTTATTAGATTGTCTTGTAATGGTTGTTTTTCTCTTATGGTTTTGTATTTGTATTGCCTTAGCACTTCATGTGTAAAACTGATTGAAATTTTCCATCATGCGGACGTGAAGGAAAACATCCTGTCGGAATTTATGTATGGTTATAAGGATTAGTGTTGTTGGATTAGATCATTTCTCTGCGTAGTTGACAAGGATGCATTTACACATTATCGGACACAGTTTAGTTGCTCAGCTCAGTGGGGTGCCGTGGTTGATACGTCTATCTGTGGACATGACAGTTTTGAGGGGCGATCAGGTGCCCATGTTAACAGTTTCTTGTTAAATTCGCCAAAATGATTTCTTTAGTACGACAGAGGGTAGCCGCAATAGAAATTGATAATTTGTTGTACACGTCCTTATTAAAGTTTTGTCTAATTCGAAATATATTCAAAGAAAAAAGTTAAAATATAAAAAAATTGTATAATCTTTCAGTTGTTGTATGGTACCTTAGTATCCATACTAGTTATAAAGGGGTTTTATTGTTTCAGCGTGTTTCTTTTTTTATACGAATCTTTCTGGCGTTTTAGTAACAAGGCCCTCCTTAGACCCCTTCCTTAGAGTGCATACATATTGTGACCTGAATCCTGGATTGCCCTGTGACTATATATGTTTAAACAAGGATCATAATACAAACATAATTCGTGAAGCGGCGGCCAAAGTAATACTAGTTTATAAATAAAGTAGACTCTCTCAATGGGTTCTCTTACGATAGCTCACTGTGTGGCTTTCCCCATGATATGGTCTTTACGTGCTGGTGCTATTAAACTAGCATAATGGTTCCCAGTTTCGAGGGTTTGAATTTTCCAATCACGCGGATGTGATCAATGTAGTTTACTGTTTGGGATTTAATATCGTGTATTTCCTGTAAACATATATCATAATTTCGTGAATGGTTGATAAGATTTTTTGCTTTTATGATATCTAGTCCGTTTACATTACATGAGAGCATTTTAAAACCATAATCCATAAAATTGTTTGCTTGTTTTCCATTTCCTTTCTTTTTTATTGGGGTGGGGGTTATACTTTAAGTATTGGCTTAATCTTAATTTGTGTTCTTGTTGTTGTTACTGTTTCTGTTGCTGTTGTTGTTAATGTTTTGGGTTGTGTTCTGTGCATTTTGTTTTGTGTTTGGGATCGATTTCCTGGGTCCGTTCGGTAATTTTTGTTTCTTGGGACTTGTAGGTGGTGTTTTGTAATTTTTGGATATGTAGTTGTGATCATTCGATTTTGATGTTGCTGTTGTTGTTAATGCTTGTGATTTCTTGTTTATGTCCTTGTTTGGTTCTTGAATCGATGTGATTATTTTTGTATTTGGTGTCATCCCTTTTAGCATAGTCATTTTTTTTTGTTTCTGGTGTGTGTGGTGTTTCGGTTGTTTGTGTTGTGATTGGTGTTGATGTCTCTTGTTCTGTGGTATTTCTTTTGTTGTTTGCATCTTGTTTAAGAGAGTTGGCTTTCCTTTTGTTCTTTTTCTTTGTCAGTTCGGGTGGTGTTTGTGTGCTTGTGTTAGTCTCCATGTCACTAATGGTTGGTGTTTGTTCTTGTGGTATGGTGATTGCTTGTTCTTCCGGTTCTTTGTCTCCTTGTGTGTTTGTCGTTTCCTGTTGTTGTTCTGGTTCTCTATCTTTTGGGAGTGTTGTGGGAGATTTTTTTGTGGCTTGTGCTAGCTGTAGCTTGTGCACAAGTTGTTTTTACTTTGTCTTGTGTCTCTTCATTTAGATCTAGATCAAGACCTAATTCATTTAGATCTAGATCAAGACCGAATTCTAATTCGTCAAGATCTTGCTGCTTTTTTATAGCGCAACGCTATCTATCGTGGCCTACTTTCCCACAACTGTCACATGGACGTATCATGTGGCAGTTGTCCACGTTTGTATTGGGAGACCCAAAATTTTGCAAAATTCTGGGATTTTGGGTGCATCTTGTATGTCTATTTTGACAATTATGTTTCCTGTGCAAAGTCCTGACATCATTTTAAAGGTGTCATATCTTGCGTTATGTACTTTGATGCCTGTGCGCCTTTCAAAACCTTCTTGAAAAACGTTTAAAGGTATTTCCTTGGGGAACTGGACACACATGTCTGTAAAAAATTTCTGAATTAATTTCGTGATTGGGGCAGGCGTTACCTTAACCGCCCTCTCACACAGGACAATATTGCACTGTGAGAGTAAAAACTCCTATTTGGGGGTTATATAATCAACGTCCCTCTCCCTAGGTTGGAGAGAGTATCCATATTCTGGACATTAATGCCCCTAGCAGCCAGTTGCTGCTATTATTTCCATCGTACTGGGTCAGTCTTGTGTGGGGATTTTTAAAAAGTCTAAGGCATGGGTCACGGTAGGCCTTGAACAAACGTCCCTGCTCTATTTCTTCCTCTCCAGTTTGGAATTATTGTTTTAACAGGTCTTCACCGTTGATGTTGGGCGAAGCGTTGGTTGCCATTTTTCTACTCAGGTTTATATCTCTTATAAAGGCTTTTATAATAGAAAAATTGGACTAAATTGCAGTTGATCAAATTTGTATGTTTTGTCAGGTGTGAAATACTAATTCTTGTTTGCATGATTGCAAGTAGAGAAGAGAAATACCTCTCCTTGGGTGTATAGTAATCTTGCGATCCTCAAATCTTCAAAACTTGCTCCCTGTGGCCTGCTTGGGTGGCATTTTCTACTGTATGCCCAAAAATGAATCAAGTCCTTGTAGCAGACTGCTGGCTGACAAGACTTATCCGTTTTTTAAAGAAATGTACGTACGGTGAGGTATTTATACACATAGTCCGTGCATTGTAGGCATCCGGTTCGTCCCATCGAGAACACTTCGCACGTGCGGCATGGGATGAACCGAATTCACTATTTCGAAATACGACACAATATACATAAATCACCCTCGGGTATCGTTGTACACAAACAACGAAACCCGAGCATATGTATTCAATAAATAAAATTTGTGAACATAATATTTGTATAGTTAACTTTTGTCAATGATTGTAGTTTGTAAGCAGAACAATTTCAATAGCTAATTGTTTCCATTTTTGTAAGTTGTAAACAGGATATTTACAAGCATTTAAGTTCATCGTCAGTCTTGTTTACATAATCATTAAATTGTAATTTTTCCTTACAGTGATTCACATTATATTAAGTTTTAGGTCAAAATGAAAACGTGTATTAATAGGGATTTGGTAAACAAATATTACTTTCCTATTTTATATCAGTCTCTACTGGGAATCCATTTATCAGAATTTGTCGTTATGCTGTCATTTGAGAGCAATTATTTAATTAAAATATCAACTTGAAATTTTTTAAGTGCTCATTGACTTTAAATTAATACATTACTTTAGGTTTTGTGAAATGATTCAAAGACATTCTTGATTGCATCATTGTGGTATATCAGAACATTCAAGACTATTGGAATTATTTCGGAACATTCTATATTTTCGAACTTGTGAGACATTTAGGATTATGTAGAATTTAGTTCACAAAAAATTGTAACGGTCTCTTAAATATTCATTTAGTATTGTAGAGAAATAACTTACCGCTTTTAATTAAATTGTTCTTTTACTTAGTTTAAGCCTGAGCAGTAACATTTGTAATGTCAAACAAAAAAAATGGATCTTAATTTGACTGTGCGTTAGTTCATGGGAAATTTGATTTTGTGTAGTTCGCAATTGAGTGCCCATTCAAAAAGGGTAAAGACGGTACATGTGAGTTATATATATATATATAAGGCACCAATGCTTTCTTGTTAGATGTTTGACCGCTAAGTTGGGATTCTCATCAGCCTCGGTGTGTTAAATAGGGCTGGGTGAAGTAGGGAATATTTAACTAACCTGTGTTAGTTCCTTCCTAGTGATACGAATGTGAGCAAGGGTATCCAAAAAGGGCTTTTAAGTTGCCAAGGGGGCTAGAGTTCAGTTGCTGCCTTGGTACATTTATTTATATTTATTGTGTAAATTGGCACAAAAGCACTTTTAGTCCAACCATCGGACAAGAAACCGTTACTCTATATTACATTAAAATATTTTGCTCACACATTTGTTTAACTTTTTAAGTAAGTACTTTTATTTAACCATAATAAAAGAAAATACTTTTAAATTTTGAAAGAAGATTTTGTGATGTTAAATTAACTTTTTAGGAATGTTTTTTAGCGTTGAAAAATATGAAACATGAAACTGGCCTTGGTTGCGATAAATTCTTATTGATATCTATAAATTCTTTTTAGAAAGATATATTCGGTTGTCTCTTTGGGTCTCTATAGATACGACATGCAACATTTTTCAGAATTTTAGTGTCAGGGAATCATTTCATTCCAAAAAAAAGAGAAAGACGGAAGATTCACAAAATTGGAAACAAATCTCCCTTTTTCTTTAGTGTCGGTTACGAGATTGCAACGGCATTTCACTTAACTGTTAACATCAAAACACGTATGAAAGCTATTCAGCTAGATTAGTGGTTAAGAATATAAAATGTTTTTTTATATATAAGTATTCTCCCTTATACAAACATTTTTTGTGACAATACTTATGGATCCTAGAAATAAATTCTATTTTAAATGATCTATGGTTTAGATAAGTATGGAGAAATAAAAATAATGTGTCCGTTAAATAGTTAACAAAGTCTGTAGCACAATAACTTAATTATCAATACAGACATGTTTGGGCAGACAAATCAATATAAATCATTAGGTCAAGGCTTTAATTACATGTCATTTAAACTAGTTTCGATTTAGAAAGGATATATTTTCCATTACACACACATATAATTCACAATAATGAAGGTGCTCGAAATTATCCGGATATTTTATTGACGAGGTACTGAAATTAAATAAGGACAAATCTATCCCCGCATGCAACCGAATTACTGCTCTTGCCCACGAATTCAGGCCAGGGCAACCAGAATATGCGTGTTACTAACAGTAAAAGTATAAAAGGAAATAGGACGCAACAGATATGGACACCAAAGAAAGATTCAGAATATGGGAATCGAACTGCATGGGAATTCAGAAAACGCACCATAATTTTCCAACAATGCAAAATGAACACCTGAAACCAGACTTATTGAGCTTGCAAATAAGGCACCCACCAATGACTCATGGGTTCTTAACAAGCTAAAGATAAAGGTGAAAAATATTAATTCTAAATACTTTCGAAAATCCCAGGATATACAACTGGTTATTTGAAACATAGATCGCAGGGAAAAAGGAGAGGAACTTTGGCAACCTATATCAATGACGCTCTCACCGGTGTGTTCCGTAGGGACCTGTCAATATAAACACAGCACAAACAATATATCTGAGGAATCAATTACAATAAACACTGGCTACCAAGAAAATACCAATATTACACGTATACAACCCTGGCGGGAGCAAAATCACAACATATGAAACATATTATCATGTTGTGAATATTTTAGTTGATTATACAATTATTTGTGAAGATTCAATGCAAACAATGGCCAGGAAACTACATGGATAGGAGATGGATGAATATCGAAGAGTGAGCCATTCAGAACAAGCAAGTAGTGTTAAACACGGGTGTCTATACTAGAATAAATCCAGAAAACGGAATATTCTCATCAATTAACCTAACAATATGTACACACAAGATAACATAAGTTACTAATTGAAAAGTAGATTAATCGCGTACGCTAGAACATGATCACGTCCCTGTACTCATCAACCTCAGTATATCAACCCATAGTAATAAAACAATCAATATTCCAAGATGGAGATATGATAATGCAGATTGGGAAGCATTTCGCTCCGTATGTGAGGGTATGGCTTATGGCCAGCTCTACGAAACCAATATTGATACACTGTAAGTTTAAAACAAACTGTCCCATCGTGGAATGGCAAAATTTAAACGGGCAATTAAAGAAAAAAAGATCCCTTAGCTAATTCAAGCACACTGAGCAAATAGGAGACGTTTTAAAATATAAGGAAAAGGAAAAAACAAAACAGATAAAAGTGTCATTCTTACCGCAAGTAAAGAAACATGGAAGGAATATTGCTCGTCGTTAAACTTTAAAATCAACGCCAAACAAGTATTGTCAAACATCAAAATCAAATAGCGAACCATTTACTTTCTCCACCCCAAAATTCCCAGGTATTGTAACTAAGTTAAAGAAAATAAATTAGCATCACACTTTGCGGGGATGAACAGCAATTCCAACCATACAACCAAATTCCAAAATCACCAGAAAGAGGAAAAACAAAAATATCCACAATTCGTTGCATTTAGAGGAACACACACAAGTCCCAAAATAAAGCTTTTCCCGTTGATGAGTGGAGAAAGCCGATTATCCTGATAAAGATCACCTCACCTGGAAGGATAAGTTAGGATATGAAATGTATAAGAATCTCACAACAACAACAAAAAAAAAAAAAAACAACAACACAGAACTGTTGATTTTGGATCGGAAATTGGGAGAAATTCCTTTAAATTGGAAACAGGCTATAGACATTAATGTGCCGAAGCCTGGATTGGATCAAGCAAATGTTTACTCATACAGACCAATATCAAATATCACTTACAAACAATATATGCAAAATGATGAAGACAATGATAAACAGAAGACTAAAGCAAAATCTAGAAAGGAATAAATTATTATCGCAAAATCAAAGTGGATTCCGCAATAAAAGACCCATCTTTGATCAGTTAGTAAGATTGTAATCCAATATAAAACTGGCATTCCACACAATGAAGAAACGTGACCATAACCTATTCGACCTTGAAAAAATATATGATATGATATGGACGAAAGGGCCTAATTGCGAAATTAAACCATTATGGATCAACAGGCCGCGTACATAAATGAATCGCCAACTTTCTATCAGGTTGGAAAATCAGAACAATGAATTGGAAAATGGAACACCCCAGGGAATTTTACATAGTTTCGCCTTTTTCAACATTATGAAAAACGACCTTTGAACAATTGGTATACCAGTCTCGATCAGACCTGTTGCAATTCACAGCATCTGGAAGCGTACAATGCTTGCAGTGAAACTGTGGTGGGCGAACTGCAAGCAAGACTGAGTTGGATTGGACGATGGGCCGATAAACGGGGCATTAGACAAGCTCCGTGAAAACCATAGGGGTATTGTGTTCACCAAACCTACAACACGTGGGGGATATCCAACACGTTACCTTAACAACACAAAAATTATATTCGAACAAGTAGCCAAATTCCTAAGCATGATTTTTGATGAGCACTTAACACGGAACAAACATATGACAGAGTTGGTGAGACGATGTGGCCAGGATCTAAATCTCACTTGGAGCCATAAAGGAACCGATTGGAAGCGGATCATGACACATTTCTTACTCTGTATAGAACTCCAATTATATCGAAAACAGACTGTGGATATCAGACTTATGCATTGGCGAGCCCAGCTCTATTAAAAAATTGGATCGTATCCAGTATCATGTTTTGGCGCATCAGGGGAAGAGCTGGAAGTCATAGTAGGTGACCCACGACTAAAATTAAGAAGAGGGGAGCTCCTCGAGGTATGCGAAAAGAATGTAAGTGCATGCAAAAAGAATATCGATGCATGTTTTTCGTACCGTAGCAGGTCTGCCATCGAGAGATGCGATGTACCGGTACCCTTCAGACACAAACTGGTTCTGAACATATCAGAGAGAGAAAAGACCCATGAGTTAATAAACAAACAAAGAATCACAAACATCCAGGCAGAACAGACAATACTCCCTGACGCTGCATTCTAGACATGCAAAACCCCTAAAACAAACTTAAATACATTAGCATACGGGACCAAACAAGAACAACCATTAAAATAAGGGTAAAAATACTCTCAGAGGTAGCCAGGAGATAAAGAGGATTGACCGAATATATGCCGAAGGTTCTATTTCCTCTGACCTAGCTCGAACTGCAGTGGTACTTCCTGTGATGATTACCACTCCTTGGGAATACTTCATTATGGCTTTTCCGTTTACACTGTGGAATTCTGGGCAATTAACAAAAATAGAAACACACAACAAGAAGTCATCATTAGCGACTCCCTCAACGTGTTGCAATCCCTGGAAACCAGTAATTCCTCATGCAGGGAGACTCTCGTAAAAAGAGTCAAAATATTGTTAAATCTTGGTATAAAACAACATTACTTTGGAATTCATGTAGGTTCCTTCCAACATAGACATTACAGGAAACGAAAAGGCCGATAGAGAAGCAAAAGTAAAACTTAACGAGGCATGTGTCGTATAACTGGATTACAGTAAATGGGAAATATACATAAAAATAAGGCAAAACATTGACGTTTTTGGCTAAGGGAATTCAATAGCAGCCAGGAAAGACGGAAGTTGTACACCATACAAAAACATATACGCAGAAAAATAGAAAAACAGATTTGAAAACTGTCGGGGAACGAATGTAATAGCACGTATAAAGACTTTTACCAAATATCAGAAAGAAGGTCACTAAATTTCCACATCGTCCCATCCCTGAAACCCTCAAACACGTCATCAACCAATGCCCTAAGTATGCCACACAAAGGAGAAAATTCCCAAACTCTTAGAAACAGCTAAATTTCCCAATAACCTACTCGATTTGATATACAATTATATATTGAGCTATCGTACTGCAGTCGAAAAAAGACAAAATATAAACACATAACAACAAATCAACTGCCTCAAACTTACGGAAAATTCCCATGCACAGTTTAAATTATAAGTAAATGCTTCTAGTCAATGCGGGATGAGAGCAAACCAATATATCGAAGAGGGGACCGACTAGACTGTCTTATTATATTCGGGCGATTTTGTAAAATTTCTTTGAAAAATCTTGTAACTTTTCTTAGCTAAAAGAGGTAGTGGACTTAAAATGTCACCGATGATGACATGATGACACAGCTTTTGGCAGATATTAGCAGTTTTGAGCTTGACCTCGTTCCGCAGTTATCTGGAAATTATTGTCAGTCACCCCTATATATAAACTTCGGTTTTCAACCACGTGACAGCATTAAACAAATCAGATTTGGCAGACTAATATCCACCAACGAATAAGATTTTGCGAACTGGCAAAATTGTCTACCAAAGTTCCTTCAGTATGAACTTTATATGAAACCCGTTCCATACATTTCAGTACATAACAACATTTGTACATGCGATATGTACTCTGTACAGACACTCTAGGACAAAATCTCTGTATCCTAACTTGACTATATAGTTTCAGTGCATAACAATAGTTTTATAATAGAAATATATATTGTGACAGACCAATGACAGGGTATAATGGTACTAAACAAAGTGCGGTTGCAAAGGAGATTGCAGCTAGGTACAAAATAGTGCCGTCCTTTAATTTTATTACTCCAAGAATATAACAGTTGTTATACAGAATTAGCATGTTTCACGTATTACTTTTGACAATAGGTTAAATGTGATTTCATTTGAGTGTAAATGTATATGAATTACATACCTGTAAGATATAAACATCCATATCATGGGTCACAGATCAGATACAAAAATGGAGTCCATAAGAACTTGACATGATGAAAATAGTTCGTTCACCGCGAAACACAAGCAACCTGAGACTTCATATTTAAATTATGCGTCACGATGTTTCTATAAAGCAGCCACAAACTTGTTTGTAATTGATTAAGGTAATATATAAATGCAGTTTGCGCCAGAAACGGTACTGAATGTAAAATGTCGATCTTTGACAAGCATTGTGCGATCAAATGATCTATATGGTAATATTACCTAAGCGCATTGACATAAATTTCTTACAGGCATAATACATGTGGTCTTATTTTACTTGTAGTTCTGGATAATTTGAATCAATGGACGACGGGATGTATTAGAATATGTCCATAAACGGGTGTATTATTGAAAATAGGTAGAAGCTGTTCGGTAAATCTTTTGTAATAAGAAAACAACTCACCAAGACTACATGATCTTCTACTGCCAAAATTCAAAGTGCTACAGATTTAACAATAATATCTTAAAACAAACATCCCTGATAACATAAATAGAGATTTCACATACTGCAGTACATGTCCACCCTATCAACACCCATTACGGTGCATATCTAGCTAACCCTGAGTCTATGACAGTATACTGAATACCAAATAATTTAACCCTCTGTACATGGTTTACGGTGAACTTAGTCGGTTTCTCCTACTTACTAACATTACAACTCGTATAAGAAACTATTCAGACAGAGTAGTTAGCGGTTATGAATACAAAATGCATTTTTATATGTATTCTCTCTTATACAAATATTTTTGATTCTTTCTATGACAATAAATGAATGCTAGAAGTAAAATCTATATGATATGACGCTGATCTTAGCTATGTATGGGGAAATCAAAGTTTTGTATCACTTAATGTATTATGACCCTATAGTCTTAACATAAGCAATAGAAAAGAGTAAGAAGCAATAAGAATTGTAAAATTCAACACATAATTTATGTCCACTCGTCACCAGCAGGCATCTCAGGTTATCTACATTTTCTCATAAAGGCCCCATGTTTAACAAAATAACAAACAGGTACTTCTGTGGCTTCACTTTTGCTAATAGGCCTCTGAAACTAACATAATCGTTTGCCATTTCGAGGACCAGTGATTGTCGTTTGTCACACTGATCGGAATAAAGAGAAGGAGTAGTTAAAAAAGAAGATCACTGTTATCAATATCTTCTGATTGATCCAAACGAAGAACAAAAGTGACCCCATCAAAATTCTGACTGATACATGTTTCAGATAAAGAAATACTTTCCTTATCAGCAGCCTTTTCAAGGGGTTTCTTTTCCATGTAATTCGAGTACCTGTACAAGTTGGGTATCAATCAGGGATTCCTTTTTTAATAAGATCTACTTTCTTATTCAAACAAAGCACGTTACATGTGGGTTAACCACAACGTTATCTCCTGCTAGGTCACTGCCCTAAATAAATACCCTAGATGGGTAAAAGCTACACTATTCCGACTGTCACGGGTCCTGAGACTACGTCTCATGACAAATTTACATTCTGGAGCGCAACATTAGCAATCCCGCTTTTTACTCCCTGAATCAGAACTCTCTCATCAGAAGACGACTTCTCAGACAAAGGCGAAGTAATAGATAATAAAAGTCTTTGTGTCCCTTAAAAATTTAATTGGGATAGGATTGCAGAAGCACTAATGAGTGATATAAAACCATTCGATATGAATGGTTCATAATTCTTCATGATAAAATGTGACTGGATTTTGTTTGACCCAACAAATGTATTGCTTTCACTACACGACCGTGATTATGAGCTCTTAGAAATAAGAGCATTTGGAGTAGGTAGTTCTTGCTTGCTGTTGCTAATTTCTAACTTTGTAGCTATCAGAAATAACGTGCTATTTCTTCTTGCAATAGGCACACCTACAAAGAGATATGGACTTCTGATCAGTTATATTAGAAACTTGATTCCTAAACGTTGTGACATTTTGAAAGTTGGAGGTGCGCGTATTAGGCTAAAATAGTTTTATACCAGAAGATTGTTACGTGTAAGACTTACTGACAAAATAAACTCTATGAGCTAAGGAATACTCGTCAAGTAAAGTTTCGACCTTGTGTTCATCAAGGTAAGTCTTAATGTCACCATGAATACAATTCTTGAACTCTTCAAATAATGAGTTGTCTGAGGTTTCGTAATCTTATCCAACTTACTTAGCTAAGCACCACTTATCCAATTGTCGTAGCTTTCTTCCTTTCAAATTCGACATATGTCTGGTCAGTTGATTTTCTACAATTCCAAACACTTTGCCGATATTCTTCAGGTACCAACTCATAACTCTTCAAGATATTTTCGTTAACCACGTCATAATCAGCACTCTGCTGTATTGACAGTGAAACGTATATATCTCGAACTTTGCCTATACGTACACTTTGTAGTAATAACGTCCAGTGCTGTCTTGTCCACTTCAAAATGTCAGCAATTTTCTCCAAATGAAGAAAATATTGATCTACTTCCTTTTCTTGAAAAAAGAGTACTAATTTGATATTTCTCATAAAATCAAAACCTGAATATGTATATCAAGAGGAGAAGTGCCTTCCAATTGAAAGCTCTAATTCTTTTAATCTAAATTGGAATTCTCTTTCTTGGGTTCCTATTTTTCTCTGCATTTGTCTTTCTTCGTTTTCTTTCTGCCATTGTCTAATTCACTCTCTTCACTTTCTTTGTTTCTACTAAAATCTTAAAGCACAAATGAATAATATTTGCAGTAACAAGATTATATAGTCTTCAGGTCACAATTAGCATTTTCTAAAAGATAAACTATTAACTAATGAAATATAATAATAATAATAATAATAATAATAATAATAATAATAATAATAATAATAATGAGGACTTTGTATAGCGCCTAATCTTTAGAAGCTCTAAGCGCTTTACAACATTAGACAACACCTAGAAGATAAAGAAACATATAATAATATTATTACAAAAAGAAACACCATGAAATTAGAAAAACATTAAAAAATAAAAAAACAAATGCTGAGAATATTTCAATTAGGAAACATTATTAGGTCTTTAAGTTTGTTCTTGCAGTCGAAATAAGTGAGTTTTGAGAGCTCTCTTGAATGTGATCACTGTGTCTTTGGGCCTAAGTTCAGTGGGCAATTTATTCCACGCTGCTGGGCCCTGGTATGCAAAAGAACGCTGTCCATATCACTTTGTATTCATAGTGGGAATACTGAATATACGATTGTCAGAAGAAGAGAGAAAGTATCTTGCTGGTGTGTACACATGGTTGAGGTCGCATATGTATGTTGGACTAGAGTCCGACAGTGAAAGTAGCACAGAGAACAAAGTTTGCGTTTGATTCTGGATCGAATGGATAGCCAGTGTAGGGTACAGAGCAGCGGGGAGGTGTGCTCTGATCGTGGTACTCTAAGTATGATCCGAGCAGCTGTGTTTTGAACATTTTGAAGTTTCTGGATTAGATATTGAGTTAAGTTAGAATAGTAAAGTCTTGAAAGTACTAATGAAGACACAAGTGTTTTAGTGGCATCAACTGAAAGATATTTGCGAACTGAGCTGATGCGTCTCAGCTCAAGATATGCAGCCTTGCATATGTTCATGACATGCTGGTGCAATGTGAGAGTACTGTCCAGAGTAACACCTAGGTTTCGTACTGATCGTGTGAATTTAATGTTGGCGTTGCTGATATTTATTGTTTGAGGTAAAGGATGTGAATGAGAAAGTCTATTATTGTGATCAGAATGGCCTCAGTTTTATCATCATTCATCTGCAGCTTGTTACATGTCATCCCTGATTTCACATCAGAAATGCACCTCTCTTCACCTTGGATGGTAGCATCAACTTCAGTTGGGTGGCTAGATTTGTATATTTGGGTGTTATCAGCGTACAATTGGTGAGACACACTGGATGATGATCTATGACACTTGAGAGCGACTGAGTATACAGAATGAAGACAACAGGTCCAAGAACAGACCCCTGTGGAACACCACAACATAGACCAACTGGGATGGAGTGTAGTCCATTTGCAGATACAATTTGTGTCCTGTTGACCATGTAGGACTTGAATCACAGTAAGGCTGTATCATGAATGCCAAATACATGCTGGAGGCGGTGAAGTAATATATCATGGTCTATTGTGTCAAATGCTGCAGACAAATCAAGGAGGGTGAGGACTGTAATCTTTCCGCTATCCAACGCAGAGAGAATGTCATTAACTACTTTTAGAAGAGTAGTTTCAGTACTGTGGCAAGGGCGATATGCAGATTGTACATTGCTAAAAAGAGGGTTTGAATTTAGATGAGATACAAGCTGGGATAAAACAACCTTTTCTGAGATTTTTTTTATATGAATGGGAGATTAGAAACTGGGCGGTAGTTCTTTAAATCGTTATGGTTTCTTCAGCAGAGGCTTTACAATGGCAGTTTTGAAAAGTGATGGGAATTCCAGGGATGAGAGAGAGGTATTAAGAACATCGGTTAGTGAAGTCAATACTGGATCTAAGCACTCAAGCAGCAGTGATGTTGGAATTGGATCAAGTTCACATGACTTTGGTGTACTCTTGAACACGATTGTACTTACGAAATCGATAGAGACAGGTTGAAATGCTGCTAATGGTTGCCCCTCAAATTCTGTATCCCAACTGTATTGTGACAACGAGTAAATTGAAATTGTGGTGTCAAGCTTATCTCTAATGGTTTGTACTTTCTCACGGAAGAAATTTGCAAATATGTCCGTAAGGTCGACTGGAGAGAAGGGAGTTGGAAGTCGTGTTGATTTGTTCCTTGACATTAGCTTGTTAGTAATCTCGAAGAGCTCTTTGCAACTGGAACTTTCCATGATTTTAGCAGTGTATTGGGCTGATTTAGCTGCATGGACTATGTTTGTGATATTCTTCTTAGCGGCTTCATATATTTGCTTATGAATAGTGAGTCTGGTGGAAAGCTAGAGCCTCTCAGCTTTACGACGGTCTATATTAGCAGTGCGAAGCTGGTCCCTAACACTGTTATACCATGGAGAACACTTTTGAATTGATACTCTGCACTTAGCAGCTGGGGCATGTTTGTCAAGCAATGAACGCAGACAGTAATCGAGTTGCTCTGCGGTAGGAGATAAGCAAGTTGTTAGGTTAGCTTGGATGTCGTGCATTAGTTTGATTCTATTTATCATAGGGAGGTTTCTCTTAGTAGCAGATAAAGGTGGAGGGTTAGGGACTGATACGTCAATATGGCATATAATGCAGAGGTGATCTGATGCAAGGTCGTGTGATACCAGGGAGGGCCGTAGAATGTTATCATTAGGTCTATGAAGAATCCAGTCTAAAATGTGACCATGTTTATGGGTGGGCTGGTTAACTGACTGTTTGAGGTTGAAAATAGTAATGGAATCTATGAGTTTTGATGTATTTGAGTTTCCGGGACAGTCAAAGTCAAAGTTGAAATCTCCAAGAATAATCAGGTTGCCATCTATCGAATTTCCATAGTCCAGGAGATTCGTAAACTGCTCCAAAAAGAGAGAGTCAGCCAGCTTGTTTTTTCTACTAGGAAGAGGGCGGTATAGGCAGAAAAAATGGACTGACCTTTGTTCCAGTGTGAGTGTGGTTTGGACTAGTTCAAACGATGTGTGGTCGCAATTGAATGTTGTGGTGTAGTTAAGACGTTTTATCATGGAGTTCTTTGTGATGACAGGAATTCCACCTCCGCGAGAATTACGGGGGAACGACTTGATGTAGTAACCAGTGGGTGTTAGATCCGCACACTTGGGCTCATCGCCTGATAGTTTTAGCCATGTTTCTGTCAGGAAAAATATGTCAACATTCTGGTCGTTGATACAATTAACTATTTCTGTGCGCTTTTCCGGTGGTCCTACTGACTGGGCATTGAAAAATGAAATGCGCAGAGGTATTTCTTGGACAGTTGACACAAAAGTTGACGAATTAATAGGGATTCGAATTAATATATCTAAATTAACGGTCGAATTTTTTTTAATGGTTGTGCCGAGATAAGGGAGAAAACTTGGGTTCTTCTTCCTGTTCTACGCCGGCCAGCTTTGAAACAACGTTTCTTTTTTCGCTTCTGTTTACATTTAGGTAAGTGGGTCGGTGGTTCTTCCCGAGGTTTTCCAGAGTTCTTCCTCCACCTATTATACTGTCCGCCATGTATAGCCTATCTTGTGCTGAAAAATGGGGTTAAACCCTACAACAACAACAACAACAACAACAACAACATTTAGGTAATCATGAATGTAGTCCCAGTTCGTTTAGTCTAGAGCACACTGTAGTGTGGAGAGCCAAGGAGTGATCATTTAAAGTAATTAATGAGGGTCCATCGTAGCATAAACGGGTTGACTGGCGAGTATCACGTGATGGCAGTTTGTTCAAAAACAGTGGAGCAAGACAGCTGAGAAAAAGTCTAATTGTTCTCGTTTCCAAAACAAGGAGACGAAGAAACACATACAAATTTAACAGCCAATACATAATGAGCACAATAACGAAGATGAAAACAGGTAAAAAGCACAAATATCATGAAAACGGCACCAAAAAACGGAACAGCCGCTTCAAGGCGGTTAAGCGATAGCGGCCATCTTGTCTCTTATATAACCTTCTAGAATGATCCTAATGTTTACTAGATAAAATTTACGTTATATATAGAATGTCTTTTACAAATATTATAATATAGAGCATGTAATATGTCAGGATGGCCAGGTATATTCATATGGGAATTCTAATAACCTAGACCTAGACCCAAATAAAATTGATTACTTCTATTGATAATGATCCTAATATTAAACCCATACACAGATACTATTTTAGGTATGAATTATTTGCTGGCAGAACAAAAACCACCAATAATTCAGGTAAGTAGGAAAAAAAAAACTTGATATTGGACAAGGTTAAGCCCGACCTACAATGTTATTTAACAATAGCATATAATGAGATTAAAAGAAAGAAGGAAAAAAACAAACAAATTTTCTTCAACAATGCAAATTAAATATACACAACAAATGGCTTACAAACTCTGTAGAACTATGACCAAAATATCAGTCCTGAGAAGTTTCGGAATCCAACATCAATAGAGGAAGGTTTTGATTACATGTTATTCAAATTAGTTTTGATTTAGCAAAGATCTGTTTTCCATTACACACACACACACACACACAGACACACACAGACACACACACACACACACACACACACACACACACACACACTACTCACAGACACAGACACAGATATACAAGAAATAAGCAATGATTACCACCTCTTCTGATGTATTCATAATTTCAAGAATGAAGACCAGACCTGTATAACTCATTTTTACATTTCCATGCCTAAAGTATTTAAAAAGAACCAGTTTAATTAATACATGTAACACATGATTCTTAGATTATATATTCAGAATTTGGTAATCCTTGTATAGAATAATGTTATAATAGAACATGCAATATTCATATTATTTTTCTTACATACCTCATATTTTTCTAATTTACAATCCGACTGCGATAAAATATCGTCTTATCTTCTTATTTTCTTGTTCTTTTCTAATATTTGGCATTTATTCTGCGGTCCATATTACGTGTTCAAATTAATAATTTTTTTCCCTTGATAAATCAATTTTAAAGGTAATTCAATGCTATTTGAAACGATATTTGTACTGGAATGGCAATTGATCCTGTTATAATAGCATTCATATGCCAAAGCAAATCAATTTTAGAATAAACCCAGGAATCAACTGAGTTAATAATAAATATTCATGAATGCTTTTTCAGATAGTTCAGACTGACAAATGAGACGACATTACCAACGTATAGTCAGAACTGAATTAAAGCGGAGTGGTATTTATAATAGCATCTTTTATGTTTTAAGTTAAGAAAATAATATACTTGACACTTAATCCGTACTATTGTCGGGTATAACAATAAAAACCCCAATAATTTATGGAGAAATGATTGGTTCAAATATGCCAATCAAACAAACAAAACAAGAAATTTCAGCAAATACGTGCAATTGCTACTTAACTATATCCAAATACATCCTCCATATACCGAAATACAATCGTTATGTACCCAAATAAAACCAAAATTGTTATTTGGCTTTACTTCTTGATTCAAAATGTGTAATTTCTATCTTGAAAGCAAAACCAATAATAATAATAATAATAATAATAATAATAATGATAATAATAATAAATTATTATTATTATTATTATTATTATTAATCAATTACTGGCTAGTAAATTAATATTTGGGGCAATTACTTAATACCCAGACATATTTGTTACCTGTATCTCTCTAATGAATCTAATCCTTTTTAAAGCTTTCTTAAATAGAGTGAATATTCTGCTTTCGTAGAAGAGAATTTCGGGAAGCGGAACACTTAAAAAGTGATCTTCGAATGATTAAATGTTGTTTTATATGATCCAGTATTTTTCCATATACCATTGCTTCATACGCCCAGAAACGTTTGTCTAAAAATAGTTTTATCTGTTAAGAATTACTTTTGGTTGTAAACAAAACTATAATAAAGCAGTCGCCGGAGCGTTTGATTATTATATTTTTCTGTGGATGAACAAAACAAGCTGTTTGGGCCATTGAAGGTAAAGATGATTACGTTGACTATGTCTATGAGTTCACTGATTCAAAATAGAAAATGAACGTGATATCCGTAATGCCCACAACAAAAGTGAGATAAGCACTATTGAAAATATCATTCTGATCATTTAGACATTCATTTTAGAGAAATGGTCATTACTATTCGCAAATGGAATGGTTTAGACTATGAGCCATGCTCTCTGAGGTCTTTAAAAGTGGCACAGAAAGGCATATTAAGGTCAAAGATTATCCTTTCTCCTCAGAAACCTACCACTTTACAAATCAGTCAAATCACTATATTCGAAAACTAAATGCGACTGAAGGTGGGGATTGGCACAAAACCAAGAGAGTCAGAGCCAATAAGCCAAGAAGATGAAAAAGCCTTATTGCCGCTGGCGACATGGACTGTCAAACTGCAGCTGCTTTGCAGTTTCCCCGTAGTTGAGAGCATATGTGCAAATCGCCCCTCCCCTAATTTAAACACCCCGACATAAAGAACACGTATCTGTAACAGAACCAGTGAGATTTCATCTACTGAAAGCACTAAACACAAAGGCGACAATAAGTTGTTTATTTATTATGCACATCAATGATAAATGAATCTGACACCGTCTTTATGCTTATAAAGGCCAGCAATCCAAATAATAAAATGATTTGCACGAAGTTCAACAATGGATAAGAAAAGTAGACTGTTTCCATTTAGATCTAATCAATACATGGTGTATCCACAATGGAGATGTTGCTGCAGATTGGTAAATACTTGCTATAGTCGCCTTATGTAAGAAATCCTGTAAGAGTTGAAATGGCATCACAATGCTCTGGATGACGATAAATGTGAAAGTATTCTCCATCTGGGAAATCTGGTCCTCGAAATACGAGAGCTACAGGAAAGACTTGACTGTACAATTTCAGCGTATAATACTGTTCCAACACATTTTGAAACCTTTGCATTTCAAGGGGCTCTGTACACCGTCTCTTTAGAAATGCCTGCTTTCTGCAATATATATATATATATATATATATATATATATATATATATATATATATATATATATATATATATATATATATATATACATATATATACATATATATATATATATATATATATATATATATATATATATATATATATATATATATATATATATATATATATATATATATATATATATATATATTGCGTTTTCTTTTGTTCATGATTGTATAGATTAGGTTTTTATATTAAGGATGGTTATATTTTAATTACTCATTCCATAGCTGAACATCAGTCTTGTGGACTCGATTTTAGTTGTGTTCAGTGTGAGATGATTTGGTTTATTTATCTAAGTTTCTTTGGAATTACAAAGTGCTATTTGGTTATTTTTGGGCTACATCACTATTTGTGACTTATTATGAATTCATTCAAGGACATTTTGGATTATATCATTATGATACATCAAGAATATTTGCACATTGGCACATTCGAGTCTACTGACACATTAGCACATTCAATATTGGAATTCAGTTGGAACATAATTGGAATTCGTTTGAAATATTTTACACTTTTAGACTTGTAGTATACCTTTTAAAATTATATGGGATTTGATTCACTATACTGTAAGTTCTTTTTAAATTTTCACTTTGTATTACGGAGAACTAAATTATTTGTTGACTTTGCAAAACTTGTTGGTTTTCTTTTTTTTCTTCTGTTAATTAGGTAAAGAATCAGGTTAGAAGTTATAAAACAACGAATGCAAAGACTAGGTTTCTTGTAATTTTTATATCCTTGATTCTCTTGTGTGCTTTTTTAATATAAAAATATCGATATAGGATACAAACAAACCAGATAGTTTGAGAATACAAGTGCTAAGCATGCACAGACAAGAAAGTGGTTGTGGTGATGATGAAGCTTTAGGGTTTAAAGAGTGACAAATATGACATATTACACTTGACTTTAACATTAGAAACTTTGATATTAGATTATCTTGTGGAATAAATAATAATAATAATAATAATAATGAGGACTTTGTATAGCGCCTAATCTTTAGAAGCTCTAAGCGCTTTACAACATTAGACAACACCTATAAGATAAAAAACATATAATGATATGATTACAAAAACAAACACCATGAAATTAGAAAACATTAAAAAACATGCTGAGAATATTTCAGGTAGGAAACATTATTAGGTCTTTAAGTTTGTTCTTGCAGTCGAATACATAGGAATGACTCTATAAAGATTAAAATTGCACTCGGATCTCAAGCCAACACACATGAGAATCTCTAAGTTATTACGTTTTTATTTTATTTATGGTTCTTTGTGTTGTATATTTGAATGTTCTTTCATTTGTACTCTCTTCACTGTCATAGTATCAGATGCATGGTTAATTTACATAATGTGTTACATACAGCTGTATCCCAATTTGAATATTGTAGTCTGTTCTAGTCTATTGAGAGTTCAGGTGGAAATTTTCCTGGCATGTACGAAATTACTGACGTTTCCTTAATAGATAGGTTGTGTTTTTTACCAGTTGCTCAGTTGATCACAAAACATGGCGGACTGAAAATGGATAGCTCAAACATAACAAATACTATCATTTAACTGGGACTTGGATATTTTGACAAATGTAAGGAACTTTTTGATCAACTTCGAAGAAAACAGAGTCATATATATATATATATATGAAAAAATGAATATGTCCATATGTCGGTTAGTACATAGAAAACTTAGTTAATGTAACAGAAGATCAGAAAAAAATATCCATGCTTTATTCCTTCGAGCGCTTTCACATCATCTTTATGGACACCCTTCAGGTGAATACATCATTTCTTTACAATAATTTTGTAGATAAACAATTTGAAGTCATTGTAATATTAATTACGTCCTTGTTTTAAAGACGAGATATTAACAACATTCCTACATATATTTACACCATACTTGCATACAAAAAAATTCTAGTGTTTGAAATGTCAAGATGGTGCATCAGTGCATTGAGACAATATAAAATTTAATTCATACAAATTAAAATTATTGAAAGCTTATTAAGTTATTATGATATGAAAATGTATTAGTGTATTGCTACAATGTATTAGTGTATTGATACAATATATTAGTGTATTGCTACAATGTATTAGTGTATTGATACAATGTATGAGTGTATTCATACAATGTATTAGTGTATTGATACAGTGTATTAGTGTATTGATACATTGTACAAATAATCATGTTTTAATTTTTTGTATTAAGAATTAGGTTGAGTTATTAAGGTATGGGTGTAGAGTAAGTATGAAATAAAGTTCCATTTATTCAATTAAAGATTCACTATTAGTTAATAGTTTATATAAGGGAAAGACTTTGAAGCTTCATCCTGAACAGTTATTTATATGTTTAGTGACCTTTAATAGCCTGAGCTTTTCTGTTTTGGTTTTGCTGTCTATGTACTGTCATTCTCTTCCTTAGTTCATTTTTCGTCTGACCTATGTAAAAGGCTTCACGCCTCACACATGCTAAGGCTTTCTTTCAGGTTTTTTTAAAAGTTTCCAGAGGTTGTTGACAGGGTGATCCTAAATCCCTCAGATCTCTTGGTATTATGTGCAGAAATATTATCTATACTATTAGAAAATGCCAAGAATATAAAAGGTATCAAGAAAAAGAAAGCAGAATGTATACTGTCACAATAGACCGATGATACTGCTTTAATTCTTCATAGTTTATTGGAATCTCTGGCATCATCTATTGAAGTATTAAACATCTTTGTAAATAATTCGGAACTGAAACTTAACATTGCCAAAACAAGAACGGTTTGGAGAGGAAGCAAGAAGTACAGTGCAGAAACATTACATCACAGGTTAAAATTACAATGGGTAACTGAATTAAATCATTGGGATAGCTTCTTCGGTGGATTTGGATGAAATGAAAAACTGAATTTTGAATACAAAGTCTAAATGTTAAAAATTGTTTAAGACATAGAGAAAAGCAATCCTTAGCACCATTTGGCAAAATAACAGGTTTGAAAAATTTAATTATTCTAAAGCTTAATTATCTGTTTATCTCCTTTCCAAATCCTCTGCAAAATTTTATTCGGGAATTAAATGAATTAGTTTTCACCTTTATATGGCAGTCAAAAGTGGACAAAGTTAAAACAGAGCTTACGCATCAGATGTTTTGTAAAGGTGGCCAAGCGATGATAGACATTGATACATTTATATCAAATCTGAAAATAGCAAGGATTCATAACGTTCTTCTATCAAACAGAAGATTTGTAAAAAATTTTGCGTACGAAATATGCGAGATTATATAAATGTTCCTATTAGACGATGAAAATAAAATGACATTATACCAAACTGTTAATAGAGAAAGCTGTACCCCGTACAGGAGAGGATCTTTCATGGGTGAACTCAATTATAAGGGTGAACAACCAAACAGTTTTCTGTCAGAATAGGTTTGAACATTATGTAATCAAAAGTGATGATATAATCACAGATAAGGGAACTATTATTGATTATAATTGTTTAAAGCAAAAAATGGTCTCAACACGAATTTTCCTACTTTTCAAGGTATAATTCAATGTGTAAGGTTCTTATGTAAAAAGTTACAGTTAGATATAATGACACTGGTCAGACTAGTAATCCCATCTCATTTGGACATTGTATTTGAAAATAATAAATGATGTAAAGACCTTTGCAAACTCCTTTTGAAAACAGATGTTAAACCTACCAGTGAAAAGAAATGGAATTAAACTTCCAGTTTCAATACGAATGTGTGACCTAATAAATACGCTTAAGTTTTTACAATAAGAAGAAATTCAAAATTACAATGAATTCATTTTTGTATAAAACAAAATTGCCTGATAACAAAATATATACTTTGTTTTAAAATATTCTGGTGACAATACTGCGTTTGTGTTGGGAATATTGTTGCGATACACATCCTGTGAAATGATATGTCCCACTAGTTTCAAAGTTAGGTGTACACAGATATTGTACCTAGAGCAATAACTAACATTGAGGGATATAAGTACAGATGGAATATATGAGCATCCTCTGTTTCTTTGTTTTCTTCTAGACAAATACAACATCTATATATATATATATATATATATATATATATATATATATATATATATATAATGAAAGGGAATGTGCCTAGATTAGAAGGGTTGACGTTTTTTTAAAGACCGCAGTAATCTGGAAAAAATATATTGTAATCAAATCTGAAAAGAAAGAAATATTTATTTATTTATTTTTATTTGGGAACAATGGAAGCCATTAACAGTAACTAAGAAAATGTGATATAATTCAAATGCACGTTTTTAGAGCATGATGTACGTTATAGTGCTTCAAACATACTGTCACTTCATGGCTGATCTTCTGATATGATCTGAAAACTCTGTTTATGTTTTTATCTTTCTCTGTCAACTTAAGCGAAGAACAAATATTGTCTGGAACTATATATAGTACAAATACGTATTATATGTATGTATCATTTATTTTATATTTTATAAACGTTTGCCCAAAAGAAAGACTATTGTTTCAAGTATGCTTTTCAATCCGGACATTCTGGTATATCTCAAGGTATCTTGGGCCATTACCAGGATCACAGATACAGCTATACGGAAGAGACGAATCTATGTAGTGAGGCTAGGGCACATGAAGCGTGTTTTAGTTTACGGACCGGCTGTGATGAGAGGTATGCGGCGAATAACTTTGAAGAATCGTAATATGTGTTAACCCTCTTCCTTAGTTAACAAATACCGACGAGGTCTCTAGAAAGGACATATACCACTCAAAATCAATGCCTATCCTTTACGTTTTTGTGTATCTATGTTTATGTTTACAACCAATATAAAACTTAAACCTTCATATACCTCTTGTGCATGATTGCATGTTTGTGTGAGTTTAATGTGTCTATAAGCACTGGTAGCTTTGCTTGCACATGTATGCAAGTATAGCGTGAGTATAAACACACCTATCCTTCTCGGTGGATAGTCGGATGTATGTTGGATATCAATAAAAAGTATGTGATGGATATAAATAAATAGACATTGCACAGTAGTCAGAATGTTTGTTAGATAGTACTCAAAAGTATGTGTTGGATAGTAGATAAAAAGAGCATATCAGATAATGTTATGCATACATAATTTGTCTTATTTGTTGGCTTTTCTTAACGATTATAGGTTATGCACTTGCCTTTTTCCAAAATCAAGTTCATGGCGTACATGACCAACAACATTTTTTTTAAACAACAGAATAAATAGCTAAAATAATTTCGCTCTCATTGTGGATTAAATATTCAGATCATTGTTGATGGTAAACATTTTTGTAGTCTTGATTCTTACCTTAGAAACGTCTGGAAAGGAAAATTCCATTAAGTTGACAGAGTATTTCAGAAGATGGCAATTGTGACCTAGATAAAGTAGAGGGGTATAAAATATTGTTTACTAAATTACTTGAACAATTACTCATTCGTGCCTTAACATCTGAAGCCGAAACAGTCTTATATGCTCATCAACACATTCACTATAGGAATTTATTTGGAATACCACTGGAATTCAACTGGATGTTCATACATTATTAACTTGTGATAGATCTTTAGGACTCTTTTCTGTTATTTAGTTCAAAACTTTAGAGTCGTAACAACAGTAATTAAAAATGGTGTACAGTTATCAAAAAGTAAGTGGTGCCTAGTATATCTGAAAGTAAGTGTTGGATAGAACTCAAAAGTGGGTGTTTGGAGAAAATGACGTATTTATTGGATAGTATATGTGGTGTGTTGTATAGTATATCAAAAGAAGATGTTGGATATGAATCAAAAAGCGAGCATCTCTTAGTAATCAAAAAGTAGGTATTGGATTGTATATCAACTAAAGTGTCCTGGATTGTAATCCAAAAGTATGTGTTGGATAGTACATCAAAAACTATATGTTGGATAATATATCAAAACGATTGTGTTGGATAGTAATAAAAGTATGTGTTGGATAGTAATCATTAATGTCGGTGCATGGTAGTATATCAAAGAGTGTGTTGATGGATAGTATTTAAAAATGTCAACATTACATTTTTTGTACGTATCCAGACATGTTTCTTCAGCAAGGAAACGGCATATAACTAAAACTAATAAACTGGAATTTCTCGTAGATACCCAGAGTGCCATCTATTGGTAAATATATGGACAATTTTAGCGTAAGAGTTCCTTACGTACAAAGAATGCCATCTACTCTAAATTTACGACCTAATGTTAATGCCGGCACTGTTATACCAGTACATCTTCAGTCAACAGCGTCATCTTTAGCATGTTTACAGCATGGCATTTCTCGTTCACTGCACCATCGTAATATATATCTTGTTGATGAAGTGAGCTATTTCATGCAACTAGGAATGACCCTATTAGTTATATGTATTTGTTATCCTTAACACGTCCCAGTTTTATTTCACAGATAAGTAGAATTATTTCGGCAGATGTGATTTGAACGTTCATTCGTGCGGAGCACTTGTTGTGTATTACCGCTAAGATGTGTTGTCGACGTTGGAAGAAACGTATTTTAAACTGATTTGACATTTTGATCACACTGCCTATCTACTTACATCTTAAATGTGTGACGCTTTGTGTAGTTGCATTTTATTTGTTATCATTCGTGTGGAAATCTGTATAATTAATTCTTTAGCGTGTTAGATTTGGCGCCTTTTTACAAAACATCCCCAGATTAACAGATTAGACAAAGACGTAGCATAGATAATTGACTTAACAGTTGAATCAATTGATATTGAAACCAAAAGCGCTAGTCACCATACTAACATCCGCCGGAGCGGTATTACCTCACGTCAATAAACCTATTGTTGAACACAGTGAGAATATCCGCAAGGTGCTATTGAAACACAAAATCAACTGTATTACACCCAATTAATACCATTACTACTATACCCTACCTCATTTTAACTAAATAACATTAAAAATGTGTGTGTGTGTGTGTGTGTGTGTGTGTGTGTGTGTGTGATTTGGAGATTTAACGTAGCTTTAACAATTTTTCAGTCATATCGCTACGATGTCTGCAATGTGGCAGCTTATAGTGATGTCTACCACTGGGGCATCATGCCGCAGACATGTAGCATGATGTCCCACCAAGTCACATTATCCTGACACCAGGCCGACCAGTCCTAACACTGACCTCTTAATGCTGAGCGCCAAGCGAGGCAGCTGTTAGTACCATTTTTGTAAGTCTTTTTTATGACTCGGTCGGGGATCGAACCCACGACCTCCTGCATCCGAGGCGGACGCTCTAACAACTGGGCCACCGGAGCGGTAAATTTAAAATGAAATAAATAATAAAGCAGCACATAAAGAGATCCCCTCAAACATGTCTCAAATAAGACCAACAAATAAAAACAAAATTCAAGAACATGCAGTACGACAGGAGAAAAGCCAACAATTTAATCAAAATGGCCAAAACCTCAACACCAACTAGGACCCAAACGTCACCTGTGGAACCTATAAAAAAAAACAACCGCAAACAATCAACATATAGCATATAGGGTTAGCATAGACACCAGCCCAACCACCAGTGAAACCTGGATAAGACCAATATGATTTACAGTTACAATGTCACCCACCCCATTGATGAAGTCCACTCCCACTCCCCAAGGCTAGCTACACTGCAACCCTCAAGTAACACTCCAATCACATCAACTCCCTTTATCTCACTAGTCACATTTCCCAAAAGAAACCAAGTACTGGACCAGACTGTGTTGACCTTAATGACACACCCGATTTTAATCAATGACACGGCAAGGATGGAAATAACACAACTCAAACCCTCGACAGACGAAATCAACAAAATAACTTTCATTGGCACCTCCTAAGAAACCACGAATCACATTCAAAATTACCGAACAAAACTTGAATAAGGAAACTGAAAACTCTACCCCCACCAACAAGAACCGAAATCCAGAATGGAAGGAAAATCAAACAGCAAAAAACCCTTTAACTCAGCCAGTAACCACACAACTTGACACAACTCTAACTAGCACAAAGATAGCCGACTCCGAAAAAAACTAGGAACGAAACCATACATAACAGCCAAACCCCAGGCTCTTCAAAAGAGACAATAACAATAAAACAAGAAGAACAAAGGGAGCTGGCAGAACGTTTCGATAGTAAAGAGAGTCAATTTTGGAACCAAAAGAAAAACTAAAACAAGTGACCAAACAAACCTACATAGGAAAATGGAAGCTACCCATTAAAGAACAAAACAAAGGGAATAACCCATAACAAACCCTCCGAAAACGACTAATCATGACCAAAATCAAACCGCCAAAATTTTAAACAACATTAATGGAAAGAAAATAAGCAGGCAAACCCAAAACCAAAAATCACCAAATCAATCACCAAAAACTCAAACAGCTAATCAGGAGACAAAATCAAACACCAAACCAGACCCAAAACCCACCCCTCAAAACAGAGGAAAAACCAAGGCGTAGGCAAAAATATCACCCCATCGACCTCACAATCTTTATCACCAGCAAAAACTCGAAATTTCTCAACTTAAAGCAAAATAACATAACAAGCGCACCCACGGAGGGGAGTTCTCAAGTATCAGGCCTAATACTAATTACATAATAATAAGATGCAGCACAATTCAACAAGTAACCAAGTCTATGGAATTTTAACAAATAACAACAATTGGAGTCACTGTCACTAGGGCCGGCGCTACCATATAGGCAAACTAGGCAGACGCCTAGGGCGCTGATTTCAGGGGGCGCATTTCTCCAAATCAACAACAGTTTTGAAAAATAAATAAATGAATTTCAGTTTTATTGAGGGTCGTTTTTTATCCTGGTTTATTTCATACAGGGACAAATAATCGGGTAGATTCAGTCTGACCGAAACACCAGGCTGACCGGAACAAGCAAAACGTGTGAGTGAAAATCGCGCGTATACGAAACTTTCAGGACGTAATTACGTTTGCGTGTTTTTAAGGGCCACGAGTTTTTCCGTGGAATCACGCGTATACGAAACGTTTAAAATGCCTCGGAAACCAAATTGAGGGGGTAACTCCTTATTTTAAAAAAGAATACCATTGGTCTGTGCTCAAATGTTGAAAACTTTTTGTAAAAAATGTATTGTTTATAAATTTTGAAATTGATATTTTCGGGGGTGGGGGTGGGGGCCAGAATCTAACCTTACCTAGGGCGCCAGATAGTCTGGCGCCGGCCCTGACTGTCACTAGACACACGGCACTAAAAGGCAACCAGGGAAGCAGGGAACCTACACCAACATCAAACACCAGAAATGAGATCAATCAAAACATACGCAATATAATGCAGAAACAGTATATAAAATAGTTCTTAGGCTACCCAGAGACCAACAACACAAAAGAAACAAATATCTTGAAGAAGAACTATCCTAGTATGGGTTCAAAATAAATAGGGTATACAAACTCAAGAATTCCCTACAACAAGAAACACCAGTTGCTATCCTCGAATTGAATACCCTTCCCAAACCAATGGAAAGATTAGGTCCTTACGGTAAACTCTTCAAACTAGAAAACTACAAAAATAAATCCCGCTTTTGCGGAAACTGCAAAGGGTGGGGCCATTTTACTAGCTCATGCAGAAGCAAACTTAAGTGCGATCACTGGGGGGGGGAGGGGGAGCTAAGGGGCAGTGCAGGAGGAATGAAATTCTACACCACCCTAAATCATACGAGTGCCCCTTAACTGCCCGTCAATTTGCTCTAGTACAGCATATGAATCAAAACCACATGTTATATAAAGAAGCAAGACTTAATATTATTCGCAATCCAAATACCCTGCAAGCCTTTAAAACCACAAGATCATAACCAACAACCCAACAAAACAGGACCCTTCCCCCAACCCCCAACCCCCCACCAAAAAAAAAAACAAACAACAAAGAACCCGCTAGCCAAAATGAGAATAGGGAAAGCAGGAAACTTAACATAAGCAAAACAATACCGTCCAAACCAAACACATCCCCAAAAGTAAAAACAAGCAGGCAAAATAATAATAACCAGATACCAAGATATCAAACAAAGCAAATTCACAAACCCACTAGCAACCCAGATAAAAAAAAAAACTCTGCCACACAATGAAATAAGTACTCAACAAATGTTGTCCTCTGGTTCATTAGTGAATTTACTAACATCATTATCCAAAATACAAAGACTGATCACGTCCCAATCGACATGACTCATCAAGTGTTAACTAAATTGACGAATAAATTCTTTCCCAGCAAAAACACCAGATCATATCAAATATACCCAAAACAAACAATAGTAAATACAATCAATCAATATGTATCCCACACAATGTCAATGCTTGATACTGTGTCAGTGGAACTGCCGCGGGATCATTAAAATTATTTTCTGAACTAATCCAGAAAATAAATTCTGACCAACTAAAACCTGATATTATCTGCATGAAAAAAACACTCACCTAACTCATGCCTTTAAGACAATCGCGAAAATACTAGGATACCCAAAGGTGTTTATTAAAAATAGATCAAACGGAAAATCAAAGGGGGTCTAGCAATTTATATTACTGGCTCTCTTCCAAATACTACCGAAGTAGCTTCAGACCAAAGCCATGACACACCTGAACAAATAGAAATTCAAACCATTTTGATTAATACTGGTCAGCATACTATGAAACCGCCAAACATATATATGACCAAGGGGGCGACAATCCTAACGCAATCAATCACTAGAGAAAAATGATCACTGTTAAAGAGGAAAATCTTATCATATGCGGTGAATTTAACACCAGTAATGAACGATGGGGAGGCTAAACGCAAATCTAAAGGGAAAACTACTTGATAAGTGGACAGCCGAAACTAATCTAGTTATCCTTAACAATGGAGCAGGCACAAAATTGGACCCCATTAAAGGCACACTGTCAGCAATTGACCTCACCATCGTTACTCCCACATTGGCTAAAATATCAGACTGGGAAGTTGACGAACGCAGCACCCTTGGAAGCGATCACTTCCCTATCTTACTCACCCTCAATATAATGACTAAAATGCACCCAACTAACAACATACCAAGGTGGAGGTGTGACAACGCCGATTGGGACCAATTTAAATGCGTCTTCTCTACAGTAACTCTAGCTGATCTTTATCATGATAACATCGATCAATATAATCTAAACGTAGTGAAAACCCTAGCCGAAGCGGCTAAAATAAGTATCCCTAGAACAGGAGGACAACAACTTAAACCCACTGTCACATGTTGGAACGAGGAATGTAAAGTAGCTCTAAAAATTATAAAAGGTCCTTAACCGATTTAAACACACAGGAACTTCCAATAACTTTAGAATTTATACAAATAGGGAAACATAAATGAAAATAATAGTCAGAAATGCCAAAGACAAATCCTGGCAAGCCTTCAGCTCTAACATAAATGTTAAAGCCAATGGAAAACAGGTGTGGGACAAGATCAAAGCAATAAAGGTGAAATGCGAGCAACTAACCCCCTAATTGACTGAAAATCTAACCAACAAAGAAAAGGCAAACTGACTGGCATCACACTTTGCAAGTATGAGTAGCAACTCCAACTATATCCAGAAATTCCAAGAGCACCGCCAAATTGTAGAACAAAAGTATCCAAATCTATTATCTGACCTAGGACCCGAGCAGTCTCAATTAAACGAGGACATTTCAATAATAGAATGGATAGCTGCACTAGCTAAGAAAAAGGCAACATCACCCGGGGAAGATCAACTTGGCTATGACATATATAAACACATCCCGGGAAACGTACCTGAAATAATACTAGATCTACTTAATAACAGCTGACGGAACGGTCAACTACTCAAAAGTTAGAAAAAAGCAATCATCATTCCAATACCCAATCCTGGCAAAAATTCCATCTGACATCAGTGCACATAGACCGATATCTCTAACTGAAAACATATGCGAAATATTGAAAACAATAATTAATGACAGACTAAAACATCATCTAGAAAGAAAGCAACAACTGCATTGCAGAATATCAAAGCGGCTTTCGCAACAAAAGGTCTTCCCTAGACCATTTATTCAGGCTGGAAGCAAGCGTCAAGCTAACGTTTAATGCCAAACACAAGTGCAATATACATCTAATCGCTGTATTTCTCGATCTAGAAAAAGCATTTGATTTAGTAGGGACAAAGGGTCTTATAGCGAAACTAAATCTATACGGAATAACTGGCCGCATTCATAGTTGGATAGCAGATTTCCTAACGGATTGGAAAATACTAACAAAAGTAGGGGATCAATATTCAAACACATACCACCTAGAAAACGGTACACCACAAGGTAGCGTACGTAGCTCCACTTTATTCAACATCATGGTAAACGACCGTGACACTATAATTAACAAAGATAAAGTAGACCTATCCCAATTCGCTGACGATAGCGGGATATGGAAAGCAGGAAATCCAAACAGCAAAACAGTCATAGGGCATGTACAAGATAGTCTAAACCTAATAGGTCGGTGGGCAGATAAATGGGGTTTCAAACTATCCTACATTAAACCTGAAGCCATTATGTTCTCGCCACACAGTTGAAAGATCATAGAATACCCTAAACTGTACATGCATGAGAAAATAATAAAATTTGTGAAAATAGCCAGATTCCTAGGAATGTACTTTGATGAAAACCTAACATGGAAATACCACATAAAGGAGCTAACACAAAAATGTAAAGCTAACTTAAACTTATTGCGAAATCTCAAGGGAACCACGTGGGGAGATAACCAAGAAATCCTAATTACACTGTATAAATCACTAATAAGATCTAAGATCGACTGCGCATGCCAATCATACGCATATGCAAACAAAAGCACTCATAAAAAACTTGACAACATCCAGTACAAGGCACTGTCCCTATGCAGAAGAGCATTAAAATCAACCTCACTAGAGGAATTACAAATAATAACAGGAGAAACACCTCTACAAATAAAAAGAAATGATTCCATTTTAAGATATGCTGCAAGCGTATGAATCCATTCACCCAACCACCTCACCAGGAAAATTATACAACAAAGTAATATCCTATTTATTCGTAAACTAGTATCACAACCATCAGGCGCAAAGAAAATCCGCGAGCTTAGTAAAGACCATACCATAAAAACATTGCAAGCCGAGTAATACAGTTATCCGGACCCGACACCCTGTTTGGGCAGGTCATCAAATACTATCACAATAGCCCTAACATACGGTTATAAACAAGAACAGGAACATGAAATTTGAGTCAAAATACTAGCCGAGCTAGAAGAAAAATACACAGGGTTTACCAAGATCTACACCGACGGCTCCAAAATCACAAACCCTAGTAAAACTTAAGGCAATACTCATACCTGAAGCTAATTCAGTATTCGGAGCCAGATTACCGGACAACTGCTCAATTTATACAGCCGAATTCTGTGCCATAATAGAAGCGCTAAAATGGACCCAACAAACAAATACTAGCAAAGCAGTTATCATCTGCGACTCCCTAAGTGTGATAACCTCGATCAAGTTCAACAACTCTATCACAAGGAATACTTTCCTAAAAGAAACCAAAAATCTAATTAAAAACTATTAAACACCACCCATTCAATATAATTCGTGTGGGTACCCTGGCACATTAGTCTAGCAGGCAACGAAAAGCTGAACAAATGGCCAAACAATATCTATAAAACCCTAGTACAATAGCATTAAAGTACAACGTACAAGACCTCTACAGTATTATCCTAACTAAGATCGACAACCAATGGTAAGCATCATGGGAAAGAAGCAATAAGGGGCGCACCCTCTACTCTACACAAAGCAAAATCATAAGAAAAACAAAACCACAATCATCTGTCAGGAGCCAGGACCAAAAAATCATTAACAGGATAATACTAGGAAAAACCAAATTGGCCAACAGCTTTGGAAAATATTTGACAAACAATACCTACTGAAATGGCAACTGCCCACACTGCAATAGCCAAAAAAGATCTACAGCATGTCTTCATTTCCTTCCCAAAGTACAGAGGACAAGTATTAATATTTAGGATAAAACAAAACAATATAGGGTCTCCACAGACCTACCCAGCCAGAGTTCCTCAAAAACAAAAACCCAAATATAGGAGTTACTTATCAAAACATAATAAATGTCCTCACTGATATTGGAAAAAGGGAGGCATCTAAATCACAAACAAGACCTGCCCCTTAGACCTGTATAAAGTTATAATTCAAACATAGAACAAATAACCAAATAGGAATCACTATAGGATAGATGTCTTTGACAAGTCCTAACGGCACACGAAAACTCGGCAAAGATGTCTGTATACTACTAAACTTTCACCCAAATGCACATAAAAAGGGGGCCTTACATAAACCTAAATCGGTCACGAATAACTAAATAGCAATTAATATAGGATAGATGTCTTCGACAAGTCCTAACGGCACCCGAACACTCGGCAAAGATGTCTGTCCTATTAAAAATCCTCCCCAGTACACCTAAAAAGTGACCGCAGATTACCAATAAATCAATAACCATACTTACAAGAACATTGACTACACAAAATACACAAATATAACCCTATATCCTAGAATACATGAGGTGGCCTAATACCCAGGACCATCAGGACAGGCTGCACAATGCGGCAAAACAAAACCAAGAAATAGGAGAACCTATGCACGACCCTCAACAATAGAAAATGCTAGATGATCTCGAAATCATGGACCATCAGGCCCGACCGCACAAGGCGGCACATAAATAGCTAGGAAATTTAGTTAAGATCCACAGCCTAGATAATATAAGGTGGTCTAAAGCCCAGGACCATCAGGCCCAGCTGCACAAAACATAACATCAAACAGCTCAGGAAACTTTCAAGACAACTCAAGTATTAATTAAAGAAACCAAGTACACAAGGTAACAAATAGAATAATACACTATCATCAGAAAATTACTAAGCGGTCAGTAGCGTGATACAAACTGCTATATAAACAGCACAGAATATATCTTAATAAATGGCGTCAAGACGACCATATTCTTACCTTCTGGCAAAGGGGGACAAAAATATATCCTGGAAATCAATAGTGATGCCTGTGCCGACTGGCTCCCCCGACTGGTTCTGCCTCCGCCGGACACTATTTTAAAAAATATGCTTAACGCACGCTAAGGTGTGAGGGGTGAGGCACCTTTCCTCCCCTCATGACTAATTCAATAACCCACGGTCTGACAGCTAAATTAAATATTGCTCTAAGAGCACAGAAATGCCTGCTGGATGAGGCTCAATTCCTTCCTCGCAGGATTAATTAAATAGTCCGTATCGGACATTAACTGGACGCACATGCCCTGATGGGCGCAAGCGTCCTAAATTCAAATAGTCAGTCAGTCAGACGACCCTTGTCCATCCCACAGCAAGAGGACGTCGACTATTGAACATGACAGAGCGGGGACGAGCTACCAAGTGCGACCAGGAACTTACCATACGAATCGTATGGAGAGAATGGCACCAGCCCTACAAGAACTATATGTACGCAGTGGATAGTGAGGACTTCACGGTAAAGCGGCCTTTGATGGAATATAGTTTTCTACAGCACCATTTAGGGGTTATTTTAGAGCCCCAGCTGAAACTGTGACGAAGTTGCATGATGTGGACATGATAATCATGCTGCACGAGCGGACAATACCTACATGACAATGGTTCTCTATTACTGAATAATAGTGAAGTATACTGCTGTTAGTAAAAAGAACCTTACTCTGCAGTATTCAAACAAGTACATACCAGCAGGGAAGTTAGCGGTCCGGTCGTCGATTTGGATGGACCCTCTGGAGAGACCTGAGTGGACTAAATACTCACAAATATTCAACGAAAGGTCACACGGACAGGTCATTCTCGTCAATCTACTAAATAAAACGAATTATAGTTACATGTATACGGTGGTTTCCAATTTCAGTACGAACAGGTTTGATGTAAAAGCTTAGTCTATGGAATACAGGTTAAAGTCAGTAGGTTCATTCACACACTCTGTAGTGGAAACCTTAGCAACTGCGATGAATGATACTATAGTAGGTACAGAAAAAGTTATTGTTACTAAATAAGAAATTAAATACAGCATAAATTATATCAGTTGGTCAAAATATTTTGAAATTTGAAATTTTGTATTTCAAGAAACAAAATAAGATATAGCAAAACATACCTGTGTGAGAATTACCACAGTCCAGAAATAGTCTCCTTATGAAACGAATTGTATATTAAATGAATAGTAAGCAATATATGTATTGTCTGTAATAGAGAAAGAGTTAAAATTGTAAAAGTTCAAGTCACTATCACTTGAAAGGAAACTGTCAATGTGGCTGTCGTTGACTTGGGGCCTGGTGGTCGCTATTGCAATCATGACATTCTCTGTTTTGGCATGGATAAATATATTTCAGCCTGGGTTGTAAGTAGCTCGACTTCGGGACTGGACTAGGTATAGTATGCTTTCGACATGTCGGGAATTTCAGGTGTTACTGCAAGACGAATTTTCACCGGCGATGTATATATTTTATGCTGGAAATCGTCTCAGTTGTAACGTGTTTCAGAACAGATCCTTCTTGTGGGCAAAAAGTACTAAAATCACAGAAGAGTTGTCAAGTCGTTCCTGAGTTGATGTATCATAGCTGGGCGGCTTGAAGTCTGATGGTCGCAAGAGTTTCGGTGCGAGTCTGTTCCGTAGATCATAATTATGCGGAGTGACACCTTTATACATGATATTTTCCACTAATCTTTTGTTTATTCTCCACCCGACTTTTATGGCAATAGTTTTCTCATAAATTCTTAGCAATGCTGTTTTCCATGACCAGAAGGAGAGAGAGAGAGAGAGAGAGAGAGAGAGAGAGAGAGAGAGAGAGAGAGAAGAAGAAGAAGTAACGATACAAGCCTCTTTGAGTTCCGATGAAACGGCTTAATTTTATTGAGATACTCAACATATAAAATTACATTCCAATATCAATCTACGCAAACTGAAATTACGGATATAAGAGATACATATAAAACTATGACATTTCTTCACTTGCCAACATCATACATTTGTATCATTTCTGCCTTTTAGAGTATAATACAGATAAGTAAGTATCGAACAAATTCACGATAGCTAAGGAATCTAAAATTCAATATTTCAGACTAATACCGCAATCATTTGATAGAAATATATTTTACTGAATTTAATCTAAAATGTCAACATATCAAACTCTATTATTTAAAGAGTATTTTATTTCTGAATTAACTATTACTGAGTATGAAGTTGGCAGTGAACGTCGTTTTTTTTACTATAATCAATAATATAATTACAAGTAAATATAAGTTCTTCAAACAATTAAACTTTCAAATACATCATATTGAAGAATAGTAAAGAAATATTAAAATTATCCAATGTTGCAGCGTACCGATGTTTGCTGAACAGCATAACACTAAAAATTCATATTCTATATAAAAAAATCGTACGCAGACGGTATCTTACCTGTAACGATACCAGCGTCTTGAGATTCCGACGAACGGACTAATTCGCCAAACAAATCTCCTCGCATTTTATACACAGTTTCTTAGGACACAGCCAGTAATGGTCATACGTCTAGTTTTTGCGTTCCACCAGAATCTCAAAGTGAGTCTTCATCATTTCTTACAGACTACCTTCTGGGTCTATGTACGTCATTAGACAGACAATTTTCCCACATCAGTCTATTTACCCGCTCAGACGGAATTTTTGCAATTTGTTATTTCTGCAAGTTCTACAACGTACCGAATGTAATGCCTCGGGAATATAAATTGGGTTTACTTTACATTTGTAGACGTCAGATTTTTTCCATGTATATCATTTGATATCTCTTGATCCGTAGGAACTGCAATTTAGTAGCTTTATTCTTAAATCATTGCTCACAAGAGCTGGCTCCTAGGTGAGGTACCTATACTTGTTCCCTTGAAGCGATGCATCTTCGCTTAGAACCACGACCTTCTTATCACTGCCTGATACAGCAAAAGTTGATACCAAAAAAGGTATATTATGATTTTGGCACTAACCATCTGACACTAACCACCAGTAAATTAAAGTACTATTTTTTATTTTAGACGAAAAGGTTATCATTAGATTATACAGAGCAAATTACAAAATGAATTAGATCTTTATTACCGCATATAAATTCACGTCCTTTTCCCAGTCATGTGCCGATAACATGTAGAATACGGACATTTTCTTCGTCAATGATTAAATCCCCGCTGGGAACGAAACCAACTTCATATATGAAATACCATGCTCTAGGTAACATCTTTACTAGGATATTTGAAGTTCGGTGTGCGTTAGAGACCAACAAATTTCTTACAGTTCGTTTTTCTCATGTTGTGTTACTTACATTAAAGATTCATGCACCTGAGCTATGAAGTACCGTATCAATTTTAGCTTACATTCTCAGAACCAACTTACACCTATATTTGAAGATATGAATCCGCGCTCTGAACCACGACATTCTAAGCATTGCGTATCACTGCCCAAGTTGATACCAAAATACATATCTGCATATATGATATTTTAAACTATGCACCCGTAATATAAAATGAACACTAGTCCTTCTTTTAGACAGAAAGGATATAACGATAGTATGTGTAATAATCCACCTAAGTCTATCCATTACCACAAGTTTCGAATAGCATCCGCGCCAGTAACTAAACCTCTTCTTGAAAGGGAATTGTAAATAATACAGATCCGTCTCCTATACATCTATCAGAACAAATGACAACGTAAAAAGAGCTGTATTGCTCCATACAACGTCACGTACATTTTCCAATAATGTTCTGATAATATGTGGAATACGGATATTTACGTCATCGGTGATAGCATCCTCGTTGGCGTCTTCGATGACAACATCCCCGCTGAGAACCAAATCAACTTCAAACATGCATTATCATGCCATAGTTAGCATCTTGAGTAGGATATTTTTAATTCAGTGGGCAGTATAAATCATCAAGTTTCACACATTTCTTCCTTTGTTTTTATGTTTTGTTTCAGAAACATCAAATATTTCAGGACGTGTGCTATAATACCGTATCAATTTTAGCATCCACGCTCAGAACCAACTTAACATATGTGTTTGTAAATATGTGAGTAAAATATATTGTGCTTCCCGCACATTGGTACAAGTCAAATTATCTCCTTTAAATAGTCTAGCATCTCCTGCTCATTTCGTAATATAATTTAACATCTTTATTCTTTAGTCATTGCGCAGAAAAGCATGGTTTCTATTTAAGGTACCTGTACAGGTATATTTGAAGATACACATCGGCACTCAGAACCACAACACTCATACTCAAAGATATCCTAACATTAATTCCTAATTATAGACTTTTTAAGTTATTGAGAAGAACAAAAAAACTGGCTGCGACAACATTTAATAAACACTGACTTAAGGAAAAGCAACATCCGTGTCCACCCTGTCCCCACCTCTCTCTCTCTCTCTCTCTCTCTCTCTCTCTCTCTCTCTCATTACAATACATTCGCACTGGAAGTGAAATATACACACAAGTTATCTCAAATATTAAGTACATTTGCTTCCACAATTTTAAGTTAGAATTATTGTCTGTAAACTCTTAGATATCATCGATAGACATACATAAAAATGTGTTATTGACAGCCACAAATGACAATCTACCTTAATCTCTCTATTACTGCAGGTTTCCTCATAGCTTAAGCCCCTGGAACCAAACCTTCTTGTTGAAAGATAATTATAAATTATATACGTCAATCAGCTATTCATACAAGTTCATGTCCCTTTCCCCAATAATACATCGATAACATATGTAACAGGGACATTTATGCCATTAGTGATAACATCATCGCTGGGAACTAAATTGTATTTCATTTATTATCATGCCATACTGAATATATTTACCAGGAAATTTGAAAATTCAGCGGGCAGTACTAATCAACATTTTTCATACTGTTCGTTCTTTTTATGTTCTTTCACTTACATCAAATTTTCCTGGACATCAATATTAGCATCAGTGCTCAGAACCAACGTGCGTTTCTGTGTTTATAAATGCTTGAGTAAAATACTTTGTGCGACCCCCACATTTGTACAAGCAAATACTTTCCTGTTCTTTAGATAATACAATTTACCATCAGTATTCTTAAATCGTTCTTCAGAAAAACGTGTTTTTATGTAAGGTACCTATACACGTGTATTTAAAGATATGCATCGGTGCTCAGAACCACGAAATTCGTAAACAAAGATACCCTAATAAAATTCTGAAGGAGACTCTCGTTCAATGCAAATAGTAGAGGTCCTACTCCTACACAGCAATCAGAACAAATGACAAAGGAAACACAAATATCTTCATTGCCACAGAGCATTTCCCAATCATGTGCCGATAACACGTACAATACGGTCATTAACATCACCGATCATAACATACCCGCTGGGAACCAACACAACTTCATGCATGAATTACCATGCCATAGTTAACATCTTTACTAGGACATGTGAAAGCGCAGTATAAATCAACAAAGGTAACACAGTTAGTTCTTTTCATGTTGTTTCAACTACAACAAAGATATCCTAATAAAATTCCTAAATAAACACTCTTTCATTTTCAGGAGAAGAAAAAAAGACAATTAGCTGTACAGACATTTAATTAAACTTGACTAAAGGAAAAGCAACAGCAGTGTCCTCCATGCCCCCCCCCCCCTCCATTCAGCTACATTCGCACAAAAATGAAATATATACACAATTTATCTCATTATATTCAGTAAATTTGCTTCCAAAAAATTATGTTAGAATTACTGACTACGACCGCTATTTAGATATCATCGACAGACATAGATAAAAATTTAAATCTTTCTGAAAACCGTACATGACAATATAAGTCTATTTATTACTACATGTTTCCTCACATCATTCGGACCTGAAACCAAAACTTCTTGTTGAAAGATAATTATAAATCATATAGGTATATCTGACATAAAGCCGAATACAAATTCACGTCCCTTTTTCCAATAATGCGT
Source organism: Sinohyriopsis cumingii (assembly GCA_028554795.2). Taxonomy (NCBI): domain Eukaryota; kingdom Metazoa; phylum Mollusca; class Bivalvia; order Unionida; family Unionidae; genus Sinohyriopsis; species Sinohyriopsis cumingii. The sequence goes on along the minus strand of CM068825.1, from coordinate 15,162,778 downwards.
CGACAAGATGTGTAAATGTGACATTTCAGTCATCAATAATAGCATCATGTTTGGAAACCAAATGGAGTTCATGTATTATCATGCCATATTTATTATATCTACATGGAAATTTAAAATTCAGTGTTCTGTATTAATCAATGAGTATCACGTAATTTTTTCCCACGCTGCTTCACATTAATCAAAGCTTCGTGGAACTATGCAATAAAGTACCTTATCAATATTAACACCCGTGCTCAGAACCAATTGAACATTTGTCTTTGTGAATGCCTGAGTAACATATGTTGTCTTTCCTTTACATCTGTAGACGTCAAATTATCTCCATGTATATCATCTGACATCTCTTGATTCTTAGGTATCGCACTTTAGTACTTTTATTCTTTATTCATTGCTCACAAGAGTTGGTTCATATGTAAGGTACCAATGCTCGTTTCTGCGAACCTATGCATCTGCACTCAGAACCGTCATCTTTTTACCACTGACTGTCACAGCACAGGCTAATACCAAAATAAATATATGTATCTTACACTAGTAGACTAGCTAGAGAAAGATTAGAAGCAATTAGAAGATATCTTCCTGTTGCTGATGCTGTCAAACAAAAACTGCAAGAATGACAAGAAGCACAAGCTGAATATGAAGAAGGTGCAGAAAAATTACGCAAACCTGTTACAAAGGTTACTGGCAGAGTTGCAGAAGCTACTGTAGGTCTTCTTCCAACGTTAAAACAAACTGCTGAGCAAACTGAAAAGATAGCAAGAAGAATTAAACAAACAAAAACGATTTTGAAAGATATTTGAGATGAAGTAGATGCTGCTCAGCCTATTAACGAAGATGATGCTCAGCTTAATGACTTAGATAAATAAGTACTTGAAGATATTGAACAAGCTCGTATTAAAGAGGGTGATGTATGAAGAGAAGAAATAGTTAATGCAATTGGCAAATTTAGCAATGATAGTATTCTCTGCATAAGGAATTTAAAGAGCTAGATTTACCCTTCTTTTGCCGTGGATAGTTATAATGATAGAGAAGCATTTTTAAAACCTGAGTACTCTAATAAATATGATAAAAGTGAAACCTGGCACGATTGGGTTTATAAAGTATACCGTAAAATTGATAGGATCGATAGAAACAACGATGCAAGATATAATGATTTTATTGATGGAGTAAAATAACTATGTTAACAAATTACAAAGACTAGAATCACGAAAACTATTAGGGTTACAAGAGCAACCTTCTCAAACAATAAGTAATGAAGAAGCTGAACAAAAAGTGAACAGAAAAAGAAAGCTAAACGAGAGAGAGAGAGAGAGAGAGAGAGAGAGAGAGAGAGAACGAAAATAAAAACGAAGTTTAAGAGAATTAGACAAGTGTGGGAATTACGTTCTTCGCCACGTAAGAAAGATGCAGAAGAAACAACTGGAAGTGGTTTTTCTACTCAAGGAAGTGGTCTTATTACTTGTCCTGACAGTGTTCTTGCCGATGTTGACCGACTAAAAAATTTGATCGGAGAAATACACGCAGGAAATAATTCTCCAGAACTTATTAATGAAATATCTGATATTTGTGGAAGGTTGTTTACAGCCGGTGTTATGGATCATAATGACATTCTCTTATTAATTAAATTGCTGATGATTATTACAGCAACTGAAAACACGTAATTAATCAGTATGTCATTTAAAAATAATTATACGCACTGCTCAGCGTGGGCCTGTAATAGTTAGGGTAGTAAACTCACGATTGCCAACTTACAAAGCGATTTAAGGAGATGGACTTGGCGATGTCGTTATGGGTGTATTTAAGAGAATAGCTCAAAAAGCAATACCGATTGCAAAACAATTCGGGATGAAAGCTATTGAAACTATTCGCGATAAAGGTATTGGTGATGTTGATAATGTTGCTGGTAAAGCATTTTCAGTAATCAAAGATTACCTCGATTAATAGGAAGAAAATCACAGCCAGTAAAATTACCCAGCACTGAAGTTATGCATGCAAATATCACTAAAATAATAAATCAAGTTGCAAATAAAAAACTAACGTAGCTGGCCAATATACCAGTGTCAGGAAAAGAAAACATAATACGGCAAGTTTAATAGCAGGAAGTGGTCTTCGTGTTAGATGATAACAGGTATAATAAAATGTTCAAACGTGTATCCGATCCAGAGTTTGATATGGACGCACCAATTCTCAAAGATGAATCTAGACGCGATTATCAATATTAACCAGATCAGCGTGGTCGAATTGAATTACAAGTTCAAGATACAAGCATATATTTCTTACTTGCTGAAGTGTTTATTGAAGTAGAAGGCGAAAGTTTAAGAACAGACGATACTAAATACAGGGCCGATGCTAGAGTTGGTTTCGTTGACATTGGTATTATGGCGTTGTTTGACAGCGCTACGTACATGATTGACAGAAGAAATATTGAAACAATTTAAAAAGATGTTGATGTTGTTACGATGATTCATGACCTTGCAAGATACAGCGATGATTTCTCGAGGTCAGGCGGACCGTTAATGATATTTGCAAAGGATGCCACTAATCACCCCGAGAGTAACAACGTGAGACTAAATGCAGCTGAGAACGCAGTTGAATCGATGAACAATAATTTCAACTTAGGATTTGTTATACGTAAATCAGTTTTGAAAGGTAATCGTAGAGGATTTTCATGCACAATTCCATTATCGAATCATGTTGGATTTTGTAGAAATGTCAGAAAGGTTACCTTTGGAGCGAAACATACAGTTGTACTTGTAAGAAACACTACTGTCGATGATGCACTCTGGCATCCTATCGGCGATGCTGGTAAAGTAATATTAACAAAACTTTCACTGTGGATGCCAGTAATGACTCCATCAATTGCTGAAGAAGAAAAGTTAAGTAATTTTATGAATTCGGGCGGAAATCATTGTTATCATAGTTGACAATGACCACATATAGCATTCAGAGTAGTATTGCTGGGTTATTTACATGGCATATTGCGTCGCAACAAGGATTTTCTGCACTGAGGCAAAGTACTGAACGACTAAATTCACAAACACGTTGTCATACGATATTTGACAATTTTAATGTTAGTGAGGTTTCCTTACCAATAAATGGACATTGTTGATAATAATACACCGGTTCCAGCGATAATAGCAGACGCCGAATACACAATTATGTCAACAACAACTATACGTCTGCGATAATTTTTACTTTTAATATATATTAGTCAAAGATATTTTTTAGTTTTGTTTGCCATTCGCGTACTTAATTATATCTGTAATGTTGCACTGCACGTTGTCGCGTACTTCATTATATCTGTAATGTTGCGCTTCACGTTGAACGTTCATCGGAATGTTTATTATATTTTAATTAGGTGCGAATTTAGAGACTAGTTCAATACACCAATAGTAAATCAAACCAACTTTTTTCCTTCGGGTTCCACAGTAAATGTTTCCTCGTCATTTTGCTCGAACATCAATAACATAAATCCAGGAGATCCACCTGATGGAGTCAGTAGTGGATAGCCCCGTGAAATTGTGGTAGATATTGTGCCTGTATATACCGGTAACCTCAGCGCGATGTTTGATATATTTATTAAGTGGTGACCATAATGCTTGTCCAGAAGTTACTGTATATACTATACTATGCTGTCGGTAATTTATTTATGTCAGAGAGTTTAATATCGATGGCTGGTGGACTTCCAAAAATTGTATTAATGGATCTATTTATGTTTCTACGAAAACTCTTAAACAGCTGTACATCATTAAAATAATCAGTTCTAAATGAGGTCATTGGAAGGATGTATTTTTGTTGTTACAGAGTCATTGTCTGATTCTGATTCTCCAAGATCAGTAATTTTATTATTAGACATATTGAGAGAACAAGTCATTGTATCACCTGAGTTTTGTGCTCGAAAACGAATATTATCTAATATCGTTGACATTATAACAGCTGGTTTAACTTTTCCATTATCATTAAACAAATCTATGCTATTTTCAGTTACTCCATTAATTTTAACGATAATATCTTTCAATGAAGATTGCTTGCTTTTAATTTTCCTTGCTTATCTTGAGATACAACCACTTCGTTTGGATCTACATTTGCAAGGTTTAATAATTCAAATATTTGATCACTAATCTGTTTACCCACATTCTCATGAGTTATTTCGTTGGTTGTTTGTTTTTGTTTAGAGGATGCTCTTCCGTAAATATCTACCATTATACTTTAAGATCTGTTTAAAACGCCGCGTCTACTTGTATAATCGTGCACGACTTTATGAGGTGGTAATGTTCATGATGACACAGCGTCGAGTACAGAAACTACTTCCCGGCCACATATCGGCGGATCGGTTATTGTTTGTACAGGTAATGTTAAATACCACACTGGAGATTTTATTGTGTTTACCTAATTTGAAAATTCTTCTGGTGGAGTCAGTTCATACGAATAAAAATAAATAATTCCACATGAATCAATTGCGTATGCCACTCAACGAGTACCAGGACCGGAACTTATATCGAGATTTATGATACCAGTTTCAATATTATTTAGTTGTTTTGGTAATTGATCACGCATAAAGTCACCTCTAAATCTTTTGATGTTTAATTTTTTTATCAGCATCAAGTAAATCAAAATTTGACATAGGAAGAATCCGCGAAGTGTTCCTGGAAGTCTCATTGAAATGCCTGAGTTGACGTTCTGACGATGATACTTTATTTTGACCGCCTGTGATCTGATCTTTTAGTGATATTTTTATTCCACAGTTCTTTGCTGAATTTGATTGAAGCTTTTTAATCTGACCAGGAGTTAGTCTGACACGAACATTATGATATGACATTTTAAATATCGTGAGCAATTTAATTACATGTTTTCTATCTGTGCGTCAATATCTCGCATTTGTCCACCAGTACCTTCAAGTAACATTGCTTTATCACTAAGCATGACATCAATTGCTCTGTAATTAGGAATAGCTCCCTTAATCACATCAGCTCGAAAATGAATATCAACGACAGATTGTTTAAATAGGTCTATATGTTCTAGTGAAAAGTAATAGATCGGATACAGACTTGTAAAATCTAACTGTGATATTTGCAAATCAGTATCTGTATTTTGATCACGTCCAATAAAAGTCATTAAACGATGATATGCACGTGCTACATGATTCAGATCATAATTTACCAATATATCTTCAGATAGTTCTTGATGTCCGCTTATCCTTAAAGAAACTTCACTAACTCCAAGTTTGTCAAATATCATATGACTATATATTTGTGAATTTACTCGTATTGCATTTTGTAAAGCAATAAAAATATGTCCTGGTGCAGAAACTCCTTGTTGTGATGTTATATTCCATGTAAATAACCATCACCATTACTTTGAATGTTATCTGTTGTCACAGTCAACCATGATAACAATGATTTTCCGCCTAAATTCATAAATGTAATTATTTTTTCTTCTTCATCAATTGATGGATCAATACTGGCATCCACAGGGAAAGTTTTGATAATATCATTTTTGCATGTAGTGTTGCAGTTACACTATGGTCAGGTACTACAACATGTCAGACAGCATCATCATCAGGTGCTTTTCTTACCAGTACAACCATATGTTTCGCACCAAAGATAACTTTTCTATCATTTCTACAAAATCCAAAGATTTGTGACAGTGGAATTGCGCAAGAAAATCTGCGATTATCTTTTAACGTTGATCGACGTGTTGCAAATCTTAAATTTTAAGTTGTGTTCGTTGATACTATTGCTGGTGTAGCAGCTATATTTTCAGCGTTTCCTACTTCACCCACAACTTCCTAACGTGTTCTGGATGATCAGTGTTATCCTTAACAAACATCATTTACGGACCAGCTGATCGTGTGTAACCATCTGAATATATTGCTAAATTTAATATCGTTGTAGCAACATCAGCGTCTTTTTGAACTGTTTCAATATTTCTTCCGTCAATCATGTACGTAACGCTGTCAAACAACTCCATAATAACATTGTTAACAAAACCAAATTTAACATCAGCTCCATATGGTGTATCGTCTCCTTTTATAATTTTACCTTCTACTTCAGCAAGTTAGAAATATCTGCTTGTACCTTGAACTTGTAATTCTATTCGACGTACGTCATAAGAATAATATTGATAATCGCGTATACATTCATCTTTGAGAATTGTCTTGGCATCCGTCCATCTACGGGAGACGATGGCGTAGCTCCAAAGTAAGCTTTTGTTTATCCTTCTTTCTAGCTCTCTTTTCAGCTTGTTTTATTTTTCTCTCTTCCACTGCGTTTTGAATCCCTGCCTGACAGCTAGACGCCAGCTGGAACGGTTGTTTGCACAGCTCTCCCAGTCGTAGACAATGATGTTTGATGTCTTCATATCCTTCTTGCAAACATCTTTGTAGCGCAGATGTGGTCGTCCAGTTGGTCGTGCACCTTCTGCTAACTCCCCATATAACAGGTCCTTGGGAATGCGCCCTGGGTCCATTCTCTTGACATGGCCAAGCCAACGAAGGCGCCTCTCGTTGAGAATGGAGAACATGCTGTTCATGTTGGCGCGTTCTAAAACCTCTGTGTTGGGTATTTTGTCCTGCCACTGGATGTGCAGAATGCGCCGCGGACATCTCAGGTGGAAGCTGTTGAGTTTCCTCTCGTGTCTTGCACAGGTGGTCCATGTTTCGCTGCTGTAGAGAAGTGAGCTGAGCACGCAGGCTTGGTAGACACGCAGTTTGGTCTTCTCCGTGAGGTTGGGGTTGTTCCAGACTCTCTGGTTAAGTTTGGCCATCACTGCTGCTGCCTTGGCAATCCTGCCGTTCACGTTATAATCAATGGAGAGTGAGCTGGAGATGTTAGACGCGAGGTATGTGAAGTTCTCGACAACTTCCAAATTTTACCCATCGATGGTGACAGAGGGAGGGGAGTCTGCGTCCTGCACCATGATGTTCGTTTTCTTCAAACTAATGGTCAGTCCAAATTCCTTACAAGCATGGGAGAGGCGGCATACCAGCTGCTGAAGTCCATCTTCCGTGTGTGATGTCAAGTTTGCATCGTCGGCGAAGAGCAATTCACGGATGAGTACCTCTGTGACTTTAGTCTTAGCACGGAAACAGGCGATGTTGAACAGCTTGCCGTCAGCCCTGGTAGGGATTTACACTCCCTCGCTGCAGTCCTTGAATGCGTACTGGAGAAGCATGGAGAAGAAGATGGCAAAGAGCGTCGGCGCAAGGACACAGCCTTGTTTGACTCCGCTGATGACTGGGAATGCTTCAGATGTTGCGCCATTGAAGCACACTGTGCTGTGCATGTTCTCTTGGAACGACATGATGACAGCAAGCAGACGTGGGGGGCAGCCAATCTTCTGCAGGAGTATGAAGAGTCCACTCCGACTAACCAGGTCAAACGCCTTCGTCAGGTCTATGAAGGCAATGTAGAGGGGCATCTGCTGCTCGCGACACTTCTCCTGCAGCTGACGTAGTGAGAATATCATGTCTACAGTTGACCTGCCGGCTCGAAATCCACACTGGGACTCTGAGTAGATGCGGAAGGCTAGGATCTGCAAGCGCGCCAAGGCAACACGGGCGAAAGCCTTTCCGACGATGCTGAGGAGGGAGATGCCCCGGTAGTTGTTGCAGTCGCTACGGTCTCCTTTGTTTTTGTACAAAGTGACGATGTTGGCGTCACGTATGTCCTGTGGGATGTATCCCAGTTCCCAGCAAAGGCAGAGGAGTATGTGTAGGGGCCGGAGCAGTGCTGGTTTTCCGCTCTTGAGGACTTCATGCGGAATGCCGTCGCTTCCAGGAGCCTTCCCACAGGCAAGGCAATCGATGGCTTTTCCGAGCTCTTCCAGGGTGGGCTGTGTGTCTAGCTCCTCCATGACAGGCAGGTCTAGAATGGTGTCCAAGGCAGTTCCGGTGACATTGTTTTGGGTTGCATATAGGTCGAGATAGTGCTCAACCCATCGCTGCAGTTGTTTCCCCTGGTCTGTGATGACTTCGCCCGTCTTGGACTTGAGGGGGGCGGTCTTGTAGCTGGGGGAGCCTGTCGCCTTTTTGATACCCTCGTACATTGCTCTTGCATAGCCGGTGTCGGCAGCTGTCTGTATACTATTGCAAAGTTTCAGCCAGTAGGTGTTGGCACAGAGGCGGGCGGTCTTCTGGGCGTTGTTCCTTGCAATCCTGAGGGCTTGTAGTGTTCTGGGGCTAGGTGCAACCTTGTATGCCAGGAGGGCTTTCCTCTTTGCCTCAGTCACAGGCTCCATCTTCTTCCAGTTTGCCTTATGCCAGTCAACATTCTTTCGCTCCCTTTTCCCGTAAGCTGTAATGGCTGAAATGTACACAGAGTCATGGATATGGGACCACTTGGAGTTAATGGTGTCATCACGTGAGGGCTTCCTTCAGTTTGCTGATGAACTGCTGTGTTTTCTCTGGGTTGCTTGCACAGCAGGTGTTGATTCGTGGATGACCCTTCTTCTTGGCGTGGTGCAGCTTCTTGGGTAATATTCGCACCTTGCTGGCCACGAGGGAATGGTCCGTGTCGCAATCGGCACTGTTGTAGCTCCGGGTGAGCAGGACACTGGCCAGTTCTGCACGCCTGGTGATGACGAGGTCTAGCTGGTACCAGTGGCGTGAACGTGGGTGTCTCCACGACACCTGGTGGATCTCCTTGCATTTGAAGAAAGTGTTGGTCACACATAGGCTGTGGGAGCAGGACATCTCCAGCAGTCGCTGACCATTCTCGTTGATCTTGCCCCTTCCGTAAAAGACGAGACAGGTGGACCAGGCTTCATGGTCAGCTCCCAGTCTAGCATTTAAGTCCTCTAGTAAGTAAAGGCTTTCATTGTTGGGGATACTGGATATTGCCTGATCCAGAGCCTCATAAAACTTGTCTTTCTCCTCGTGCGTGGAGCAGAGGGTTGGGGCGTACACGCTGGAGATGTTGACCGGGCCCAAGGATGTTGACAGTCGGAGGGCAAGAATTCTCTCAGTACCTGATGATGGAGGTTCAATGAAGGCGATTAGCGTGTTCTTTACGGCAAAGCCTACACCATGCTGCCTAGGTTCATCCGAGGGCTTCCCCTGCCAAAAGAACGTGCAATTTGCTTCCCTGATGGTGCGGCTGTCAGCCAGTCGGATCTCCTGGAGGCAGGCAATGTCGATGTTGAGTCGGGAGAGTTTTCTGTCAATGACGTCAGTCTTTCGTGCATCGTCGATCTGCTGTAGGTCAGCGATCAATCCAGGACACATGGTCCTGATGTTCCAGGTTGCAAAACGAAGAGTTGGAGTCTTCTTATTTCTTTCTTTAGTCTTTCCTGGTGTGGAGTTTTGTGGCCCACTTGTCGAGATGGTTCTCTAAGCTCCACGCACCCAGTGAAGCAGCCAGGCCATGGCGGGCAGCACCTTACTGACTGAGCGCTGCCCAGCTTGAGGCGGGCGGTAGCTGTCCAGTGAGTCCTAGTGATCTCTCCCACCGTCAGAAGTAACCCCTGGCGCCAAGCTCTACGCCAATCGAGCTTTGACTTAGAACCGGTAAACTGCTACTTCTCGTGTTGTGCCGATGCCGTACGACGACGCTGGAGTGTCCTCTCCAGTGGAGCTATGAAGCTTGGGCATGGTGGTGTGGAGAATCAGCTGTTGTCCATGCAGCAGATCCCCCTTCTCCACGCAGCTGGTAGGCCCAAGGGAAAGACGAATGCCGATACAGCTTGGCACCAACAGCGTCGCAGGAGTTGCCGGAATGACGTTGAAGTCAATGTCAGACCGCCTTAGGGACTCCGTCTCCGGATTTTCTGTCGGGGTTTACTCCCTTAGCCTTTCCCATGAGTGGATATAGCCACAAGGCAGCAGAGGATTGGAATCGGAGTTTTCCTTCTCCTAGATGAGCTACTATCCAAGGTTTACGAGTCCCATCTACCCGAAGCAACTGGTTTTAAGGCGCCAGCCCGCCTTCACCCCTTTCTCCTGTTAGTGGAAAACGTGGTCTGCCGGACTTCAAATCTAAGCCACTCGCGAAGGCCAGGAGCTGGATTTTAGTTGACAGAGGTAATCAGAGACGCAAGCCGTATGGGGCATTTTTGGAGGATTGGGGTGCTTGTCTCCCAATCCCACCCCGGGCAATGTCAACCTTAGACCACAAGGAGAATTGGTGTGTCCATATCAAACGTTGGATCGGATATATGCTTAAACATTTTTATTATGATTGCTATAGTCTGACACGAAGACCACTTCCTGAAATGATACTTGTATTTACCGGCATAATTTCATTAGTCAACATTGCAGAAACGACTTCATTAACAGTCAGCTCTGCTAGTCTTTTATTTGCAGCTTGATTTATTATTTTACTGATATTGGCATGCATAATTTCAGCGCTGGGTAATTTTACTGGTTGTTGTTTTCTTCGGAGTAATCGAGCTAAACTTTCTTTGATTGCTGAAAATGCCTTACCGGCAACATTACCAACAGCACTGATATCTTTATCGCGAATAGTGTCTATAGCTTTCATTCCTAATCGTTTTGTAGTTGGTATTTCTTTTGGAGCTATTCTCTTAAATAAACCTTGAACAACATCACAAAGTCCATCTCCGTAAATCGCTTTGTACGTTCGCAATTGTGAGTTTACTACCATAACTATTACAGGCCCACATTGAGCAGTGTGTATATTTTTAAATTACAAGATAATTAATTAATTGTTTTCAGTCGCTGTAATAATCAGCAGCAATTTCATTAATGAGAGAATGATAAACATTACGATCCATAACACCGCCTGTAAATAATGTTCGGCAAATATCAGATATTTCATTAATAATTTCTTGAGAATTATTTCCAGCTCGTTTTTCTCCGATCAAAATTTCTAATCGATTAACATCGGCAAGAACACTGTCAGGACCTATTCCTAATCCACCTCGTGTTTTTGGTTCAGGAGGTTTTCCAGTCAGTCCAGTATAGAAAGCTTCTTCCTCTTTTTCTTCTTCTTGTAATTGTTGTTCTATTCTTTTTACACGATCTTGAAACAATTCAAAATATTCTTTATTATCAGCATCTTTAAGATCATCAGTATTAAAATTAGTATTAATAAAAACTACATCTCTAACCCAATCATCTTTTGTCAAGGATCCAGCATATTCAGGTTTTAAATATCTAAGCATTTCATTATGATTTGCAGCACTATCTCCTAGTCTATCTTAATCCGCATTCCTAATACGCCTTAAACCCTCAGTCGTAAATTTATCTTCAAGAGCAACTTCAGTTTTTGGTTGAGGTTTAGCTTCAGTTACAATTTGTGGTTGTTGAGGTTGCTGTAAATGCTGTTCTATTTTTCTTACATTATCTTGAAATCTTGGATAATTAGTGTCATCAGCTCTGAGAGAACTTTAGTTAGTAAAGATGAGATATTCATCTCTAACCCGATCATCTTTAATCCAAGATTTGGCATGTTTCGTTCTTATACATTTCCATATATTATCATAATTTGCAGCAGTATCATAAACTTGTTTTGCTCTTGCATTGGCGATAACATTAAAACCCGTAATAGTAAATTTATTTTAAAGAGCAATTTCAGTTTTTGGTTGTTTTTCTTTTTAGGTTTAGGTTTAGTAAGTTGAAGAGGTTGTTGCTTCTGTGACTCTGCATACAATCTATTTATCTCTGCACTATATTGATGATATATTGCATCATCATCTCTAACCTGTCTTTTGTTGTAATATATGAGATATACCCATTTTAAAAAAATATCAAAGTTTACATCATCATGCTCAGGTTTTAAAGTTTTTCATTAGAAGAAAACCTATCATTGCAGTATGAGGCAATATTTCCTCCTTAACTTGCTTAAATTCTTCAAAAGCACCTTTCCTAAACTTTTTAATCTATGCAATATTTTTTTTCTTACTTTAGGTTTTGGTAAATCTTTGTTATTTCACCAATACCTTCAAGCATCTCTTCTTCCTTGCCAGGAGGTTGAGCGGCATCTATTCCAGCTGGAATATCTCTTAAAATTATTTTTGTCTGTTTGGTTTTTCTTGCTGTCTTTTTAGTTTGCTCAGCCGTTTTTGTTGTTTTGTTTTTTTGTTGTTTTTTGTGTTGTTTTTTTTTTAATGCCGGAAGAAGACCTTCAGTAGCTTCTGCAACTCTCTCAGTAACCTTTGTAACAGACTTTAATAATTTGTCTTTATCTTCTGCATATTCAACTTGTGCTTCTTGACGTTCCTGCAGTTTTTGTTTGAGAGCATCACGAACAGGAAGATTTCTTCTAATTGCTTCTAATCTTTCTCGAGCTAATCTACTAGTATAAGATTCCATTACTGATATAATAATGATTTAATTACTCACACATTTATAGCATCAGGGAGAGTGCGACCACAAATGAGTGTCACGGTGGGTAAACAAAATTTTGAAAAACACGAACGATAAAGGTAAAGTAACAAAACAAACTAACTCAATTATAGAAGGTCTCGGTTTTGGTTAGAGACTTCAGTTTGACGTTATTGACCTTTTATTTTCATTTTTCGAAGGAAGCTATTTTTCTTCAAAACTGGTCCTTCCAGCAAGTGGTCTGTTCACCCTCTCTGCTGCTTTTAGACTACTGCTAGATAATGCCTTTGATTGTTTTGTTTCCTGGTGAGAATGTATTGATCGCTGATGTAATGCTCGTATTCCACATATTAGGGGTACATGATTAAAGAAAACCCAAATAAATCAATAAAAAATAGTCGTGAACTTGTATGGGGCTATAGGGATCTTATACTTGACATTTCGTCTGAGATCTGTATGCGAGACGTATAAATGTTTTTTAAACATTTTGAAACCAGGGTTAGTTAGAGGTGAGGATGGTGTAAGGAAGCCTGCAAATTGCAATACGAAATATAATTACGTCTATTGTACTAGGAGTTGTTTCTTCGATCTCAGAGTTTACCCATATTAATCCCGGATTCCAAAAGGTCCCTTAATTTCACCTGAATTTTGGACAGGCACAATACCTACTGTAAGTGCGGTAGCTCGTGCGATTATTTAATTTCTATTGCGGATAGACCTAAATGAGAGAGAGAGAGAGAGAGAGAGAGAGAGAGAGAGAGAGAGAGAAGTGTGTTTTCGTGTGCCGTCGCTTTAGCCGTGATGGAAAAAAAAATCACTTTATAAAGAATTATTGTTATTTCACTTTACTTGAAGAGACATGGGTAACAGATTTATTAACTCTTTTGTTGTTGTTATTCTAGGTACAAACGTTAAGAAAGGGACATTACTCTTGAATTGGTTACCAGTGTGGATATTTGGCAGTGGTTCTAGCTATGGACTTCCGGTTCTTGTTACGGATGTGTAGTGCAAAATACTATTGATCGGAATCAATGCAATGTTACATGTGGTACCTATGTTATTATGAGAAACGATGACTTCCTTTTGAAATTAAAAAATGATACCTCTTCGCCGATATCTTATGAGGAGTCTAACTTATAGTATGTTTAGAAGCTTGCGTTTGAAATGGCCTGACCATGAGAAAGTTCGTCTGCTGTCAACCGGCCTGCCGTTGGCTCAGGATGTTCTAAAGAATGAGGACTTGTCAAAAATTCGTAACATCGGTATTATGGCGCATATTGATGCTGGTAAAACAACAACCACAGAGAGGATGCTTTATTATTCAGGGTTTTCTAATCATCTAGGTAGGTGGGTGGTCCAAGCAAGGTTACTAGCAAAACCGTAATACACTCAAAAAATAAAATACACAGAAGTTCCTATGATATCGTGGTATTCAGATTTTTCATCATTTTGTCTGCCTCCAACAAGACTTCGACCTTGATATTTATGTATTGGGCGTCGAGGTCTTACTGGCTAAATATTGGCGCTCTGTAGCGTTTTTTGATGTCGACTAACATCATAATGAAAGTAAAATATTCAGGAATATCTCAAACACTTGGCAGCCTATAACGACGCTTTTCTACAAATTAGTCATAATGTTTTAGTCGGACATTGCTTTTTCTGATGTCATTTTTTCTCAAATAAATTTAAATTCTCACAGATGCAAATGGGATCGCTCCAGTGGCCTAGTGGTTAGAGCCTCAGAAGTGTTTGACATTAAGAAGTTAGTGTTAGGACTGGCTGGCCTGGTGTCAGGATAATGTGACTGGGTGTGACATCATGCTTCATGACTGCAGCATGGTGCCCCAGTGCTAGACATCACTATAAACTGCCACACTGCAGACATCATAGTGATATGACTTAAAAATTGTTAAAGCTACATTAAAAATCCTATTCACACACACACACACACACACAAAAGCAAATGGACTTGTTTTCAAGTTTCTTTGGCCTACATTGGAATTGGCTGGATAGCAATGGAAGCCTGGAATGCCACAATTGGGTTGAAATATATTTCTTCTTTTAAACTAAAAAAAAGATATTAATATTGAAGAAAGTGTTCAATAGCTTCATTTTGTTCAAGATTCTTATGATCCTATTAACCAGTTTTGGAATTCCCGTCTTCCATCACATTCCATCCAGATGAAATGTAGGCCATCAGAACTTGAAAACATGTTTGGTTTTGTTTGATTTTGAAAAGAATTTGTGTATATTAAAATGTTGTATTGCCAAAGATCATAAATCAAATTTGTGTACTATACTTGTTACAAATGCCATTGTAGTGTCAGCCATTTGTCATTGAATGGTTATCAGTCATTTATGCACATTATTTTAAGGTTGGTATTGTTTGCTTATCTATTATGAAAAATCCATGCAGGGCAGATAATGCCATAAGGAGAGCTCATTTCACTGAGCTTTCACTATAGCATGATGGGTAGTGGCTTCATTCTTTCAGTTTAGTTTCTCAGGACAGGTTTCACCATATAATTTTCATCTTTTAAAGTCGACTATGACTAGATTAGACTTGTTTTGAAATACATCACGTCAAATCAGTGTGTGCTGTAGCTTCAACTCAAAAGATTGGGAAATATCTCTATATGTGGACAACATCAAGTTTCTTGCTACAGCTTCTCAACTCTATCTATGTTGGCAGCAATGGTAGATGATGTTGGCAAAAGAGGCCAGACATGCATGTCATTCAGCCAGTGAATTTCATGTCAACATATTGTTTCTCACAGATGGTGAAGTTTTTGATTATTTTTCCATCTTTCTTTTGAGAATTCCAAAGACAACTGCTGCTTCATGAGAGATTTTACATTTTTTAGTCAGCAATAGCTTGTACAAGACATCATACTTGATGTCCACTATTTGGAGTTAGTACTATGTACTACACAGGGTGTAGCATGCAGTTCAACCATTTTTTTTACAGATACATAAAGTAACATATTTCAGCAAACATTATGGATTTTAGAATAACACTGAAAGAGACAACAAACTTAAACCAAATCAAGGGAAGACTAATGTTTAACATTGTTGTGTATATTATATATAGAAACACCATACAAACTGTTCATTTACAGTGTTCTGCTGTAATGTACAGGAAGGTTTGTACCACAGTGTCCTGGTAAAAGTGATGCATTGTTCCACGGTATGCATACAGATAGAATTGTACCATAGTATATAAGTAAATCTCATACTGTGTTTTGTACAGACAGGATTTACCACAATATATATGTACCAGTAGAACAGTACAACTCTTGTGACAATTATAACACAAGCAAATAACTTTAAATATAGGCATGGAAACAAAGATGGAAAAATTATTGTAGACAGCATAAAAGGCAGATATGAGTGAAGCTTGAATAATATCAAGTATTGTCAGAAGAACTGAAGGTAAATGTCATTCCACCTCTAATTCCATCTTCCACCTTTAATTCCCAATGGAATTTATTTCCATTGCCAGTTCCTGTGGTGACTAAAATATTACGGATAATCAACCTAAACTTTAAAATGGAAGCTACAGTTTTAAAGTAGGTCTCTATAAACCCAAGGTTTTAGCCAGAGCACATTGAAATGTATTCAGACATGTATGGGATAGGTGTTATAAGAAAATATTTATGTGTAGTTTCCCACTGCCTACTTCTGGTGGGATTCCAATGGAAAATATTTTAAAAAATATTGAGAGATAAATAGTACTTTCTGGTGAATTCTGAATGCACAATACTGAGTAGTGGATTCTTGGACTATGATTTGTCATTCTTTTTTGTCTTAGTTTTATGTCTGAGTGTTCACAGATTGACTATTGCTAGTGTTTAAAAGATATACAGAGCACTGTTCATTGTTTGGTATTTCAAGTCATTTGTTTATTCTTTTTAAATGTTGATATTTTTAGTTGGAATCATATATCCTTGGAAATTGTTATAATTTTGGTTACCTTTGTTTTGTACGAACATTGGTACAAACAATTCAGGCTTAGTACTTCAGTCTTCAGTTTAATGAAGCCATTTTTGAATTGACTGAATTTTCAACATTGATGTTCTAGCAGAGATTTTTGGAGGAATGCACAAAAAGTAATGCTTTCCTGGCAATGGTAGTCTTGAGGAAATTTTTTGATTTTGAGGGAAACAATTGAGAATAAATTTGTGATTGTATATTTTAGGTGATGTGGATGATGGGGATACAGTCATGGACTACATGGAGCAAGAGAGGGCCAGGGGAATCACCATCACTTCTGCAGCCATTACTTTTATGTGGAAGAAGTTCAAAATGAACCTGATAGACACACCTGGTAAGGGTCGGGAAGACATTCAGTTGCTATCATAATGCACCAGCATCTAGTAGGGGGGCAAGGAAGACTTTCAGAGTGCTATCAAAATGAATCAGCAGATTCTTGAGGGGAAAAAAGATTTTGTGAAATTGTCGCAATTCTAAGGGCTCCTCATCAAGAGGCATGATCATCTCATGATAAAAATCATCCCTTATTATGTACCTAGTCATCCTAAGATTTAAAAAACTGAGTATCTCATGATAAAAATCATCTCTTATTATGTCCCTAGTCATCCTAAGATTTAAAAAAGTGAGCATCTCATGATAAAAATCAACTCTTATTATGTCCCTAGTCAACCTAAGATTTTAGAAAAATAAGCTTCTCATGATAAAAATCATCCCTTATTATGTCCCTAGTCATCGTAAAATTTAAATTAAAAAAAACCCAAGAGCTACTTTGCTTGATATTTAGCATTAGGAACTTGCTTGCACTAGCAACAGGGGACGCCACTAGAGGGCACTGGCAATCAAGATTAATGTTTTCTCAAAATGTCAACCTCATTACACCTGGTACTTTCTCCGCTTTAATATGTAAAAAGCCGACAGTATTACATCCGAATGTGATCATGGTTGAAAAGTCAAACGGCTATATTTAGCGTATATGACACTGGGTCATTTCTACAACTTATTCAGCGGAAAAAAACAAAAACCAAATTTTTCCAAACGCTGAAAAACTAAATAAACGAACATATACGCTCACCTTCGCCTACTTTTTAAATATTTTGGAGCTCTTTCTACGCGAATAATGGTAAAATGTGTGCGAATATTTGCGGAAAACCCACAAATTATGTCTTTTTCTAAGGTCACCCATGCCAGCAAGAACGGTAACTCTTCCCGGCACATGGGTACGTACAAAATGTAAACAATGACAACAATATGACATAATTTGGGTTCAAAAACACACGAAAACTTGATTGTTTGAAAAGGCAGACGTTTATAGCAAGGAATCGGATTATACAGACGTACTGTCATTCATTATACCAAACTTATTACAAAATATTTGTACAACTTTTGTTGTGTAATATATTTTCGAGGTTAGAAACTCGACGGGAGTATCACTCACCGATTCAGTGATACTAGACGTATTGTTAATATGTATGTGATTGTGATCACTGAGATATTATCAATGTCAGGTCATCTGTTCTACGTATGATTCTTATCTAGAGACACTGGTATTAAAATTTAAAGGTTCATGTTTAGTAGGGGCAGAAAAGAGGTAAAAGTTCAACTATTTTGAAGAATGAAAACAAATTCATTTAAAATTATCATGCCATTTTTTGTGAATATCAATATGAATATTGTCATCATAAGCCAAGGAATAGAGAATCGATCTGTAGTATTTCTCCATTTAAACAAATACATAATCATAAATATTTCTTGAGAACCAACTCAGTGCCAGTTTCTTCTCTATCTCTGTTACCACAATTGTCTTTACTTCATGAACTATGTAATAATGCTCAAAACAATGGTCAGAATTATTATGAAAATATTGCAAATTTAGGAAAACCAAAATTTAATGTTGTACCATCCTAAGTTGACACTATAGAAATCCTGACTTATTGTAATGAAAACTTAGTGGAAAACCTTTTGTCATTGATTTTATTTTATAGATATGACAACTGACCAAATATATCTTATGATAACTAAATTCTAAAGTAGCAATCGTTATTTACTAAATTGTGATTTCAGATAAATGTATACATGTACAAGAACACTGTAATGAATATGCACAATTGGTTTTAAGAGTAACATACAATTTCAACTTGGTATGACTCATGATTATGCTATTTCATGCAAAAATGTTAGGGGGCATGTGATAAAAAGGCACAGAAGGTCTTCAGAAGTACCTGGAACATAGAAAAAGTAAATTTATTCTTGAAGCTAAATGTTCACAACACATTTATATATAACCATATGTAAAAAAATATGCAACTTTCAGCATGAAGTAACATGAGGTCAAAGAATTTTCAATAAGCGACTAAAGACCAATATTAAAAATGGTGGACGGTACATGTGTTTGAATGCTTCCTGTGAATTTGTTTGAAAAGATATAATAAAGATAGGCTCATTTTTGAAATCTGTACACTCTAATTAAGCAGAAAATATTCCATTTTAAAAGCAACATATAATTTCAACTTGTGTATGACTCAAAAATATAGTATTTCATGCAAAATTGTTGGGGGGGGGGATAAAAAGGCACAGGGGGTTTGCTGAATTACCTGGAACATATAAAAAGTATAAAAAGTAAATTTATTCTTAAAGCTGAATGTTCACAAAACATTTCTATATAAAATATATGTAAGAACTATGCAAATTTCAGCTTGAAATAACATGAGGTCAAGAATTTTCAAAAATTGCCAAAGACCAATATTAAAAATGGTGGATGGTACATGTGTTTGAATGCTTCCTGTGAATTTATTTGAAAAGATATCATAAAGATGGGTTCATTTTTGAAATCTGCACACTCAAATTAAGCAGAAAACATTCCATTTTAAAAGCAACATATAATTTCAACTTGTATATGACTCAAAAATATAGTATTTCATGCAAAAAAGTTGGGGGGGGTTGATAAAAAGGCACAAGGGGGCTTCTGAATTACCTGGAACATATAAAAAGTCAATTTATTCTTAAAGCTGAGTGTTCACAAAACATTTTTATATAAAATATATATAAGAAATATGCAAATTTCAGCTTGAAATAACATGAGGTCACGAATTTTCAAAAATTGCCAAAGACCAATATTAAAAATGGTGGATGGTACATGTGTTTGAATGCTTCCTGTGAATTTATTTGAAAAGATATCATAAAGATGGGTTCATTTTTGAAATCTGCACACTCAAATTAAGCAGAAAACATTCCATTTTAAAAGCAACATTTAATTTCAACTTGTATATGACTCAAAAATATAGTATTTCATGCAAAAAAGTTGGCGGGGGGTTGATAAAAAGGCACAAGGGGGCTTCTGAATTACCCGGAACATATAAAAAGTCAATCTGTTCTTAAAGCTGAGTGTTCACAAAACATTTTTATATAAAATATATATAAGAAATATGCAAATTTCAGCTTGAAATAACATGAGGTCACGAATTTTCAAAAATTGCCAAAGACCAATATTAAAAATGGTGGATGGTACATGTGTTTGAATGCTTCCTGTGAATTTATTTGAAAAGATATCATAAAGATGGGTTCATTTTTGAAATCTGCACACTCAAATTAAGCAGAAAACATTCCATTTTAAAAGCAACATATAATTTCAACTTGTATATGACTCAAAAATATAGTATTTCATGCAAAAAAGTTGGGGGGGGGTTGATAAAAAGGCACAAGGGGGCTTCTGAATTACCTGGAACATATAAAAAGTCAATCTATTCTTAAAGCTGAGTGTTCACAAAACATTTTTATATAAAATATATATAAGAAATATGCAAATTTCAGCTTGAAATAACATGAGGTCACGAATTTTCAAAAATTGCCAAAGACCAATATTAAAAATGGTGGATGGTACATGTGTTTGAATGCTTCCTGTGAATTTATTTGAAAAGATATCATAAAGATGGGTTCATTTTTGAAATCTGCACACTCAAATTATGCAGAAAACATTACATTTTTATATATTCTGTAATTATGAAAAAATCATCCCCTGTTGCAACTTGGACTTTACGGGCAGTGGGCAATATAAAATTTGCAAGGGAAGATTTAAAACACTCACACCTTCATGAATCTTCCTACTTATGGGAGAAATAGGGTGGTAGTAACATGACATCACAGGGTGGAAGTCTTCAGCCAGGCATAGGGATTCCAAGATGAACTCAATGGCTGCATGTTAAAGACCAGGGTGAATCATACGGTAATATGGATATCAGCTGTCTAAAGCCTGGAGAGGATGGGCTTCATCAGTTTGCAGCTGTCCATGATATGCCAAAGACTAGATTTGTCACAGCCCAGGTTACCAATGTCTGCACCATCCAGTGGACACCAGGATGGAGGTGACAAGTATGCCACTGGTTCAATGGCCATCAAAGTACAGGCAAGAAATAACACCACTGGAACATGGAATGTCAGGACATTAAGACCAGCATGCAAACTCTAGGAACTAACCTATGAGAGATGGTAAGATGCCAATGGCACCTCCTTGGACTTGGCAAGAAGATTAGGTGAGAGATCAACAATTGAAGGACACAGGATTTACTTCATTGGACATGAAGACAAGTATGAACATGGATTTAATTTATGGTATATAAGGACATTGTGATTGCAGTCATGAGTTGCTGACCAGTTTCTAACAGGATGATTACCATACACTTTAGGGCATCTCCCTTCAACATCACCATCATAGAGGATTATGCTTCAACATCTAAACATGATGACGAGGAAGTGGATGCATTCTGCGACCAGCTTCAAACTCTCATTGACCAGACATCCAAGGAGGATATTCTAGTTCTACAAGCAGACTGGAATGCCAGAGTAGGAGAAAAGACACAGGCAGACTGTTAAGAAGTCAGTGGTCCATACTGTAATAAGCAGACCAATGAGAGAGAACTGAAGCTCCTGGACTTTGCCACCTACAATAACCTGGTGCTAATGAATACCCTTGGCCCCCACAATCCAGAAGATGGACGTGGAATAGTCCAGACAAAAAACATAACAACAAGGTTGATTACATCTTTGTGAAAAAGTGCTTCTGGTCTAGCGTCAACATTGCCAGAATGAGTAGCTTCCAAGGAGATGACATGGGAAGTGACCATGACTTGCAGATGATGACTATCAAACTTTGTCTGAGGAAAACCTGAAACTGATACAGGTTAGGATTAGGAGTTTTTTGGACCTGAAAACTTAGAGATCCATGCATGGCACAAGCATGTGAGGCATCAATAGCTGGCAAATTTGCACCACTCACAATTCTGGGTGCTGAAGAAATGAACCAATACTTCTTGATCACCACCTTCAACATGGCAATAATAGACAAGATCCTTGGCAAGCATTGTAGGATAAAGAATGACTGGGTCACAGCAGACCCCTATGTTGCTGAGGAGAAAACTGAGGAGGAAGCAGGAGAAAAGGAGGATCCAGGGCATTACAGACCAATATCAATTCTACCTGTATTGTCAAAATGTTTGAAAAGCATGTAGCCATTCAGGTCTATAAATTGTTTGAAGCATACTCTCTATTTCATAAAATGCAATCAGGATTTAGAAAGTATCACTCGTGCCAAACAGAACTTACCAAATTAATTGATCTTTAGCTGATGGAAATGGATAATGGACATATGACTGGGATTGTTTTCTTTGACTTCAAGAAAGCCTTTGATCTTGTTGATCATGAAATTCTCCTGCAGAAGTTGAAGTGTTACAGGTTTGACAATCCTTCTTTAAACTGGTTTAGAACATACCTAAACCAAAAGTCTCAACAAGTAAGCATTGGCAGTATTAGATCTCAGGCTTGCACTATTCATTCAGGGGTCCCTCAAGGCTCAGTTTTTGTGCCCTCTCCTCTTCCTTATCTATATCAATGATCTACCATTAAATAGTGAATCCACAAATACAGATCTGTTTGCAGACAATGCAACCTTGTATACATCTAGTTCTGATACTGAAGTTATCCAAGCAAGATTAAACTCAGACCCTATTAGAGTCCAAAACTGGGCACAACAAAATGTACCACTCCCTCGATAACACGTACCCTGATAACCCCCGAACCCGCTTATAATGTGGGGTCAGGCATGGCTCCCGTTTTTAAAACCAGAAAATACCACAAAAATTGATCCCTATTTGT
Organism: Sinohyriopsis cumingii; assembly: GCA_028554795.2. Taxonomy (NCBI): domain Eukaryota; kingdom Metazoa; phylum Mollusca; class Bivalvia; order Unionida; family Unionidae; genus Sinohyriopsis; species Sinohyriopsis cumingii. The sequence goes on along the minus strand of CM068825.1, from coordinate 15,140,364 downwards.
TGAACTTGAAGAAAACTGCAATCGAAATTGGTAATGGAAACTTTAATGTATCGCTCCTTTTATCATCGAAAACAGTAAATAGGACCTGGAAATTTTAATCAGCACTTTGAAATATCAAATTTAAAGATAGGTCATACAATTTTTTACATTTTCTTTCCAAGCGACATTCTTAGTACACCGCAATTAACGATTTTTAAGGAAATTTAGATCAATGAAAATGTCACTTATGCCGAGTGGAGAAGTGCTTTAATAAATAAATACAAATTAAATAATTTTTTTATCAATTGAAATTTGTGTTCTAGTTCTATCTTTTAGTTCCTTTTAAGTGTAATTTTCATAAATGGAATGTGTCCTCTTGTAATTAAACGTAAAATGCATCAGTCTACCGTAATAGCTATGGCTGCGAGCATTTCTCTGATTAAGTGCCGACTCTGTTTTGATAACTGACTTCCGGAAGTATTTGCTGTATTGTTGCACTAAAGTAAAAGCTGGCCTCCTTTTATTACCATGTTAAGTATGTCTTTTGAATCAAATAAAGGAGTTGGAATAAAAGAAAAGTTAAAAGGAACGAAAATCCAACAAAACTTAAAATCTAGTGCCCTCGGTTGTATATCAGGTGAACTCACTTCATTTGATCAATCAAACACTTATAAATGTTATTTTGTATGTAACATAAACTCCCTTAAATTAACCAACTCTTTCATAACTGTGATCAAAGACAACAAGGCAGCCAAGCGAAATGAATACTTCATAAAATAAAGAGCTTGATTTCACAGATATGGATCATTCTTGAACTGGCAATGGTAAGAAGTTTCATTATTACTTCCAGTGAAATCATGACATCAATATTGTACTAATTGAACAATGAAAAAATTGAGTTTCAACATAAACGATTGTCTTATGAAATAAATGTTGTGTGTTTTTAAAAAAAAGGAATCTTGTTTGGTGGTGTATCAACAGTTAGTCTAGTTCCCTGCTCTGTGGACTCCCGATTTGGCAGGATAATATTAAACACCACTGTGGGAACCAGACTCATCAAGAAAACAAAAAGCAGTGATGTAACACACAGATTTTTTCATGTACATGTGAATGTTGTTGAAACCAGTTGGAACGATCTTTCATATGTTGGACATTTTGAAAATAAATGTTATTTAATCAGAATGACAAACAACTTCATTAGAAAAAACGCATTATTAAAAATTATTATTGACGTGATTGTAAAACGAGGATTTAGTCAATAAACAGCCCAGTTTCCTAATGCCACTCTCCCTATGGTTTTCTTGATGTAAAAATGATTTTTTTTTTCAATTTATGGAGGTCACTCTGTAACTTGTGCCTCACTTATAGTGTGGTCTATGTTTTTGGACCCCGTTGTGCGCAAGTTATCGAGGGAGAGGTGTAGGATGGTAATTACTGAAGGTAAAACAAAATGTATGATTTTGTGGACATCACAAAAGCTACACAAGTCAGGGAACCTAAAACTATCTCTTGCAATAAATAATCATCCATTAGAAAATGTCAAACATGAAAGGCTTGTAAATTTGTCCGTAGATAATAATTTATTATGGAATGACCATATTGATAAGCTTTGTAAAACACTGTCATCCAGAATTGCCCTACTCGGCAGAATCAAGAAATGTTTACCTATGGAAACTTGCAATCTATACTACAAGTCATATATTCTTCCAACAATGGATTATTATTCAAATGTATGGGGAAGCTGTGCTAAATCTGAGCTTGACAGGATTTATAAAATTCATAAATGAGCAGCATGCATAATTTTATATAAATTTATTGATCATCCCTCAAAAGCATTATTTACAGAATTCAGATGGTTCACAATATATGACAGGATAGATTTTCACAAGGCAGTTCTTTCATATAAATGTCTACATGGAACTGCACCAGAGTATCTTCAGGACTTATTCAGGTCTTTTTCAACACAATACCAGTTGAGATCAATATCACATGGAAACCTAGCACCCAAACCAAGAACAGCAACTTAAAATGAACTTCCAAAACTCTGGTACAGTTCTCTGGAACAAGCTTCCACTACATGTAAAATCTCCTGAAAATATTAGAGTATTTAAGAAGAGATATCATGATTTGTATGTGTTTCTAATAGATAATGGAATTTAGTATTTTAATATTAATCATGTTAAAATAAACAGTAATTATTGCTATCTTTATATAATGTGCATTGTTATACTCTTCTTAAAAGGGCCTTAAGGGAGGATAGTCCTTGACTAATGAGTCACCCTCTATAAATAAAGCATTATTATTATTATCATTATTATTATTATTATTATTTTGAGCTGTTAATTCACTTCCCTTCTATCTCACCTGGACCACCAATTTCCAGTCAATACCCCTGCCCCCCCCCCCCCCGTTTCTGGTGACTTAGGGTCCATGACTCCCACTGCAAAAGGTCTGCAGGAGCTCTGTTTGAATCCATTTTACATACAGATGAAAAATGAAACACTGTTTTGCAATAATAATTTTGATGTTTTTTTCTGCATTTTCTTATGTGTTATATGTCCGGTTGAAGCTCGAGTATTAATAACTTAAACAAAACGAATAAGGCTTATTTATTAAATTTCTTAACAAAAATTCTCAGTTTGTCCGAGTACTGCTAAATATTTATGTTATGCTGATAGTTCTGAGATGGATAACTTATTTGGTTTTCAATATCTGGATGGAATGCAGTATTTTACCTGATGTTTCTCAAATGTATTCACAAACTTTAAGATTCAAAAGATTTGATTTTCATGTGCAAAAGTAGAAGTGTTACAAAGAAAATAGTTTTGTGGTCCTTTGCATACCCTCTGAAAGTTTCATCATTAAACCCCCCAAAAATCTAGACAGGCTGAGAAACAATAATGTCTTCTTGTTGTTCACATACTTTTTCAAAGTGGGCCTCAAGTGGACGAGTGGTTTTAAGCACTCACCGTTCCGGATCACTGCCATCTCACCTCAGTCTGTGTGGTTTCGAGTCTCAGGCTTGGCTAACATGGGTACATGACAAAGCTTGCCAGTAGCTTTTCGTTTATCTGTGGTTCTTCCCAGTGTTTGCCAGGGTTCTTCCTCCACCAGTTATACTGGCCACCATGTGTAGCCTATCTTGTGCTGAAAAATGGTGTTAAACCCTACAACAACAACAACAACAACTTATATATGTGAACTTTGAAAACCTGCTGGTGATGTATGCTTTTGTATTTGAATTATTTTAAGTGTACCTACTTTTTTATAATTTATTCAAGCCATCATACAATAAAATTAGTGGGTTGGGAGAGGAGCATGCATGGTGTAAGAATAACTGAAGAAGTCATATTGACAATACTGCCAGTTAAATTTACATTACCTTCCATTTCGGGGCCCCGAGTGGCCGAGTGGTCTAAATCGCTCTCCATTACGGATCACTTCCATTTCACCTCTGTCTGCGTGGGTTTGAGGCTAGGATTCGGCCAATGTGGGTATGTGAGAAGGCTTGCCAGTAGCTTCTCGTGGGTCGGTGGTTCTTCCCGGGGTTTTCCAGGGTTCTTCCTCCACCATTAATACTGGCCGCCATGAATAGCCTATCGTGTGCTGAAAAATGGCGTTAAACCCAACAACAACAACAACAACAACCTTCCATTTCGACTGCTGTCATGGCCTAGTGGTTAGAGCATCCGCATCAGATGCGGGACGTCGTGGGTTTGAACCCCGGCCAAGTCATACTAAAGACTTGTACAAATGATACTATCAGCTGGCTTGCTAGGCGCTCAGCTTTTAAAGAGATTAGTGTTAGGACTGGTCAGCCTGGTATCAAGATAATATGACTGATTGGGACATGCTATATGTCTGTGACATGATGCCCCAGTGCTAGTCATCACTATAAAATGCTACACTGCAGACATCATAGCAATATGACTGACAAATTGTTAAAGCTACATTAAATATCTAAAACACACACACACACACACACACGCGCGTGCCTTCCATTTCATTCTAGTCATGTTTTGAAAGAGACAAAGATAGAAGTGAACATTACTATTTATACCTTAGATAATCAGCTGATTTTGTCTCTGCAGGTCATGTGGATTTTACAGTGGAGGTTGAGAGAGCTCTACGGGTTCTGGATGGAGCTGTAGCCATCCTGGATGCCTCAGCAGGTATTAATAGAGAGATCACACATAGATCGAAAGACTGTCAGGTTTAATTTCAGCAATTAACAGAGAGGAGATCAGGCTTAGGTTTGAAAATAGTGTGGTAAAAATTTCAACTGTTGACAGAGTAGACCATGCTTAGTTCAGAATATTGTCATTTATAAATTTCCAGCTTCGTCAGAGAATAGACCATGTTTATTCCATAAGGTTACCAGGTTTAAATTTCAGCCATTGACAGAGAGATAATGCTTGGTTCACAAGATTGTCAGGTTCACTTTTGAGCCATGTCCTGACAGTATTGCTAAAAGTACCATATTTACCATATATTGTGACACCGCATATATGTAGAGTCACCATTGCATCAGTTTGTAAAGAAACTTTTTTATATGTACTTATGTTCTGTAAAAAAAAATCTTTTGTGCTTAGTAATTTGGGACACTTGTTCCAAATCATGATATCAATTTTTAGCTGGCAAAAATGATTAATAGAGAGTATCAGTTATTGGATTTGAAAATGAAGAAATTAATAATAATAGTTTGCATGGTCAAAAATGCTGTCAGACTTTTTTTTTAAAATTAAGCTAAAAAGCTGCTTTCACTGTTGTTTATTTATTTGTTTCTTTGTAACTGCAGACATTTTAAGAACAAGAGTTCTGATAAGGGGTCATATGTTCATATGAAAGCAATTTCAACTTTAAGCTTCTACAGAGTGTCTTGTTCAGTTTTCAGCATTTTTGCAACAATTGATGAGAGAGAGTGTGAGTGTCTATATATATGTAGAGAAAGATTTACTGATGAAAGCTGCTGAGATAGATAGTGAAAGTACAGAATGAATGATAAACATCTTAATTCCAAAACTCTAAACCTTTCATTTACACTGCAAATATCAGAGAACATAATGTAAGTACTGCTGAACAAACATGCATACAGGTACTATGTTTAATTGAAACTCTTTAAGCAATCTAGATTCTTAATTGCAAACTCAATTTTCTTGGGTTCATCCCCATAACACTTCTCCACATCGCTGCTGATGCCCATTTCAACACATTCAGCAATTGTAATGATATTGCCTACATGTCTTTTCAAGTTGCAGTTAATACACAGAGCAGCCATTTTGAAAATCTTGGTATTATTGCTATTCCTTCAGAATGGAGCCATATCAGTATGGGGTTTTCACCATGATGTCTAGTTGGTCCTAAATGAAAATGGTTCCAGTCTGTTGTCCGATATGCCTGCCACAGTGGCCATCTTGAAAATCTTTTTATTGCTAATCCTCCTGAATGAAAAGTAATATTGACTATCCAAATGAAAATGGTCCTGCTCTAATGTCCAATATGTCACAACAACAGCTGTGTTGAAATGTTGTTATCACTACTCCTTCTGAGCTAAACAACTTATTAATAATTTGTCCATTTGATGCCATTCAGACATTCACTCTGCTTTCCACACTGGCCAACTCGAAAATCTTGCTGTCACTTTGTCTCCTTAATGAATTGCCATGTCAGCATGGGTTTGCAATGAAAAAGTTTTTTGGTTGGTTGTTCTTTCTAAAAGGGATATTTTTTATTGTTTCATTCCTCTCAAGAGAAATTTATTTTAAGTAAGAAAAAGAATGGCATAATGTCCTTGTTGTTATTCTAAAAATCAGAGCAAGATAAAATGTTTTCAAGCATGAACCCATCTTAGAAAATTAAATGGTCCCTTCCTAATAAAGACTTTAACTTCAGTGGATGTTCTACAGAATCAAAGCAGTAACCTTTGTCAACACTGTCATAAAATATTAGCTTTGGAAAATGATGTAAGTTTCAACTTATGAACAGTGCATTCTATCAACAGTGCATTCTATCACATGAAGCCCTCGGACTTGGCATGTTGTACTTAACAACTACAATTATGGTCCTGTCATTAATAATGGAAGTTTGATAATTGTTCCTAATCAGTGTATTGTTCAGATGAATAATGATGTAGACAGTAGTCAAATCTCAGATGTTTACAAACATACCAATTACTATTCAAAGAAATTAGTTTCCACAGTAACAAACAGGAAATTGCATCAAAATAATTATAAGAATAATATGTATGTTATTTCTAGGTTACCGGTACTGTCATATTGTTTTTATATTTTTCCCTTACAAAAATGAGCAAATAATAGGATACATGTAGAGAAATCCACACAGAATGCCCTAAATTTTGCTGGAAATTAAAATCTGTGAACATCTTAGATTTTACTATAGTCCACATCTTGTGATGCAAATGTTTTATGACAGTGTTTACAGTGGTATACTGCCTTGATTTTTGCAGAACATGCACTAAAGTCAAGTCTGTATTAGGGAGACACCATTTAAATTTCTACTGGGGAGGGTGGGGGGAATTAATGCTTGAAAAAAGGACTAAATACTTTGTTTGCTTTAAGTGTAAATTCATTGCTTTCTGTCTTGTTGTTTGTTTTAGTGACTGTAATCTGGAATTTAATTGTCAATACTTCAAACCATTACTTTTCATGTTTAACAGTGGGTAAAAAGTATACACTGTTCAAGGAAAGTTCTGCCTATCATCAAGTCAGTGCATGAGTTTGTTAAGATTTCATTTAATAAAGTTAAAGTGTAAACTTGTTGCAAAAAGAAGTCGATCAACCTTTCCTAAATTAAAAATGTTCAGTACTATTAATACAGTTCATGAAGCATTTCAATATGTTAATATTATCTCAAATTTAATTTGGCATTATGTTTATTACATTATTTTCATTAGAGCTTGGAAATGTTTATAATCAGCTGATAACAATATAAAACTGTGCCTCTCTTTCTCTCTGAATCTCTAAGAAAATGCTTGTAAGGATTATACACAGTAAACCACACCCATTTGATAGAAACTATGTTCATTCTGCAGTGTTCATATGCAACAACTGCGAGAAAGCATGGTGTACAGAACAATTCTCCACAAGTCGCCACAGCAGCTCTGTCATTACTTGCAGAGAGATGGTGGAGTTTTTTTTTTTCCTATTCCTCTCTACTCTCCACCTACACCATAAAGCATGGGGTTTCAAAGATTGCTTGAGCTGTACTGTACATTGTGTTAAAAAAGCATTGTGTTTTTCTTATTATGTACTCCTGCATGAAAGAATATATCATAGAATCAACAAACTCTTCTGACATTTCCATTTCATAATCATATTTTCATCACTTTTAGAACTGCTGTCATTGGACTCATCACAACTTAATTCTGGTTATTTTGAAACACACTTTTAATTTTGTTTACCTTGCTTATTTTGATGTACTGTCAGTTGTAAATCCTACTTGTTTCTCTTTTATAATGGTCTCCACTTCAAATGTTTTGAAGATCTGTTTGACATGTTGATATATGTCTTGTCTGTCTGAGGAATTTGCAGGTCAAGTATGAAAACGCTTCCTCAATTTGACCCTGGTTGCATTTTCAAACAAGTATGTTCTCAAGGTCATATGAGTGAAGTCATTTGTATCAGTCTTGAGACTGCGAAATCTGAATGTCTCCAGCTTCTTTGCTGCACTTTGACAGTATTACCAGTGTGAATTATAAATGTGTCTGCTGGCTTATCATTCTGATAGTTTCAACTAACACTGACGCCATTTGCTTTGGTCATTGAAATACAGTTCTGTTGATATTAAAGGTCAGGTGACATTTTGCTAGGGTATGTGCAGTTATAAATTTCATAGCCAGTCTGTCTTTTTTGCTTGCTGTAGCTTGAATAAACACTGACCTGCTGCACTTGTTGCCACTGGTTTGATTGCAGCTTTTTAAAAAGAGAAATGCATCTAATATGCATTTGAGAATCTGGATGAGGATTTATGGCATCAGGTTTGAAGTTGTCCATTCCTTTGTGGTTAGAGTATTTGCCTCTGATGCAGGAGGTTGGAGGTTTGATCCCCAGTCAAGTCATACCAAAGATTTATAAAAATTATACTAACAGATGCCTCACTAGGTGCTCAACATTAAGAGGTTATTGTTAGGACTGGTTGGCCTGGTGTCAGAATAATGTGACTGGGTGGGACGTGATGCTACATGTCTGTGGCATGATGCCCCAGTGCGAGACATAACTATAAACTGCCACACTGCAGACATCATAGTGATATGATTGAAAAATTGGTAAAACTATGTTAAAAATCAAAAAAACATGCCACATGCCAACACACATGTTTCTTTGACAATTAGTGAGGGTTCATCAACTGTTGAATTTGTTTACATGAAGAACAGAACATAATTTGTTTCTCATCCCACCTCAGCCATTAAGATTCTTTCTTCCATTTAGGTTGAAAGGAATGCTGTCGACTAGTTTTTTCATACAAACATTTAGCTTGCTCAGATTGAGATTCATCTGGTATAGGCAGGAGCCTTTAGTCAGACCTGAATTCCTCAAAATGTGATAGAAAATTCATTCATTTGTTATGAATTGAATTTGTTACCAAAAGTAGAAACAAAATAGGATGATGTCACAAAGCAATTAATTTGGATACTTAGCAACTTTAATAATTCAGTGCCATCCATCCACTACATGAGGGCTTGAATATTTCGTCCTAAAACGTGTGTCACACGCTGTTTGAAGTAGATAGCCAATCAGATATGTCCGATAAGGATGGTACTAATGAGTCTTTACAGTTCAAATATCCATATCATTATTGAAAATTCAAAATGGAAGACAAGCTATTTCAGTGTTAACAAGTTATCTTATTTTCTCCACTGGATGTGTTTTCTCTAACAACGCCATCTTTTCACTCCATAAAGAAAGACAATAATTAACTCAAACAATCCAGTTATTATTTTCCACCTTTCTCCATTTGCTGCTCAACAACACTGAATTATTTAAGTTAGGAAATAATACTCATGCATTGATTTCTGGTCTGATGCGTTTGAATTGACTCTGCCTTACGACATGGAGAGAGGCAGAATATAAGAACTGGATTATTCTGTTTAGATACTTGGCATTTCAGATATGATGAAAAGACAATAGATTTTGGACAATAGTATTTTATGTTTGCATCAGCATTTTTGTTTGCATTTTTAATTTCATTTAATATTTACTGGTCCAAGTAGAAAAACATTGGATGTTGGCCTGGGGCTCATGTGCTGGCACTTATTTTTAAGATGTAAATTTAAATATCTGCTTTTATAAGCCCTATGTATTTTAATATGATAGTGCCTCTTTTGCTTTAAAAATGGACAGCTGCGTAATGATTTACTTTATTAAATAGATTTCTTTGTTTTAATGAAGTTTAATCATTGTGAAATACTGTTTCATTTCCATAGAAACATAAAGTAAGAATAGCTTTATTTTCCTATCCATTTTGTGACAGTATATCTTGCAGAAAATTCTTGATGTCAATAATTATAATGATCTCATGGATGTATGGTGTTTATCTTTTTCAGGAGTTGAAGCACAGACTTTGACAGTATGGAGACAGGCAGATCACTATGACATTCCTCGCATTGTATTTCTTAACAAGATGGACAAAATGGGGGCTAACTTGGATCTTTGTTTGAAGTCCCTCCGTGAGAGATTCCATGTGGAACCACTCCTTGTCAATTTTCCAGTTGGTATAGAGAAAACATTTAAAGGTGTTGTAAACTTGATCAGTATGGAAGCTTTAATCTGGGACTCCCAGAAGTCACCAGATGGGAGAGTTTATGACAGAATTCCATTGCATGAAATCCAGGATCAGTCTATAGTAGAAAAATGTGAATTAGCTAGAATTCAGTTATTGGAGCAATTAGCAGATTTGGATGACAGGATAGCTGAGCATATACTTTCTGATACAAATCTAGCAGAAGTACCAGAACAGGATATAAAATCTGCCTTGAGAAAGGTTACCCTTCAAAGACATGCTGTAGTAGTGTTGTGTGGTAGTTCTCTGAAAAACAAGGGTGTGCAAGAGTTGATGGATGCTGTGGTAGATTATCTCCCTTCTCCCCTGGATGTAAAGTATGATTTTACAGATTATTACAGAGATGACTTGTGTGCATTGGCTTTTAAAATTATTCATGACAAGATCAGAGGTCCACTAACATTTCTGAGGATTTATTCAGGCACTATCAAGAACACTGGTACTCTCTACAACATCAACATGGGTTGTGAGGAGAAGATAAGTCGTCTTCTGCAGGTGTATGCCAATCACTATAAGGAAATCAACCAAGCTGGGGCTGGAAACATTGTCTGTCTGTCAGGTTTTCTCTCTGTAAGTGCTTATGTTTTTTGGTCTGCACATTTTGCTTTTCTTTGAAAAATTGTGTAGCATATTGTTAGAACAGATGAGAGCTGCAATCAGTGACCTAAATAGTAGCATAAGATTTCTGAGCTGTAGAAATGGGTCATCAGTACCCCTTGCATGTGTTAGAACTTGAACTAAACCTGGGATTGCACTGATTAAATTGATTGACATATATTTGACAACTTACAATATCCTTTCCAATTTATCTTGAACTAGAATTTTAGGTTGCTTTCCCTCTTTTATGAAAACTTTCAAGCTGATGAATTATCACTCAGAAATGTCCAAGAGTTGTGCAGAAGCAATAATTGTCACAAAATATCAAGGGAGACTTATATTTTTCCTTGTCTGTACATAGTCACAATCAATAAGGTACTTTATGAGCTATGGAACCAGTCTGTGTGTGATTGTATATTAAGTACTTTGTTTTAGAAATGAAAGTTACTGATTAGCTGAAAATAATTACCCAAAAATATTGTTTTAATTTTCAAAAGAAACCTACATTTAAATACAATAATCGGCTTGACTGTAAAACCATCTTCATTTTGTTGCCATATATGCATAGTACAGCCATCCACCATTGTAATAATACTTGGATCCATATATGCATAGTACAGCCATCCACCATTATAATAATACTTGGATCCATATATGCATAGTACAGCCATCCACCATTATAATAATAATACTTGGATCCATATATGCATAGTACAGCCATCCACCATTATAACACTACTTGGATCCATATATGCATAGTACAGCCATCCACCATTATAACACTACTTGGATCCATATATGCATAGTACAGCTGTCCCCATTGTTACACAATACTTGGTCCCATATATGCATAGTACAGCCATCCCCTGTTATAACAATGCTTGGATCCATATATGCATAGTACAGCCATCCACCTTTATAACAATACTTGGATCCATATATGCATATTACAGTCATCCCCCATTATAACAATACTTGGATCCATATATACATAGTACAGCCATCCCCCATTATAAATACTTGGCTCCATCTATGCGTAGTACAGCCATCCACCATTATAACAATGCTTGGATCCATATATGCATAATACAGCCATCCACCATTATAACAATGCTTGGATCCATATATGCATATTACAGCCATCCCCCATTATAACAATACTTGGATCCATATATGCATAGTACAGCCATCCCCCATTATAACAATACTTGGATCCATCTATGCATAGTACAGCCATCCACCATTGTAACACGACTTGGATCCATATATGCATATTAAGGCCATTCCCCATTATAACAATACTTGGATTCATATATGGATTGTACAGCTGTCCCCATTGTTACACAATACTTGGTCCCATATATACATATTACAGCCAACCCCTGTTATTGCACACTAGTACAGCCATCCCCCATTATAACAGTACTTGGTAACATATATGCACATTATAGCCATCCCCCATTATAACACAGTACTTGGTCACATATATGCACAGTATAGCCATCCCCCATTATAACACAGTACTTAGTAACATAAATGCACAGTATAGCCGTCTCCCATTATAACAATATTTTGGATGCACAGTATAGCCATCTCCCATTATAACACAATACTTGAGTGTGTATATATATATATATATATATATATATATATATATATATATGCACAGTACAGCCGTTCCCCATTATTACACAATATTTTGGATCCATCTATGTACAGTACATCCTTTCCCCATCATAACACAACACTTGGATCCATATATGCACAGTACAGCTGTACCCCATTATAACAGAATATTTGGTCCCATATATGCACAGTACAGCCATCCCCCATTATAACAATACTTTGGTCTATATATTATGCAGACTGCATTTTATACAGAACTGCTGCCTCAGTCTTGATCAAGTACTGAACATGGTTTTCTTGGTACAACTTTAGTCCTTAGCAACTTGGTTTTGTGTTTTGTTAGATTTAAGTCACATTAGAACACCCAACTTAAAAGAATAAATCGATTTGCTTGATTTGCTGGAGTAGCATTAGTTCTAAAGGAAAACAAAATTAAAAGCATGTTTTTAATAGAATTGTATGGTTACTAAATACAACAGTTGGCATGGTTTGATGGTAAAAGTAACAAATTAGAGGCATTTGTAATTTCTGGAATGTTGTAGACTGTTAGGATGACAATATCTGATACTGAATATGATAGTGGCTTATTAGAGTCAAACTTGGACTGTTGTTGTTGTGGGGTCTAATGTCATTTTTAAGCACACAATAAACTATACATGGTGGCCAGTATTAATGGTGGAGGAAGAACCCTGGAAAACCCTGGAAAGAAACACAGACCCACAAGAAGCAACTGGCAAGCTTTCTCACATACCAACGTTGGCCAAATCCAAGACTCGAACCCATGCAGACAGAGGTGAGACACCAGTGATCCATAACGGAGAGCGCTTTAGACCACTCCACCACTCCGGGCCCCAAACTTGGACTTTAAAATAATGTCCTGGTGATGTCCAAATCAAGTATAGTGGTTATTTATGTAAAGTTTTCACATGTTGTGTGTTCTGAATTCCCCCCACCTGCACATGTAATTTTGGTACTGTGTCCAGAATTGTATTATAGCAAAGCAAGTTATAATGAGTTGAGCTGTATACCATCTTCATTGTTTTAAAAGTTTCCTGTTGGATAGATCGTGTCATAGGCTGTAAGCATCATTTGCTGGTGTTACCACACATGTATAGCAGTTTGGCCAAACATTAAAAATATGATCTATGGAAATTGAATTACTTGCTTCTGTCTTATAGCTACAGATAAACTGAGTGGAAAAGGACTTGGAAAAATATGCCCAGCCATTTTATCAGGAATTTGGGGTGAATTTGTTTGTAATTTTAGGAATAATTTGTCGGCTGGGTATGTTTTAGACATTTTTACTTACAGTACCAACTTTTAGTTGCACTGGATTTTAAAATCCTATCTTCGGATAGCTTAATAAAATGCTGCTTAATGCATTTTGTCAGCAGCATTATCAATGACATACCTCAAAAAATCAGTCACCAAGTTGGGCACATCAATGTATAAATAACATTTCTTGACTAGGAAATATGGAACTAGATAACGCAATTTTGAAAGTTAAGGAAGAAAAATGTAAAAATTTGTACAGTTAGTATTAAAAAAGTTCCTTTTTCCATGGTTTGTCAAACTGGGTACATCTGCATGGAGAAAAAAACCCACCACTAAACGAGTTTACTTGATCAGTGTAACTTGCTGATTTATGATAATTTTTTCTTCAGATTTCTCTGTACTTTTCATAAATTTTCTGGAATGTTTGACTGATTTTATCATTGGTGGATCTCTGTCCACCTTCAGACAGTGATGCAGATGGTTTAGGCAACAGTTTCCTTTGATACTTATAAAATACGTGGGATTAATGCCAAACTGGACCACTTGGTCTCCCAAAGAGGGTGAAAATTGAGGTCTGTGAAAGAGGAGCTGATGGTTTCAAGATTTACTTCCCTTTTCCATGGCAGTCACACTGAATGCTTAGTTCATGGAAACATTTGTTGACTTGCCTTTTGTGTTCATGTAAGCATTATCCTTACAATAGGATGCAGGGCAAATTATACTGATTTTATGTAAGCACATTTAAAAAGGAGTAGTATTTTAAGAAATGCACAAAGTGTGAATATTTTATATTGTCTTGAGCCTGTGTACTGATACCAGATTACCTCTAATTGTCAGAGTCATGTTACATTGTGTGTTGAAATTCATTTAACTTAGAACATATCCATATAGGAACCAAAATACTTTTTGCAGATATCTGGAAGTTTCAGAGGAAAACTTGTTCTTTTGTGAAAATTTATATTATCATTACAGCAGACTTCAGATTAAAATAAAATCCTTGATATCTTCAAAATCGTATCATAAGATACCCATGCTTTGCAGGAGCTACAAAGGAAATATGTAATCTATGCATAGTTAAGTCAGTAAAATGTAATCTATGCATAGTTAATTCAGTAAAATGTAATCTATGCATAGCTAAGTCAGTAAAATGTAATCTATGCATAGTTAAGTCAGTAAAAATGTAATCTATGCACAGCTAAGTCAGTAAAATGTAATCTATGCATAGTTAAGTCAGTAAAATGTAATCTATGCATAATTAAGTCAGTAAAATTTGAGTTTAGGTCACAAGCAACTAATTTATTTGCTACATTGGCTTTTTAAATTATGTATTTGAAAAGAACAAATGTTGCTGATTGGCTGAAAATAAATTACCTGGAAATAAAGATGAAATTTTGTTTAGAAGAATACTATGTTATTAATATGCTTGAACCTAGAACTGTGTTCATTCTATGGCTGTTGTGCATAGGTACAATATGTTATTTTCATTGTTTTAAAAGTTACTCATGGATCAGTTGTTCATAGGATATAAGTGTCATTTGCCAGTTTTATCACAAAAGTTTAGTTATTGGGCTATGCCTTCACATTATGGTCTTTGGGAATGAATTATTTCCCTGCAGCCACATCATAGTAGTAGGATATAGGATATGTTAGGTTTTCTGTGGTAATATAAAAGTTAGAAACAAAAATAGAATCATGTAATTCTGTGGTTATTAGTTTTAATTAAGTGAATCCAGCATATTTACTGGACATTATCTTATTTATGCAATGTACATTTATGCAGAATTCTACATTATCACATCACTATGTGAATAATGTCCTTAAAAAATGTGTAATTTATCTTATTCAGGTCGAGAGAAATAAATAAAAACATTGATTTATAAACATATCTGAATTTAATATCTTATCTTATCCCAGACCAGGTCAGGTGACACCTTGACAACAAGCTATAAAACAGCTAAGGCTGCCAAGACACTCTGGATGAAAAAGCATGGTAGTAGAAAATCAGTCACTTCTCAGGAGGAGGAAGATGCAGCAGAGGAGGATGAGGAGGAAGGGGAGGGATGGGTAGAGAATACTGGGCATAGTTCCTATGTTCTGGCAGGACTTCAGATCCCTCCTCCAGTCTTCTTCTGTTCTATTGAGGCCCCCTCTATCAGCAGTCAGAAGATGCTAGATCTGGCCTTACAGTGTCTCCAGAGAGAAGATCCTAGTCTTAGGGTAAGGGTTGAGTCTTTCAGCTCAAATGAAAATGGAAACAGGGTAATGATGTTCCAAATATTTGGTTAGGCTTTAAATATCATTCATGACTTTATAGTCCATAGTTACATTAGGCTTTAAATATCATTCATGACTTTATAGTCCTTAGGTACATTAGGCTTTAAATATCATTCATGACTTTATAGTCCATAGGTACATTAGGCTTTAAATATCATTCATGACTTTATAGTCCATAGGTACATTAGGCTTTAAATATCATTCATGACTTTATAGTCTATAGGTACATTAGGTTTTAAATATCATTCTTGACTTTATAGTCCATAGGTACATTAGGCTTTAAATATCATTCATGACTTTATAGTCCATAGGTACATTAGGCTTTAAATATCATTCATGACTTTATAGTCCATAGGTACATTAGGCTTTAAATATCATTCATGACTTTATAGTCCATAGGTACATTAGGCTTTAAATATCATTCATGACTTATAGTCCATAGGTACATTAGGCTTTAAATATCATTCATGACTTTAAGTCCATAGGTACATTAGGCTTTAAATATCATTCATGACTTTATAGTCCATAGGTACATTAGGCTTTAAATATCATTCAAGACTTTATAGTCCATAGGTACATTAGGCTTTAAATATCATTCATGACTTTATAGTCCATAGGTACATTTATTATAAAATGAACATGAACATACATGTATGAAGATGTTATGACAATTACCACTTGGCATTGCTGGTGTCAGGATAATGTGACTGGGTGGGACATCATGCTACATGTCTGCGGCATGATGCCCCAGTGCTGGACATCACTATAAACTGCCACACTGCAGACATCTTAGTGATATGACTGAAAAATTGTTAAAGCTATGTTAAAAATCCAAATCACACACACACACCACTTGGCATTGTGTTGGTTCAAACAATTATTTTTCTTGTAAATTATAAAATAAAAATAATATAAAAATGCTATTTATGTTTTGTATTCACCACATAAACCCTGGTTTTGACTTGGGCGTAGTGGTTGATATAACCATCAGAGACTTGATTTTTGATTAATGTACAAACTATGATGCTGTTGTGTTCTCTTGAATTACTTCTTGTTCCATAAGAGCTGTGACAAACATTTATTGTGATATAATTACTCTTATTTTACACTGAATTCTAACACACCTAGAATATTTTGATAATATACACAATAATACCACTCACGATATTGAAGGATGATTCTACTTGTGGGCCAAGAATCTCCACAAAGATATGACTTTGATAGAGATGGACATCTGGCAACAATTTCCACCAGTGACCTATACGTTGTCCCTTCTTAAATTCTCCAAGTTAATCAGTTTGGAGTTACATAACTTCTAAATCATCCTGGTTCAATTCCTTGTCATATTTAGCACGTTAGCCACTACTGTAGCGCTCTTTATGGCACAGAAAGCAAATGCTAGTCCTGGCATTCAGTTTTCATACAGATTGACCAATTATGTTCCCATCAACTTTGCATTCAAGCTATTCTCATTGCTGCACATTTTTCAAATGGTTATTCAAACTCGTTTACTGCTCGAAAATTTGAATTGCCATGTTTAGCAAGCATGTTCATTCCCATCAGTTTCCATTATGTGATGATTCATTGGGCAAGTACAAAATTTTGACCAATCAGAAAGCTCTTTACAGCGATCATCTGTTAAATAATAAACAGAACAAATACTTACTAAAAAGTTTGTTGTGGAATGGGACCAGATAGAGCTTTATTTAATAAAAAACAGTTTCGGAGACGATATTAAAAAAAGGGTCTATATCAAGGAAAATCAGATTCAGGTCAGGAGCAAAGTGAAATTCTGTTTTAAAATGGAAAACATGAAAACTTATTTGAAGGCAGTCAGATCCAATTTTAGTTAAACAAAATTACAACAACAACAAAAATTTGAAAAAGAAATATAACAGGAAAGATATGGACAGAAGTTGTTGTTCCCAAAATGAACAATAAAATTACAGCTATCAGGAGCAGGAAATATAAATGTTGCTGAAAATCATTCAGATTGTACAAAAAACAAAAAGTAAATGTTATTCTATCTTAATTGATATTTTTTTAATGAAATTTCAGTTATATTACAATCACAAAATATGACTATATTTTCAGAATTTTTTGACAAATTCAGCGAAATTTCAATCACAAATTCTCACTGATATTTTCAGAAACGTTGGTAGAGTCATTGATATTTCAGTCACAAAATTTCACTGATATTTTCAGAAATTTTGGTAAAATCTCCTAAAATACCATAATTTTAGTGAAAAAAGGACATTTCTCTGTGATTTTGCTGAAATTTCAGTCACATTTTCACCTGAGTATGATTTTTGTTGAGCATATTTTAATATGAAGCAAACAAAAATATTTTTCAGAGTAAGCATCAGATCAAAATCCATCTTGCACCAAAGATTCATCTATGCTTGTACTACCAAATATTAATATTCTGATCATGTTCACATTTTCTCTACTTTTTTGGTCATGTCTTTGCCTGTTTTTAAACATCTGTGGAAATAAATTAAAGAAAACTGACATGCATATGTTTTCTTCAAATTTATACAAGAATATATTCATCCTTCCACATCAGCTACGCTTACATATACATATACTCTAACTCCACCAACATTTCTATTTGAATCAGATAGTTTGGTTATTAATTCTTCAGAGAGTATTTTCCATGATACTATAACACATGAGTCTACTTTCTATTTGGAAAAAACTGGTGCTAATGGATTAAAGTTACAACTTTATTTCATATGGAATTTTCACTTGCTGGGAAGTACTTATGGAATTGATATGGAATAAATTGTCTGATTCCATATGTTTTTCAGTCCATATCTCTTCTGTTATGGATTCCTGAAGTATTCCGTATGGAATCCATGAGACATTTCTGTATGGGCCAGTGTACCAGTTAATACTGGACCAGATGTTATACAGCTGGCATCCATACTGAATATTCACCCGGCAAACCATCCATCTGCCCATGTGAGACACATGCGACTGACGGAGTCAGCCAAATTAGTCAATAATACCCATTTCAAAAGGATTGCCTTTGCTGTTGGCTGGCAAGATAGAGGAAATAAATTGACTTGAATGATCTGTGCCATTTAGCCACACCTCAGTTTTGGTACCATCTCAGCTGCTGACCATTCCTTCCAGCCATCCAGATCTTGATCCATGCTGTCTGGTCACTCTTCAGCGTTGATGCCATCTTGACTACCAACAATACCATTCAGCCATACAAACCTCAATCCATACCAGCTAGTTGCTCTTCAGATTTGATACTGTCTAGGCTACCAACCATACTGACATCCAATTCTTGATCCATACCATTCATTGACCATACCCAGCTCTTGTTTGCATTGAATTGGTCTCTTTCTGCCAAGTGAGTGGTAGACGTCCTTGATGAGAAAAAAACACTATTTGTTTTGGTACTTCCTCAATCTTGCAAGATAAAATGACCATCTATCAGGTTGCACTGGTGATCCGGGTTTTGCCAGTGCTTTATTTACAGAAAGCTAAGTATCAGTGATGTTTTCATACAAATTCTGTACAAATGTCCTGGTGTAACAGTCAATTCTTTCCCCCCTTCTAAAAGTTTCCATGGGGAAAGAATTGGTTTGCTTATTCTTTCCCTTTAGTTTTTCTTTTCCCCACTGCCTTACAACCAATCAGTTTCTTTTTATAAATGGATATTTTGATAAGAAGCTTAATTGCCACATGTGAAATATACATGTATTGGGTCACTTAACAAATAAGGGGAGGGTTAACTGATTCTATCCTCCAGCAACCAAATAATATTTTTTTCATTGGTTATATGCTTAAGGCCTAAAATGAAGTATATGTATAATGAGCCTCTAACAAATTGGGTATGGGGGACAGAATCAACTAGCTTTACCTACTACAACCAACTTGTTTCGTTTCATTAATGGACTCTTTCTTAATCTGCTTAAGGCTCACGTGAGAAATATAATACCATTAATGGTTCACTTAACAAAGTAGGGTTAATTTCAAACAAGCCTTTATATTAATACAGATTACAATTTCAGTCTATCTTATATACTCATGTATAAGCCTGTTCGCATATAAGCTGTCCCCAAACTGAACAGGTATAAACACTGAAAAGTGCATGACCTGCGTATAAGCCGAACTACAACTCCGAGACATCTCAAGATGCACAATGTAAGTTCAAAATGCATTTATTTAAGTAAAGTTATTTTTTTTTAAATTGCATGTATAATTATCTGAAGGCTGGCATGCATGATTATTAAAAAGAAAAGATATACATTTGTTTGAAAAGTAATTTAATTTTCTGTTTTATTGTTTCTGCATAATTTAGATTTGTGTATAATTTGATCAAACGATGACAAGAATTTAGCAGTTGCGAGTTGCTGTAACACTACCTCTCCCTTTTGACTCAATTATTGTTTGTTTATGCACTATTGCATCAAACATTTTATATCAGTGCACCGGTAATTATGTTTTTACTTTGCTTTGAAACTGTAAATATATAATTCATTACATAGTAATCCCAGTATGACAGCACAACGAACAAACAATACGGTTCGATGCTAATACCGTAAAAGCTGAGTTATAGTTTGCTTTGATGTAAGCAACTTTACACCAAACTTGTCAACTTTCATGCCAGGAGTAAAATATCGCCTGATATTTGGGGTCACTCCATGCCTACCTCCTGATTTCATAATATCTTCCGTGTTTTGCAGAGAACTCCCGATTATTACATTATATCTTCAATTTTCATTTCTTCTAGACAAGGAAAGTCCTACATGTTCTGTTGTATCACCTGTGAATTATTGTTGTGACAAAATAATTACTGTACTAGAAAGAATTCGCTTCTTTACTAAATAGAATGTTAAATTTAAACATTATTCACATAAATTAATGATTTTGTTTTACCTCTACAGTAATACAAAAATTAAAAAAATAAACCAGAACAAGAAAGTAAACCACAACGATAATGTTATCCACAATTAATTTCAATCCCAAGAATGATGACTGTGAATGCTGTAACTCCATCTGCTATAGCGCCATTCCCACAAAAGAAACTTACATGAGTGAACACCTGGCATTTTTATACCATATATACCAATGATAATTACCATTATTAAATTAAAAGAAGGAATGAAAATATGTACCACACAGCAAATGTGTCCTCAAAAACTAATTCAGAATACATGTTTTATTATAAACAATACTAAATGCTTTACGAGTTGACAGTAAGGGAATAAGGTCAGATATCCAAAGAGGGGAAAATAGTGGCCACGTGTATGGTACCATGAGGCTGGCTATTTTGGTACCTTTAGTTCAACAAAATTGAGAATCCTTTATTTGCCAATCAGTTGCTGGTGCTTGCGCAACACTAGTATTAATATTAGTACCCCTACTCCTACCTCGTGGACGGGGTACTAACTTGAGCATATATTTGTCAGTGGAGCAAACCAGGTGTGATTCACACCCAGTGCTCTTTTAGCCTAATATCAACAATTTGAACATATTCCTTGCATATAATGAAATAAATTGAGTAGTCCTCTTATTTAATACCGGAAGTATCACAAATCATTGTAGAAATAGTTGTAAAATCTCGTTTACCTTTCTTATCCGATATTTTTATTTAGATCGTCCACCATATTAATCAAATAAAGATTACTTCCATTCTCAGCCTTGTTTGTTTGTGTGACATTTAAGGACATTGAGGCCTTATTTGAAAACGTAAACAAATCGTAGTAAAAATATGGTGCAGTTTGAGTCAGAAATTCTGCGCATTGAAAGTATATACAGTTTATCGGCAACTTTGAAATTCCAACAAGAAGCCATTATTTGCCACTTGATTGATAATAACAGTGCGTAGAATATCCAGATATGGTCTGGCAAGCCTCATATAGAAAAGGAGTCATGGCAAGAGTATCACATTATATGTCATGGCGGACATGGTGAGGTTAGTATAACCATGCCAATTTATTTTATCGTGTAAGGGCTTTTTTGCTCCATTACATGATATGGGATCAGTTAACAGCCTCAACCACAACAAATCAAGATGAGGCTACGACATCGTAGCTAAACTGTCCCGTGAATTATAAAGTCTGTATTTACCTTTATTTAACTTCGTGTTGGAGGAATCAGAAAATATGCACATGCAAAATAATAACAAAATCAGTCATAGTACTTTATAACAGTTTAATAATTGTCGGGTCACCGAAAGTTACTTTTTTTTACATGCCTATGTCTTAGGACACGGAAAAATTATTGTTTTGTGTCCCAAGATTTACAGCCATTACAGTAGCCAGCAAAATGACCTAAAAACTGTCAAGTTTAGACATTGGTCAGCAGACAAGCCGACCTCCCCCCTTCTTCCAGGCCTTTATTTTTTCCTAAATTATTTGTCTTATACGCGAGTATATACTGTAATAGACTTTAAAAAATCACTTACATTACATAAGATGCAACTTGAATTAATGTTCATGCTTTCTCTTAGCAAACGAACACTCCATTAAAATGGTCTTTTGCAAGGTTTATGAGAGTATGTGACATTGACACACTCTTACAGATTAATGTGTGACAACAGTATTTTGAATTCTGAAGTTAGATCTTGAATCTAACAATTGGTTTGGATGAAAAGTAGATCTGGCTTCATTTTTTTCTCCAAACCAATGAAATGCCTTAAGTCAAGACATCAAACCTGAAGAATGTTAGCTACATTTTGCCCAGATTGAGCCTTTGCATCCCTTTTTATCAGTTGATAGAAACTAACCCTGGCACAGGCCATACCACCTTCGTTTCTGTTTATCTGTAGGTTGAGACTAACCCTGACACAGGCCATGCCACAATATTCTCTTTTTATATGTAGGTTGAGACTAACCCTGACACAGGCCTTACCACCTTATTCTCTGTTTATCTGTAGGTTGAGACTAACCCTGACACAGGCCATACCACCTTCCTTTCTGTTTATCTGTAGGTTGAGACTAACCCTGACACAGGCCATACCACCTTCCTTTCTGTTTATCTGTAGGTTGAGACTAACCCAGACACAGGCCTTACCACCTTATTCTCTGTTTATCTGTAGGTTGAGACTAACCCTGACACAGGCCATACCACCTTCCTTTCTGTTTATATGTAGGTTGAGACTAACCCTGACACAGGCCAAACCATCCTGTCTGGGATGGGGGAGCTTCACCTGGACATCATAAAGAACCGGATCCTGAAGGAGTACAGGGTAGATGCATACATGGGTCCCTTGCAGATTGCATACAAAGAGGCACTAAAAAATACAGCCCAGTACAGTGAGACTCTTGATCGGACTGTTGGGGACAGACATAATCAAGTTTCTTTGACAATTTCAATCTGCCCAAGTAAGGACAACATCGAGTTCAAGCAAGTTGAGCTAGATGCTCCCCATGACAAGCCTCTCATCATTAAGTGGCAACATCTGAAGGCCATTAATAGTGGAGTCAGCTCAGCATTAAATAATGGTGGGTTTTAATCATTATTTTATAAAGAATGTATATAACTTCAAATCTTCTTGAAGATTTCTCCGGTGTTATTTTGTTGTTGCCCTATCGTATTTATTTTCAATGCATATTGAACTTTCCAGTCTGGTTAGTTAGTACATGCACATTCATTCATCATTATGAACTCAAAATACACTTAATTGTTGTTCTTAAAATCCTTCTGTGTGGATTGTGGTTTTATAGACCTTTTCCAGAATGGAATGTTAAGATCTCTATGTTAAGAATCTATCAGTCATTGGTAGCTCTTTCTTTAATGGATATACTGTTCCTTGAGTAAACATATGAGAATCAAGGTTCCTGTGTAAACGAATTTTATTATTTAATCAGTATTCTAACGTATTATTGAGCCCACATAATTGAGGCATGTGATACAGTCCACAGTTTTTCATTTCTCCACCCATTCCCTGGGGCAGTTAATCCCCTCCACACATTTTCCTTGTTGATGAGCCACAGAAGAGGGGTAATTACCCAGACTCTCACCACCAAGACTCTGCAAGGCACATGGTGTTCATCTTATTTAAGAGTGTGGGAGACATAAGATTGATTGACTGTTGAAATGCCAGTACACAAAGACCAATCATGGCAAGACAGGGATGTCATAGTTTTTTTTAGAATTGATTGATATTAAATACAGCTTGACCTTTATGTTGGTTAAGTGTTTAATCAATGAAACTGATCATTTTCATAAGAGACTTGTGCATTCAGTCCATGTTTATTTAGACAAGTTTGCTTTGCTTCTGTTAACTATATATTTGTTTTAATCACTGTTGTCAAATGTCGGAGTGCATTCCTAGTACAATTTAACCAGTGTTGCCTACTGATTTATGGCATGGTCAGATGAAAGTTGTTGTCAATTAGAAAGTTTACATTTTTTTGTTATTTCAAAGAAATCTGAATTACACACTGAGGCAAAATTTTCAACTTCTATTAGAGCAGCATCCCTTTATTGGAAAGGTGAAATCATCTGATATCTGCATAACTAAATTTCAAAGTGAGCCACAGCTAATTAAAATCAAGTGAACAGAAAATATGCATAATTCATTAGACATGTATACTGAAATGTGAACCATGTTTTAGCAATGGTGGTATGCGCTGTCAGTAATACCGGTAGTACATATTCTCCTGGTTGTATAATACACCATTTTATAGCCGACTTATATTTAAATGCATTAGTGCATACAGTGTACTGTAATTTTGGGTCTGGCTTCATCGGATGTTCAACAGAAATAAAGTTCAATGTATATGTAGCCATTATCAACACTGTTATAAAGTATTGACATAATTAGAAACAAAAAATGATGCCATTTTCAGATCCCAGCATTATCTTGCTATATAAAGCCATCTAATTGGAATGTATATTAAACAGCTTAAATATGGTCCAGCAATTAATAGCTGAAGCTGGATAATTGCTTTTAATAAGTGTAATGAAATTTAATGGGCAAGTGAATAATAGAAAATGAAATAGTCCTGATTGAAGGGCTAATCTCTCTTTCATTCTCTTTCTGTCAGATGATTATTCTATCACAATCTGATATGTTCAGAGATTGCATTAGTTATTTTCTGACAAAGAAGAAACACCTTCCTCCATCAACTACAGTTTGCTCACTTGCACTTTGATGTTTTGGATGACATTCATATCTTGCTGGGAACTATGGGATCTTAATATCCAGAATCTCTCTCAGACAGGGCATGTTAGTAAAGTAAAGCTTTGAACAATACAAAATTTACAAATATTTCAGTTATTGTTTAACAGGCTTTCTTTGATGGTATGTCAAAAAAGGACACAAAGTTGACAAGTAAGAACTATTGACATAAGAATTTCAGTCTCTGTATTCATTTGTACATTTATTACTATTTTATTAATTTGTTGAAATATACAATCAGTACACAGTGCTGTCATTTTCAGTAATGCCTGCTCATCTGTGATCTCTCTCTCTCTCTCTCTCTCATGAAGTAAATCTAAGGGTTTAGTTCATTTATTTATAGGAATGCTTTCAGTTTATCTGAAGACCACTCCGGTAGTCTAGTGGTTAGAGCATCTGCCTCAGATGCAGCAGGTCGTGGGTTTGAACTCCGGCCGAGTCATATCAGAGTCATATAAAAATGGTACTAACAGCTTCTTTGCTAGGCATTCATCATTAAGAGGTTAGTGTTAGGACTGGTTGGTCGGGTGTAAGGTTAATGTGACTGGGTTGGACATCATGCTACATGTCTGCAGCATGATGCCCCAGTGCTAGACATCACTATAAACTGCTACACTGCAGATATCATAGCGATATGACTGAAAATTGTTAAAGCTATGTTCAAAATCCAAAACACACACACATACTGTTTATCTGAAACTTTATTGTTTATATTGTCAGTATTAAAATTTGAATTTGCTTATGTTTCTTGTGCAGAATGATAGGTCAAATCATGTGTATTATATTCTCACTCTGAACAAAGCCCTCAAATATCCAGTATGCAGTTCAGTGACAAACTTTACTAAAAATGCACAGTCATGTAGTTGTCATTCTTCGGCAGACCTGCACACAAGATTGACATCTAAACTCACTCTCCCTCCTAGTGTTTTGAATTTAACCTTCAATTCAAGAGACCCTGGTTGCCTTGGCAATTATAGCATCAGCTTTGGAAGCTGGAGGTTGCAGGTTTGAACCCTGGCAAAGTCATACCAAAGAGTTTTAAAAATGGTACTAGCGACTGCCTTGCTTGATCATCAGCATTAAGAGGTTGGTGTTTGGACTGGTCAGCCTGTTATCAGGATAATATGACTTGGTGCAACATGATGCCACATGTCTGCAGCATGATGCCCCTTGCTAGACATCACAATCAACTGCCACACTGTAAGACATTGTAGCAGTATGAATTGGATTGTTAAAGCTATGTTAAAAATCCCAAAGCACACTCAATTTAAGAACATGTATGTATAAATATGTTACTATATCTAAAGATATCCCATTGAGATTGGGACTTAAGT
Organism: Sinohyriopsis cumingii; assembly: GCA_028554795.2. Lineage (NCBI taxonomy): Eukaryota > Metazoa > Mollusca > Bivalvia > Unionida > Unionidae > Sinohyriopsis > Sinohyriopsis cumingii. Next base: position 15,114,333 of record CM068825.1, on the reverse strand, counting down.
TTTGGGATTGAACTTTTTAACGCCTCTGCAAGGTAGATACATCTGTTACACAGGAGCCTTGTGCAACTAGATATTAATGTCAGGCAGCTATGCGTAGTTTTGAGTCTCGGAGTTGGCCAATGTGGGTATGTGAGAAAGCTTGCCAGTAGCTTCTCAAGGGTCGGTGGTTCTTTCCAGGGATTTCCCGGGTTCTTCCTCCTCCATTAATACTGGCCACCATGTATAGACCTAAAACAACAACAATCAGGTAGCTATTTTTTGTCTAATTTTTATTTAAAAAATGATAATGTTAAACATTTTAATGAATTTTTTAATATTTTCTGACAATAAAACATTATACAGTGTAACCCCACTATAACACGGCAGTTGGTAGCCATACTACCCAACCATGTTATAGACTGAACCATGTTATAAGCAACCAGGTCAGTTAGCTGAAGAAAATGATGCATGTACCCTAAAAAATGTATGGGGGGAGGGGGTATGTAATAAATGCGGGTGGTAAAAGATGTGCTTCATTGGCACAGTTACCATCTTAAATTGATGCATATTAAATGAGAAATACTCCTGTAGTGAAACCAGAGAAGGTATATATAATATTTTTCTTTATTTAGAGAACCATGGATTGGTGTATATATATATGTGTACTGTTTATATATACATGTCTCATGTATAGCATGAATAGAGTATCAACACCGTGTACTCACCCGCAAATCTTATTACAGACATTGAATCCAAAAAGTCAAGTAATTCCATCGAAAATATGCACATGCACAAATTTTTAATATTCATTAATTTTGACACAGGTCGTATAGGTCTGAATTCAGGGGAAAAACAATCATGTAATGAATGATGAAGCACATTTATTTTTCAATACATCCCAAGTCGGTAAAAGTTATTTTGCATTTTAAGCTGCCGTTGGTAGCGTTCATAAGCAAAAACATTTTCCCTTCAAAAAAGGAAACTTTCATTTAACAGTAAACATGTTCCAGTCACGTTGGAAAATGAAAAAAGCCATCAGATTTCATTGCTTTTATTTAAGTTTGGTACTGACTTCCTTTGAAGAAAGGTTCTTTGTTTTTATTGAAGATTGTAGTCGGCTTTCTTTGATGAAGGGTGAATGCATTATTGAAGTCACTCCTAAGGGACAGCGTTGGAGAACCAAACACATGCCCGCTTATTGTTGTGGCAACATCTAATAATTGTATTGCATGATTGAGATTGATTTTTTTCCCATTTGCTTAGTACGTTTTCATAACAATCGGTGCTTCAAAGGTAATCTGTTTTCTTTGAAATTTCAGCAAACTATTTTATCTGGGTACATTTTTAAAAAAGGAATTGGCCATCGTTTGGTCGATTGTGGTTACTGTTTCTCCCTGCCTATTGAATAGATCAACAAGTAAGATGCTGTTGTTTTGGTTTGTTTTTTTATGTTTGTGGTAGTGGAGTGATGCTGGCTTCCATGCATGCATCAGAAATTTAACAAAGGGTCAGTGGATGATAGAGATGCAAGTGTTGTGGTCTGATGACAGGGATTACTAAAGAAAATGTGATTGTTCTGAAAGATTTAATCCTGAGTGGAAAGAAGAGGAAATTTTACTTACAAATATCAGTCTAAGCAAATATATTAATTACTAGTGAGTGGCCAAAATCTGACCAAAGATAGATTGCAAGATAATGCCTTATCTGGTTGATCTCCGCTACCAGAAATGTCACCAGCAAAAAAAGTGGATATTTCACAACATACAGTTCTCATGCTAGATGTAAATGTAAGTGGATTATGATATAACAATGCACTGTTAAGATGGTTTGTCAATATGGACAAAGAATTTGTTTATGTAACAATAGATAAATTTCAGTGCATTTTATAACAAGTGTGCAGCTTCCTTTCATGGGGCCTCAGAATTTCTCCACTCCAAACCAATGGTTGTATATACAAGTTTAAACAGCCAACAATGTCACCAATAAATTTAAAAAATTGCCCGATGTTATATTTTGCTGCCAATAAGGAAAAAAAATCACACTTTGCGACATTGGCAAAGCCCTACGCGATCCTAGAATAAACGTTTTACATGTTATTTTCATACTTTTAAGAAGAAAAAACTTTTTTTAGTGTACGAGAAAAGTACATATAAAATTTCAGGAGCCATGCCATGATCGTCTTGTAATATTCTTTTGCAGTCTCTTCCCCAAAATGATAATAAACTTTTTACATTTTTTGGGGGTCCTTTTAAGAAAGAAATTGTTTTTTTTTGTACCAAAAAAATACTTGTATATACAATTTTGGGAGCCGCACCACAACCATTTTGTATCCGAAATCATGTTATAACAGAGCATGCTAATGGGGGGGGGGTCACACTGTATTGTTAAATAAATTTGGCTTTAATTGAAAGCTACACTAATCTACAGGTGTCAGCTATTAATCATCTGATTAAATAACCATAATCAGTATTACCAAACCCAATAGGTGAATCTTTAAAGAAACAAGAATCATATATGTTTGTCTTTTCTCAAGACATCAGCATATGGTATTAGTTTCTTTAAGCTTACACATGGTATGCTTATGATTGAGTACAGTGGATAACAACATCCATCCTCACACTATACTGGAATCCCAATAAGATCAAACCTTTTGTTTGGTCTGGAATTTTACCTTAATAATAACATCATTATAAACGCCTGTTAAATTGAAAATCAAATATATTTTTGGTCCCAGATTTCAGATTTACACTAAAATAATTTTTATACAAAATGACAATTCATGATTTTGATTTTTATTTTAGCTGTGAAATTCCATAAAATGTTATATATGAATGGTTCAGAAATAGCTTGCAGTAATGTGTAAAGTAAAACACACACCTGACAAATGCAAGGCCAGATCATATATAGTTGGAAGATACTGTTGTAGGCTTATGAGTATGTCACTGCCCCAGAAATGTTCCTTTGGCATGCCAGGTAAAATCACTATGACAGGTTTGTGACATGGATTAGTGCAGAACTGAGGCTAATTCACTGTTTTGTGTATTAAAGAAGGGATGGCATATTAAGGCTAAGGGCTGTCTTGTCAGTCTCAGAAACATAATATTTTATTTGTCTGAAATTGAAATGGTGCTGATCTGACATCCAGGGTGTGGCCATCTTGAAAATCTTGGTTCTGCTATTCCTTTTGAATGGAAAGTTATTTTGTCATAGCATATTCATCACAAGAGTTCTTATGGTGTTTAGTTGGTTCTTAATGAAATTGAGTAAGCTGAAAACATTGTTATTTCTTCCCATATGGATGGTAGATCAGCATCAGGTTGTCATCATGATACCTAGCTGGCATTAAATGAAAATGGTGCACGTCATACATCCAGTATGGTTACTATGACTACTGTCTGAAAAGTCTTGTTGTCACTATTCCAGAAGAACATTGGATCATTATGGAAAGGGGTTTTCATCGGAATGAGCTCAAGTTTGTCCTAAATGAAAATTATATCAAGTTGATATCCAGTATAAGCACCGCAGCAGCTAATTTGAAAATCTTGTTATTGCTGAAGAGAATTATAGATGGCTTCAACACTCAGCAGCAGTTAAAGGAAAAAAAAATGTCTTCATCTTGAATTCCTAGATATTCTTTTCACCTCGCAGAGTATTAGTTCACTGAAGGGACTCTATTATTATTCTTTATTGTTATTATTATTATTATTTTATTGTTTTTGTTGTCAACAGATATTTGTGTGTTGTGATTTGGGCTTTTATCATAGCAGCTTTTAAAAACATTTAAGTCATATTGCTACCATGTCTGCAGTGTGGCAGTTTATAGTGATGTCTAGCATCATGCCACATACAGGTAGCATCATGTCCCACCCATTCACATTATCCTGACACCAGGCTGACCAGTCCTAATACAAACTTAATATTGAGTGCCTAGCGAGGCAGCTGCTAATACCATTTTTATAAGTCTCTGGTATGACTCAGCCGGGATTTGAACCTGTGACCTCCTGCATCCGAGGTAGATACTCTAACCACTAAGCCACCAGAGTATTTTGTTGTCAACAGATTATATTTAGTGCAATATTTATCAAAACATAAAATACTTAAATGTGCTGATCTCTCTTAAACTTATGTGGACACATCAATTAACATGACATGATTTTATGTAGTAGCGCATAACTAATGTAACTGCATTAAGTAGAATTAGTCACAAGCGAGATGGGTTTTCTTTTCTAATTTTAATTTAACCCTAATAACTACTCCCTGTGTACTATGTTTGACCTGGATTATGAACAGTAGTGGATTTCAGAGAGCACATTCCCTGGAGACATTTTCTGGAGATAAACTTATGGTCTGATTGTGTTAATTGCAGACACTTTTATCTAACTCTAGTTTGCATAACATAATGCACAAAATCTAAATTATATAATCAAAATAAAGCCATATATCCACTCTCCACACACACTTTTATAACTAACATTGTATATAAGAAGTTCCAAAACTATTATATTAAATTACTTGTAAACTTTATCTTTATCCTTATTCCAAATTAAACTGTAACTACCAAACTTTGTTTTAAGCACTTCATACATACTAAAAAAGATTAGATTTACCAACAACTGGTCACTAATTTTAATGTTTGAATACTAAGGCAAACTTGCTATTATTGATTTTTATTAGCTTTACAAACACATAATCCAACTACTATACTGACTTCCTTGTGTCAATTTCTCAGCCTGGACTGTAACCTAACACCGTTGTCCCTACTGCTGATGATAATACCATATTTAACCTGAATCACAGCCCCTAAATTTAACCGTAAATAGTGATGTACTCCAGTCATAGATATACCATTATTAAATGTTTTAGGAAATTTATATACAAATGTATCTTCCCTTCTAAAACTTATATAAATACCATACCAACTGAAATACTTGTAGCTATATTTAAACCTATCACATTTATCTAAATAATGCATCAAAATAAAAGTTTAGTTCAAATAAAATCTGAGCAGTCATTGTCAATATGTGACAGTGACAACCCAAAGCATTGAGAAACCATTGTTTGGTAAGGAAATACCTGGCTGGTGACTGCAGCTTGCTGGTGGCTATTACCTATATGACTTTTATGGCAGAGATTGCCAGAGGGAGATTAGAATGTCAGCTGAGAACAGGTCATTTCATTGCTATAGGAAGATGGCTGTTAAGACGGGTTTTTGATGTTGAGAAACCATTGCTTGGTAAGGAAATACCTGGCTGCTGACTGTAGCTTTCAGGTGACTGTTATATATGCATCTTTTATGGCAGAAATTTGCCAGAGGGAGATTAGAATGTCATCTGAGAACAGGTCATTTCATTGCAATAGGAAGATGGCTGTTCAGACATCTGAGTGTGTGTGTGTGTACTTTCTGAGTACAAGTCCACATCATAGACTAATTTTCAATTAATAATGAAAAGACAATGAAAAACACAGGATACTACAAGATTTGTGATGATATTAGGGAAATGGTATGTGAAATATGTATATGAATTGATTTAAAATTGATTACAGTGAAAGAATTAATGTTTGTTTATATAACTGAAGAAGCTACAGGGGACAGTTTATTTGCTTGCCATCTCATTAAAATACTTTTGAACACTAAGTGATTTCAAGTACAATACTATGAGTTCATATACAGCGTATATTTGCAATCAGTAGTTGATTTAAGTGTACACTGACAATGAAGAAAACACTAAGACCTGACACAAAATTAAATTCATACCTCAGACTTGTAAAAGATAAACAGTTTTAGCTATGTAGCAGCTTACCTGTAGAGTTCAGGTAAAGCCAGACATGCCAGTAGGTGTAATACATTAAGGAGACTGATTGCTGTTTGAAGGCTGAATCTTGCAAGTGCAGCGCTTTTAAAAATTAATTAAGCGACTGTCACGAGCCTGATGTATGCATAGCTAATGCTGGGTATAAATTTGACTCCTATCTTGCCTGTCTGTTGATTGATTTTAATTGCTGTGGTTTTGTTGCCTTTTGTTTTGTTTCTTTTATAGTCATTGTAGCCTAAATAACCTAACTTCTTAGTATTGTACCTTCTGCTTTTAGCTTTACTAGCATTCATGCTCAGTTAGATATTATATATTTATGCTATTATTTGCATATATTAGGCATTAATATTATATTACTTTACTTATTGTATGTATGTACACCACTATTACTGCATGGTGTGTAATGTGTACCTAGATTGCTTTGTTGTTCTGTGTCTTGTAAATATATGATTTCTGTTATTGAAATTAATTTTCTTTAAAGTTTTCGTTTATTTGTGTTTTGAGGTCCATAGGAAAAGGTGATAAGCACTGGTGTTTTTATCCGGTTTTCTCTGTAGCAACTCGATATAAAAATTACTTTAATTGACTTGACATACTTAATGTATTGACCGAACTGTCTACCAGGCACATTGAAATATCAAAATTCAAACATGTCCAACTAGTGCTATCAGAGAAGTCCTAATGGGGCATGTCCCAATATTGCTATCAAAGGAGTCCCAATGGGACATGACCCAATAGTACTATCAAAGGAGTCCTAATGGGACATGGCCTAATATTACTATCACAACAGTTATAATGAGACATGTCCCACTAGTACTAACAGAAGAGTCATAAATGGACATGTCCTGCTAGTATTATAAAAGTTTTAATGGGATATAACTACTTTAAGAGGAGTTATAATGGGACATACCCAACTAGTGCTATAAGAGGAGTTATAATGGGACGTACCCAGCTAGTGCTATAAGAGGAGTTATAATGGGACGTACCCAGCTAGTGCTATAAGAAGAGTTATAATGGGACGTACCCAGCTAGTGCTATAAGAGGAGTTATAATGGGACATACCCAACTAGTGCTATAAGAGGAGTTATAATGGGACGTACCCAGCTAGTGCTATAAGAGGAGTTATAATGGGACATACCAAACTAGTGCTATAAGAGGAGTTATAATGGGACATACCCAGCTAGTGCTATAAGAAGAGTTATAATGGGACGTACCCAGCTAGTGCTATAAGAAGAGTTATAATGGGACGTACCCAGCTAGTGCTATAAGAGGAGTTATAATAGGACATACCTGACTTGTGCTGTAAGGGAGACGTAATGGGACATGCAAAACTAGTACTGAAAGAAGAGTTATAATGAGATGACTAATTATATTTAGTGCAGTATTTAGCTAAAACATAAAATACTTGCATGTGTTAGATCTCTGCTAAACTTATATTCCACACAAGATTTTTGTATCCTGCTCATTTTAATTGATCCAATAATATAAATCATACTGATATGAGTTTGTTTTGTGCAGTTGCTGACTAGTGCTTTAAGAGGCATTATAATGGGGAAATACCCAACTAATTCTAAAAGAAGAGCTATAATGGGACATATCTAACAAGTACTAAAAGAAGATGTATAATGGGACATACCCAACTAGTGCTAAAAGAAGAGTTATAATGGGACCTACCAGACTAGTGCTAAAAGAAGAATTAAAATGGAAAAGAAGATTTATAATGGGACATACCTGACTAGTACTGAAAGAGAACTACACCCTTCTGGTCATAAGTATGGCATTCTAACCACTTAGCCACTGTGGCTCTCCTTATGAAATTCAAATATGCTTTTAAATGATGTTTAATTGGGTCTATTCAGAGCCAGTATTGGTGCATTTTTTTTACTGGTATCAATTTAAAAATGTTAAATCATTTACAGATTGTTGCAGATAGGTAAGTTTACAATGATTTTCTTAATAAATAAAAGGAAGGCTAACATGTGATTGTACTTACTGTAGACTAACATTTACTAATGGGGATATCATAATGCTTTTAGATTTGTTTTATAAATAGTCTGTACAAATTTCCCGTTCTGTCCAGGGCCTGTGCTGGGTTTCCCAGTAATCAATGTGAGAGTGAAACTCCACCAGTTCCAGTTTAGAATGGGAACTTCCTTGCCCATGATGTCAGCCTGTGCTTTTCAGTGTGTAACAAAGGCCTTGCAGGAGTCAGGTTGTATTTTGCTAGAACCACTCATGTCATTGGAGGTGAGATCATTTAATGTAAAATAAATTAAATTTTTTACTCTTGAAGAAATAAAATTGCAACACATTGCCAGTGTAACATAGTAGTAACATGCTTGGTTTTCACCCTAAAGTCTGTGGTCCAAGGTTTTCTCTCAGAAGCTGACATGTTTAAGGGTTAGTTATCACTCTTCCAATTTTGTTGAACTCTTCATAATTCTCTAGTTTTCTTCTAACTTCATGAATTGCTGTCCAAGGAGAATTTTTTTAAACTTCAGCTTGATATTTTGTTTTGATTTATTAAATAACTAAAATTAGAGTTAGCAATTTCTTCTCTTTTTTTAAATGGAGAGAATGAGTCCCTAAGCACATAGCTATTTTTACCTTTAATGGAGAAAGTGTTTTAATGAGGATATAACTCAACCAGTTTTTGATGTAAGCAATATTGTCTATCTTGTTGATACAGAGAACAGTGTTCACTATAAGTGGTTTTGGAGGAAAAAAAACTGAGTATCAATGGATGAAATTGGAAGGATTGTTGAATTTCACAGATGTTAATCGGTGCTACAGAAACGTATTACTGACACTGGCCATGGGCAATTGACATTCTAAAACAATACCTGCTTCATGTAAAAACATTCTTGCCCTGAAGAGTTTTCTTTGGTTCACTGTAGCTCTTGGATGGATCTGTAAGATTTTGATATACCCTGGAAGTGGGGCTATCTTTTTTTTATCATTGTTAATTTAAAAGTGTTGAAATAAATTGTGCCTATAAACATTAGTCAAGTACCATGACGATTTTGATCCCTTTGGCCTGGAGTCTTTTGTGAGGAGGAAAGCTTTTTGTATCTTTACATTACCATGCACATATTTGTTCTCTTCTCTTGGTACTTTTTGTAGAATTAATACTGTTATAAAGACATCTTTGATTTATTGATTCTAAGCCCCCACCATGTATATGGGAAGTGTATTCAAGGTATGAGAATGATAAATATGAGACAATTTACAGTTTTCACTTTGTTTGCATTGCATTACATTCTGTATCTTGGGTGATAAAATATTCAGGATAAAACTCCTCTTTCCTTGTTATAAAAGTGTGCTTTATATGTATGAGGATTTACATTCAGAATTAGGAAAATTATTCCCTATTGAAAGAGTTCTGTGTTTACAAGCATCCTTTTTATAAGGTTTCCATGTATCTTTAAAAAAAATGTCCCTTGTACTTTCAATCCATTGGTAACTTATTTGGACCATCAGCCAACATAACTAGGAAAGTTATACCCATGTTTTACTGTTCCTTTGTGTAATGCAAAACCAGTCAGTCAAAATAGAACGATAAGAAGAAAAATTTAGTTGTAATTTCTATCCAAGATATTCCATTTCCTTGTTCTCACTAGCTCTTACTTGGGTATGGATATGGACCTCACCCTCAAGCTCCTGAACCAAATAGCTATAGGAGATGATGCTTAATTAACAGTAGGTAAAATATCCTAATACTCAAAACCTACATTGTATTTTATACAGCTTACCTAATTAACTTTTACAGATAATTGCTGAAGAGACCCATGTGAATGCCATTCTTGGAGATTTATCCAGGCGTCGAGGTCAGATTGAACAAATAGGGACTCGTCATGGTGCCAAGCTAATCCAGGCTGTCGCCCCACTTGCTGAGATGATGGGATATTCCACTAGTCTCAGAACTATATCCTCTGGTACTGCCACCTTCACAATGGACCTGTCTCATTATGAAAAAGTGTCCACAGAGGAGCATAACAAGGCTGTGGAGAGAGTCACAGGCTTCTCCCCAATTTGACTGACTGACATGAACAAAATTGAGATTATTTGCTAACTGGAAATACAAAGAAGGACTAATTTATTTCCTTGAAAAGTTTAACTGATTTTGGTGAAGAGTTTTAAAATCTTGCTGATACAGGGAATAAACTCATATCACTGATATATTTTAGCCATGCTGTAACAGCTATATTCCAATGTATTTATAAACAGCCAGATAGTTCCCCTGCAGCCAAATGTTATGAGATTTCTGTATGTGTACATTTTCCATACTTTATGTGGAAATAGATATTCTGTTTGAGCTTAGTTTTCTAAATGAAGGTAAAATGTGATGAAATAGGTATCAATCTAATGCCTGAAGAAACAGCATCGCTTATTTCTGAAAGGAAATGTGTCTGTTTTAAAGTGTGTCAGCTGTATTTTCATTGACAAAGGTTTCCAAAGATACATCAATATGACTAATAAATTTACTACAATGCATACATTTTCTCAACATTATGAACATTTTCTTTTTTATTTATTTTTCAAACAGCAAAGAAAAATTTGGCAGAAGCATCACTGTTCCCATGGAATTGGGGGTATCTTTCTCATTATGATTGTTACTCAGATCTTTTCTTTAAATACTTCTTTCTAAAGAAAAATATTACATTTATAGTTCTTAAACTTCATATGGATTTATCTTAAGTGATAATATTTCCCAACACTGGAAAATAGATAACATTAACTTTTATAATTCCAGCAATTATATCAGTCTTTGCAGTGAATTTATTTCTTAGGCTCTGTGTGTGTGTGCATGTGTGTGTGTGTGTGTGCATGTATACAGATGATGATATTGTTCACCAATTCAGTTTACACACTTTCATTTTAATGCTTTTTATACTGAAGATAAAAGATTGAAAACATTGTGGTATAATTTGCCCAAGAACTTCTTAATTTACACTTATTCTATGGGAAAATTGCTATTGATTCAGGCCAATTTTGATTTACACCATAACCTCTGGAGCAAATCTATCGTGTAAATTGAGTATTAAGCATAACCAATCTCTCTTTCTCTTTCTCTTTCTTTCTGTATATATATAAACAAATGGTCTTAAAATCTTCATCGTTGCAAAGATTTGTTGGGTTCTGGTCATCACAACCAGAGGCATTGACTTATTTGCCGCTCTGCATTAATAAGTATTTTTTAAATATTTAATATAGCTCATTTCCTTAGATACTTTTGCAGAAATGGTTAGGCAAAATCATACATGTATACTTTTTGGTCACTAATGACAGTCTAACAAGTGTTGTCATGTGACAGATTACTGTTTTGTTTAGTGATTAATTAATGTTTGGACATCGTATTTGTTGGGACACCAAAAATTAATTTTTAATTTAATTATTTTCATGCTCTGTATGTTCTGGGACACATTTTTCAAATTGTAACTTGTGGGACACCTTTTATATCATTCGAAAGTTACATGTTGGAAAATAATTTTCTGAACTAAAAGATATTAATTAGTACAGTGAATCTTACCTAAACTATCACTGTCCTTCGTAGCCCATCTTTCTTTGACGACTATCCATATCACTGTCCTTCATATCATGTCTCTTTGATGACTGTCCATATCACTGTCCTTCATAGTCCATCTTAATTTGATGACTGTCCATATCACTATCCTTTATAGCCCGTCTCTTTGATGACTGTTCATATCACTGTCCTTCATAGCCCGTTTTTCTTTGACGACTGGCCATATCACTGTCCTTCATAGCATGTCTTTCTTTAACGGCTATCCATATCACTGTCCTTCATAGCCCATCTTTCTTTGATGACTGTCCATATCACTGTCCTTCATAGCCCATCTTTCTTTGACGACTGTCCATATCACTGTTCTTCATAGCCCATCTTTCTTTGACGACTGTCCATATCACTGTTCTTCATAGCCCATCTTTCTTTGACGACTGTCCATATCACTGTCCTTCATATCACGTCTCTTTGATGACTGTCCATATCACTGTCCTTCATAGCCCGTCTTTCTTTGATGACTGTCCATATCACTATCCTTTATAGCCCGTCTTTCTTTGATGACTGTCCATATCACTATCCTTTATAGCCCGTCTTTCTTTGATGACTGTCCATATCACTGTCCTTCATAGCCCGTCTTTCTTTGATGACTGTCCATATCACTATCCTTTATAGCCCGTCTTTCTTTGACGACTGGCCATATCACTGTCCTTCATAGCACGTCTTTCTTTAACGACTGTCCATATCACTGTCCTTTATAGCCCATCTTTCTTTGATGACTGTCCATATCACTGACCTTCATAGCTTGTCTCTTTGAAGACTGTCTATATCACTGTCTTTTATAGCCTGGCTTTCTTTGACGACTGTCTATATCACTGTCTTTTATTGCCTGTCTTTCTTTGTAGAATGGTCATATACTTTCTTTATTCTAGTTTAGTTGCCACTTTAAAGTTGGAGTCTTTTCATTTGAAATTGTAAAACTTTCCTATAATGTTGGTGTGACCTGGTTATAAACAGGTTTAGCTTAATTAAATAAATAAGTGTAAAAATTTACCAAACGACATATTTCTAAATCTCAGCTTAAGGGCTGTTTAGTAATTTTATCTGTTAATTCTTTACCATATATATATATATATATATATATATATATATATATATATATATATATATATATATATATATATATATATATATATATATATATTTGCTTTTAACTTTGGTCGAGTTGGAAATCATTGACCCAGATCTGCTATTATATGATGAGCTGACTGATCAGGATTTATAGTGTTTTTAATCAAAAGAAGAAAACAACATAGACCCTGATCTACTGGCACATTATATGATGGCAGATCAGGGTCTATGTTGTTTGCAGTTGATCGTGACTTATAATTGAATTTGTATGGTAATGCGACATCACATGGAAAAATTGGGTGTATACCTCTATTATTCAATGCATCAGGTTGAGTTAACAGCTACCAGGAAGGCCCTGTGTGGCTGACTTGTCTAAAGCACTTACCTTTATGCTGCCATTTCACCTCTGTCTGCATGGGTTTGAGTCTCAGGCACAGCATATGTGGATATGTGAGAAAGCTTGCCAATAGCTTTCTGTGGGTCAGTAGTTCTTCCCATGTTCTTACTACACCAGTTATACTAGCCCCTACTTATAGTCCAACTGGTGTTGACAAATGGCATTAAACCCACAACAACATCCACTGAATCTGATAATATAACTTTGGAAAAGGATATTCAACACAGCGCATTTGATGAAACTTGGCCACTGCTCAGTTTCTAATGTTTGTAGATCCTAGAGGAAGAATGTATCTAGTAACCAACCAGCAATGGACAAATTAAACTAGGTCAATGAGAACGATAATATTGCATCTTGTAATTAAAACTACTTAAGTATAAATAAGAAAATGGGTTGTTGGATACTTTATTCAATACCAGGCATCTTTGCACGAAATGGGTTTCCATGTACTACCTATCATTTAGACTGACCAGGCTGTACTTGTCCTACTCTGACTGTCCAGAAATCTGGCAATACAAGCTTTCTGTTGAAGTGCTATGTACACAGCAAGTTAACACCTTGGCATTGATAGTAATTACTTATGACAGTTTAATGAAAAACATATGAACCTGAATTATTACTCAAGTAAAGCTGAGATAATTCTTTGAGTTATTCAGAAATTAGAGGAATAGGTATTGTCATGAGAGTTTGATGGCATTTTTTGAGAAGCTGAAGATAAGTAAGTTGATCGATAAACAAAACCACAAAGACTCACAGTCAGTAACTTACTCTTCATGCTGTTAGAAACCTTTCATGTATGTACATGTATTCATGTAATTATCATCATTTTTAGCACTTTGAAAAGGGTACTCAATCTCATAAACCATTAGAGTAGTATGTAGTAGCTTTTTAGTGTATATGACTGACTGGCCAATTTTGTTCCCAATTCCGAAAGCCCATGACCTTTTTCTCACTATGGATTTTTACACAAACATGCATCTGTGATTGTAACCCATGTGAGCCCCCATAGTGAAGTTCCCACGAAGTGCTCCAGTCAGATCAGCACCCTCACTATGATCTTGTTGTATCACTGTTATTATTGTTTTGCCTTATACTGTCTCTTGCCTGCAGTATTCTGTCTCTTCAATAATACAGCTGAAATCGAGAAATGAAGTATTCTGTGTTGCATATAATTCTCGGAGAAGAAGCTGAAAATTTTTGGACTTGAACTGTCTTGACCACTGTTGATGTGAAAAAACTAAAAAAATTGTTAGTGAAAGAGCTAATTAATAATTTGTGACAGAATTATCATACCAAGATACCAGATATGTGGGACCATGTATGTGATCTTTAACATTGATAAATTGTGATAAATGTGTTGCCCATGTATGGAGTCTTTAATATTGATACGTATGGTATTTAAATTAATAGGCTATTGTATGGAACTTCAGAAATGGCTTCATTTTTACAATGACAAATAAGGAAGGATGCATTACATTGTTTTAACCAGTGCTGTTGAGTTTATTTATGAGTTTTCTTTTTACATGTTACAATTTCTCATGACTCAATAGGTTAGTGTGTCATGCTCAAGTCAAAACATTTCTGATTGAATATCACTTGCATACAATTATATTTCTCTTCATTAATTGAGGAAGTATTAACCTTAGGTTGTTTGCACACAAAAATGACAGTGAAATCTGATGATATCCTTTCAATATCAATTATAACTAGGAGCAGCACATAAGTCTTTGAAATGAAATTTGGTCTGAAACAACCACTGAGCCTTGTAGGATATCATTTGGCACTAAAGGGGACCATCTTGGGTTGCAGATTCAGAGATGCTTCTAGTGCACACTTGTGTGTAAATCACACATAAGTTTTGCAAATTCATCCACTTGGAGAGCAGTGATGTGCAAAATCTCCCACCAATTAGTTTAAAGTCATACACTTAAAAAGGGACTCAGTACAGTATGCAATTTTATTTTAACTGTTATGTCTTAAAGTGCTTGTCATGACATAAGTTGTGCTGTCAATAGATGTCATAAATTGCTTGTCGTGACATAAGTCATGCTGTCAATAGATGTCTTAAAGTGCTTGTTGCAGCATCTGCCTCAGATAATCAAATGTTTGCATGTCTGGGTTCCTTGACTTGACATAAATGGTTGTTAGTTTAAATTTGATTGGCACAATCAGCCCATGAACTTGCATTGTCATAGTATGAAATTACATCAAAGAAGTTTTACATATAGGTATTTAAAATATGAACTACCTAGGAAATCCTAAACAACTAATTCCCAACATGGCTCATCTTCAGTGCTTGGTTACTGTGTAACCCTCACCACCTTGTGGACCAACCAGAAACACTAGCAACAATGCCTCCGAAGTAATCAGTTGGCTGCAGCAATTTTTCAGCGGTTGCTCACCAACAGTTTTATGGCTGCAGGGATATTTTGCTCGTTAATGTATGGAATCGTTAAAGATATCAATGATGTATATACCCCTGATGATGAATTCTGATGCTCTTCCTTTATTACTGGAAATCAGTGCTGCAATTCAGCATGTTGCTGTGAATACAAATCCGAGCATTATCTCAATGATCATAATCTCGTCTATGAAACGAAATTCGAAGCGGTTTTCTCTACATTATTAGCTGCAAAGAAAATCTCACACTTGAGATCTCACTGGCATGGATACACAATATCTGATCACAACTGTTCTGAGCCTCAACAAGAATATCTCATTTTGTGTTTTTGGCAAATCCTGTCGAAAAGGTACCTGGAAGCACAGACTGACTACTAGTAGGATGAAATTTGACCAGTTAGGAGTGTCTGAAGTTCTCTGCAGTTAAACGGACATCAAGAACCATGCAAAGAAATAGAACTTTACTTTACAAACAAGCAGTGGTCACACATGGGCTGAGAGCAAAATATTGACACAGGTCTGAAGATTTCCCAGAAAGACTTTTTGAGGTTAAATCTGATTTGCTACTTATAACTGGAACAGAAAGTGTTTTTGAAGCATTCCATGGTTGACATGTTTATTCATGCACATATAGGTGTGGTTCCTGCCAGTGGTATTGATTTGATCCTCTTCAACAAGATTCTGTTGTTGGATGGCATAGGTGGCCAAATGAGGATTACGGATGCATCTGTGGAAAATTTGTAGTGATTTTTCCAAACTCATAATTCAACAGCACACTTAAAATAATATCATATCATGAAGTTACAATTGGTCTTAGCCAAGACAAAGTGACAAAAATAAACAGTGCAAGAAGAAATAATTGCAAGGTGACACCATTTCTCCAGTCAAGCTAACTGGAATTGCCCCCATGCTGTTATCCCAATTGCATCTTGATTAGCACAAGGCAACCAAGCAGAGGAACACCTCTGTGAAATGTGTCCATTTCTTGTGGCAATTCCAACACTGTTGCATAAGTAGCAGCATTTTCAGATAAAGTGCAGTGTTCAGATCTTTTACCTTTTAGCTAAACAAAATATGTACTCAACAAAGGGGTCTTTTGTTTCCCAGTGTGTGTTGTGATTTGGATTTTTAACGTAGCTTTAGCAATTTTTCAGTCATATTGCTACATTGTCTTGTCTAGCACTGGGGCACCATGCCGCAGACATGTAGCATGATGTCCCATCCAGTCACATTATCCTGACACCACGCCAACCAGTCCTAACACTAACCTCTTAATGCTGAGCACCAAGCAAGGAAGCTGTTAGTACCATTTTTGTAAGTCTTTGGTATGACTCGAACCCACGACCTCCGCATCCGAGGTGGACGCTCTAACCACTGTGCCACCGTAGCAGTAATTGTTTCCCAATAAGGAATACTCAACATAAAGTGAGTATTTCCTTTCCCAATTAGACGATTATAATGCTAATCAAATCTCTGTATAGTGCCTGTCTGTATAAACTACATAAAACTTTTGACCCTATGTCATTTGAGTTTGGTGAAGTTGGACTTTTTCTTGTTAATATTGATAACAACAGTTTATATACTTTAATTTCAGAAACTACATAATGCTATATATGTGACATTTTTAAAAAAATCTGTTGAACATATTTTGTAATTTCTCATCACCTTCCTCTGGAGAAAGATTATGTCACAGTTTTAGTTGTTTTATTCTACCTCGGCATTAAATATAAGTTCATGCAGTTTGCTTTAAATGTCCCCTCATAAAGTTTGTCACTGCATTTGTAAAAAAAAGGAGTCTATAATGCCACCAGATATACTAATATATGATAGTTAATTATCAAACACATAAATATGCTAATGTTTAATAGTAGATTATACAGCTAGTAGAAATCTGATAAAATATAAAAGATACATCTAGTGCAAATAAATATAATATATAATAGAATATACAGCTAGCACAAATAAATATGATAGTAGCGTATAAAACTAGTGCAGATAATATATATCATTGTAACAAGATAACCGGGTGGGATATTTCGGATTGACAACAGAACACGTTTTGACGACACAGATATGGTTTAATGTGGTGATTTATATGAGTAGTGGATTATGAAGATGTGTGCATATTTATAATCCAAATATTGGATCTATTTAACATAAAAACGCACAGTTTCAAAGATGGAAAAAATATACAAATAAATTAGTTCAGTAACCCTAAAACACAGGATAAATGATTTCACAAATGATTCAATAATGGAAAGATGAATATAGTTCACTCAAATAGTAAACGATGTAAGTCTTTACACATAGTAAAAAATGTATTTGCTCAGGTAGCGAAATTATGTCACTAAACACAAGGACGGATATACAATCTATCCTTCCAGTCCTGAATAATACACTGGGTCTTACTAACCCAAAATTAGCATACAGCTAATAAAATACATATGTGGAGATGCACTCCGTTACCCGTGCACCATATCCGCTCCACAGCTCCTCCGAATCAATTTCACAACTGCTATAGACTCCGGACCCTCGGAATACTATGATCACTCGGAACATTAGACCCTCCGGACACTTGAAATATTAGACCCTCCGGACCCCTTTGACGGCTCTACAGCTGGGTCACCTTAGTCACTCTGGACACTCCAGATGCTAGACATTAGACACTCCGGCACCTTAAATGCTCCGGACACACGGACGTTTCTACACTCTGACAACACCGGACACCCCGGATATTCCTACTCTCAGACAACACCGGACACCCCGGATATTCCTACCGTCAAAAACAGCTGAAAATATACCCGATACAGTGTACTAAACTTGATACAGACATAACGTAAGGACGTTATACATGGTAAGTTATAAAGATTATATTATTATGGCAATTACAAAAACAGAGGTTCAATAGTAAACCTAGCCCTGCTCGATAAGACAATAGTAAAGAATTCTTTTATAAAAAAAAATGTAGCTTTACATTACCAACATAAATCCTGTACTACGTCGCAACAAGAATAAAAGAAATGCACGCATTATGCTGTATAAAGGAAACTATATAACAAACATGCAAAGTTAAATATGGTAATACACTAGTTATCACTTAAGACCGAAAAATTACCTACCCCTACAGCTGGAGTTGTGCGAATCCTTTTAGCAGGCCGCTTGCTGACAAAACGATTAGTGTTGTAAAGGTCCTTTACATGCAGTAACGTATTTATACCTTTAGAATTTTCGTTTTGCCTTATCGAAGGCACCTTGCACGTGTGGCATAGGACGAATCGTACTCACGATTTCGAAATACAATAGACCGTAATATAATCACCCTCGGGTATCGTTGTACAGCGAAAAGAAACGAAACCCGAGTACATGTATTTAATTAACAACATTTACACCATTCCGTGACAATCATATTAGAGTATAAATAAGTAAAAATAAATATAATGTATGATAGAGTGAAAAGCAAATACAAATACATATGATAATGTGTAATGGAATAGAATAAAACTAGTACAAATAAATCCTCTTCGCACATTATGAAAGAAAACTGACAGCAGTTTTTTTATTTCAAAGTGACAGTATTGGAATAGATTTCAAAATGTCCTTTGAGAGAAGAAAATGACTTGGACTGGCAGTTTGTAGTGATATAAGTATATTAGACGACTTACTAATCAATGGTATATGTACTGGACTGTAAGATGATGAATTGGGTTTGATTCCTGTATTAAAAGTCTCTGCTCTTAAAATAAGTAACAGAAAAGAGTGAAAAGCAACATGCTTTAAAAAGGTCAGCAAGTAATTTACTTCCCTTGAAAACAAAGTGAAAGTTTGAAGAAGAAAAAAAAATATGGTATTGTGAACTATATCCCAAATAATCCTAGAATTACAGACACAAACCCTAATAATAAAAGTTCTGAATAAACTTTAGTGGAAATCCAAATTATATCCAATGCTGAAATTATTGATGTGTCTGTGGTGGCTTATATTGTAGTGTTGTACCAGAAGTCTTGTACTGAATCACAGTAATATAATTACAGATTATAATTCACTATAAGTGCCAGTGACTCTCTCTCTCTCTCTCTCCAAGAATATTATTTTTAATGAGCACTCTGTATTTCCAGAGAAAAATCACTTGAATTAAATAATTTGAAGAAATAAATTCCATCCCAAATGAACTACTGGACATAACAATAAAACAATTGATTCTGCTTAATCTTAAAGCTTGAAGGAATAATTTTTCAGTAACAAGATTATATAGTACTCTACTTGATCTCGGGTCACAATTGGCATTTTCTAATAAAACTATTACCTAATGGGAAATTTCAATCTGGAAGGTTCTAAATGTTTAAAATATAAAATGATAATTAGAAGGTATGTTACTAAAATAATAAGATAGAACCTGAAATATATCAGGTACACCAGGGAATCCCAAACACCTAAACCCAGACCCAAATAAATATGTTTATGTCAGTTAATAATAATCCTAATATTAAACCCATACAGATAGAGAATATTTTAGCTATGTATTAGTTGTCAACAGAATTTATAAAAAAACCAATAATTCAGGTCAAGTAGAAAATAAACTTGATATTGGACAAGGTTAAGTCCAAAAAAGCTAACTAACATAAAACAATGCAAATTAAATATAAATAACACCTGACTGCCAGGATTAGACTTTATATCCTGCTCCCATTAAATTTTAGGGGTTGCCCAACTTTTAGTATCATGTTGTCTGCAAGAAAATGCATTTTAACTCCACTGAGAGATGAATCTGTGTGATATTCAAAGATGAATGTCAAAGATAGGAAGAAATGTTGCAGTCTAGCTATACAAAGCCACTTACTTACCACTCAAGTTTGTCTGGAGATCTTCGTCCTGTGATGTATGTGTCTGCGAGTCAGACAAGCGGGTTCAATCCTATGACAGTCAGACTTTGTATCCCCTCCTGTTAAAAATTTAATGAACAATAATTAGAAATGTACGAAGTGTGACATTGTTTAACAAAGATAGGTAGCTCAAAATAAATCATCACACTTTTAATGTTTGTTCTTGGAAATTGTGCAGGTTCTTTTTGAGAAATTATGCCCTAGAAAAAGATGTTATTAACAGAATCAATTGTTTAACAAGTTAACATCGAATGTTATTTTTGTACAAAACTTGAACATGAAGCCTCTTTATAAAAAAAGCTGCAAGACATTTCCATCAACAAGTTTGATATGATTAAGTAATGTTTACACAAATGCCAATCAGGTCACAAGTTTTTCTTTCTTATTATGAGATGCACTGTCCAGAAAATCGTATCAGCCAGATTTTCCCTTTTTTATATGTTTTAACTGGGTCCTGTATGCTGTTTCACCATGTAGCTTAACTGGCAGCAAACAAGGGTCACATTAATTAATTAGTTTAGATTTTCCAAGTGTGAGTTTAAAGAACCTAATGTACAGTCTTATTTAGAACAATATCATAGATGTCCATAGGGAAAATACCAGCTGCTACATCCTACATAATACTTTACAGAAATGGACACAGAGATTACTGCATAGCATGCAAAATTGTCCCTGAATCACAGCAGTAGAAGCTACATATATCCCTTTAGTACACATACAGTATATAGAAGTATTCAGGTCTTAGATTAAAAGATGAAAATGAAAAACCAAGTACATCCATAAACCAGATGCCAAAGTGGGCCTCAGCTATGCATACATTTTTAGTTTGCTGAGCTTAAATCCCATGATAAAACCCTATTTGTTACTCATGCAACTATTAACTTTTTGAGTAAGTTTGAATGAAAGCACTATGCAGGTTTAAGGTATTCAACTGGTAAGGAATTCAGAAATCTTGAATAATTTTGCAGTTTGTCAATTTTATTTCTGCACAACAACTGAGTTTTCCATTATCAACTGCAACCAAACTTTGTGGATAATTTACAATAGAGGGAAGGAATAACCAAATCAAATTGAAAGGTCAAGGTCACTTTTACTGAAAGAAGAAAACTAGTTTCTGCAACATAACTTTAGTACTCCATTATCTACCATTGCCAAATACTGTAGGTTGCACTTGGGCTAAAGATTAACCCTAACAGTTTTGAACTGAAAAGGTCAAAGGTTAAAGTCACTGACTGAAAGAATAAAAATGGTTTTTGCAGAAAAACAATATTCATCACATATCTCGGCTAAACTTTGTAGATGGCACTCACTTGTAAGCAAGAAGCAAATTGACTTTGAGGCTGAAAGATCTGAGGACAAGGTCACAGAATGAAGAAAAATGCTTTTCGAACAATAACATTAGATCAGTATCACAGCCCTTGACCAAACTTTTTGGATGACTATGGTAAAGGACATGACTGTATACTTTTAGGTCAAAAGGTGAAATGACAAGGTCACAGTAACAATGAAGAAATATGGTTTCTGCATACAAATTTCAGTTTTCTATAATGAGGACCATTTAAAATGGGACTGGCAAATACAATGCCACTTATAAAATTCTTGTTCTTTATTGCAATAGATTTTAGCTTATCTGGTGCCACATTAACCTCATTAGTGTGCCAAGATGATGCTCTTATTGAAACTGTTCTATGATTTAAGTAATATAAATTTACTGAGCTAATTTGGTCAAAGTCTCTTTAGAAATACGACCTTAGCAAGCTCAGCTAATCATGCAATTTACCACTTCATTGGTATGCTCATATGTCTTATAATTCCATTCATCCGGGATCTTGACAATATAAGTGTGCATGCCAAGTTGGATCTGAAGCTATTTAGAATAAAGTTTCTAAGGTAGTTAACAGCAATAGCTAGTAGGTGCATGACATGATGACCACAGTGCAATAGGCTTACATGACCTGAAAGGCATGCGAGCTGAAAATAGAATCAAACATGAATGCAGACAGAAAATATGTACTTAAAAATTCATACAGATAAAGAAGTCAACAGAAATAAACCACGAAAAGCTAACTGATGAAGGAATATAGACGCAAATGGATCTGAAAACATGACATGAGCTACATATAACATGAAGGTTTGAATATATGTGAATTGATCTGTCAATCATTATTAACAGGAATCTTCTATCGGAAATGCTATTTATGCTGAGAAATGGACCAAAAGCATCAATATACATTTCATGCCTCATGGGAACAGATGTATATAGATTTATTCCAAGACAGATATTCTATACTATGTAAATTTGGGAAGTAATGACATCTTTGGGAATATTCTCTAATTAAATATTGATCAATACAGGATTGCAGGTTTAAATAGATTTTTATGTTATAAGACTTGAGAGTCGATTTCAGGAGCAAAAATTATGAGTGATGTTCTGATATTATTTCAGTATTCAGATCTGCCTTCAGATATCTATTTTAATTTTAGTTTTGTTTTGCACTGCATGAATTATGCATAATGTTACATTTTAATAGGGGGCCCCGAGTGGCAGAGTGGTCTAAAGCACTCTCTGTTATGGATCACTGCCATCTCACCTCTGTCTGCATGGGTTCAAGTCTAGGATTCGGCCAATGTGGGTATGTAAGAAAGCTTGCCAGTAGCTTCTCGTGGGTCAGTGGTTCTTCCCGGGTTCTTCCTCCACCATTAATACTGGCCACCATGCATAGCCTATCATGTGCTGAAAAATGGCGGTAAACCCCACAACAACAACATTTTAATAGTGGATTCAAACACAGTCTAATTTAAGGTATCCCTATTTAGATGATGAGTTGTATTATGTTCATGGTATGAATGATGCTTATAAGGTTTTATACTGTTCTATGTATCATATTGATACCCTCAATGTTCATTGAGAACATCATAATGCTTATACCCCTGCATTCATTGTGAACATCATCATGTATATACCTCTGTATTCAAATCATCATACATATATCCCTCTATTCACTGTGAACGTTGTCATGCATATAACCCTGTAAGCTGTATTCACTGTGAACTTTGTAATGTATATATCCTGTATTTACTGAGAACTTTGTCATGCATACATCTCTGTATTCATTGTGACTATTGTCATGCACATATCCCTGTATTTACTGTGAACATTGTTTTGCATATATCTATATTCACTGTGAACTTTCTCATGCATATACCCCTGTGTTCATTGTGAACACTGTCATGCATGTAGCTTTGTATTCACTATGAATTCATTGTGAATATTGTCATGCATAGATCTATATTCATAGTGAATAATGTCATGCAAATATATCATATATTGCAAACTTTGGCATGCATATATCCCTGTATTCCCTGCCTGTGAACTTTGTCATACAGTATGTATCTACATAGGTGTCTGGATATTATTGATTTGATTCTTTTAACCATGTGCAATTTCATAAGGTCATGAAAACAAGATATTGGCCATTTTATTCTCATATATTTTCTGTAAATAAATTAAACATGGAACTCTGTTGTAACTCTTCTGTATAATTAATTTATCTATTGTAAACCCTCATACACTCCCCCCCAATACCTTTTTTTGAGACTGAGGTTTTTGATGGCATCATTTGTTCCTTCATAGGTTATTCAATGAGTTTTTAACCAAAGAGAAGCACTCTCCTCTGGATGAATGCATATCTCAAATTTTGCCAGTTTTAATGTATCATTCATGTTTATTTTGGCAATCAGTTGTACAACTCAGACCTTTTCCCTCAGTGGGTTGCAGGCATTTTCCTAAATGCCTTTTCTCCTCCTCATCTAGTGTATTTTCTACATACACAATCAACCTGGTATTTCCTGGGATGAACCTTCAGTATCTGTATCATTCAAGAACATTTAATATATCGCGTAGGATAGTGAAGGATAGCATACATAATAGCTATCATAACAATTCACGCTGCAACATATTGAAGGATCAGTGTAGGAAGTGCAATATTACATATAATCTATGTAATATTCCAAAGTGTAATATGCTAAAAGTTCACTTTAGGAAATGCCAAGATAGTATAGATAATCTATCATAGCATCATTCACTCTTTGTGTAGGAAATGCTAGTAGATAATCTATTATATTCAATCTGTGTGATATGTTATCAATTCAGTGTAGGAAATGCTAGGATGTAATCCATCATATTCAGTTGGTGTGATATGTTATCAGTTCAGTGTAGGAAGTGACAGGAGATAATCTATCATATTCAATCTGTGTGATATGTTATCAGTTCAGTGTAGGAAATGCTAGGATATAATCTATCATATTCAATCTGTGTGATATGTTATCAGTTCAGTGTAGGAAGTGCTAATAGGTTCTAGATTATCTCTGTCATAGTAATCCATTGTGTGATATGTTAAAATTTCAGTATAGGAAGTGTTAACAGATTATAGATAATCTTTCATTACAATCAAATTTGTGTTATGTTTTAAAAGTTCAGGAAGGGTTTTGAGATTATAGATAATCTCTCTCATAGTATTCCAGTACAATATAAGTTTAGTGTAGGAAATAGTGCACAATGAAATTCAGTCTCATGCTAATTTTGATGAAAGATATGATTACTGGATGTGATGTCAAAAAGTACTATGCAAGTAGAGATAAACTGCATGTACAATGAATATAAATGTTGAAAAAGAAATAAGGCCTGTCAAAGTGGTAGAACAAAATAAACCTACCCCATCAGTCTCATTCTTTAGTCAAACACTCAGAGTGGTAAAACAAAAAAAATCTACCCCACCAATCTACATCTTTAGTCAAACCTTGGCAGTAGATTGATTTTTCTAACTGATGTGGGGTTTTTAATTTACCCTTTTATTTAAATCATAAGGATTGTAAAAAAAGTTTTGTAGCTGGTGCAAAAGATGAAACAACAATAGAAGAATTCTACTAGTAGTATTATTAAGGGACTTATGGATTTATTTTACTTCTATAAATCAAAACCTTTCCCCTATGATTTACCTTGAAAAGTGCATGACTAACACAAGTTCTCGAACCTGTGGATTGTCTCTCCCTTTAGCGCCCACATTATAAATTACTACCCTAAATGCAACACTCAGACCAATACACTGCAGGACAGATTGATATACACTGGCAAACAGTTGCTCCATTTTCACTGTCGGTAAATAAATTACCTGTTTTGGGCCACGAATGCCCCAATTCCCTATCTGTTCACTCGGTTTTCGGTAGTTTTCCATTTCCGCCAACACACTCTCGAACTCTGCCATGCTATTTATTTTATCCTCAATAACGTTTACTAATTGTATGAAGTATGTTTTGTACCGCTGCAAGATGAAGAGACGCACATTCGCGAATGTACCCTTACCAAAACTACATTTTCAGCTCGACCAGTCACACAGGTTACTACTGATATAACTCCAACAATAATTCCAATTGGTGTGCCTATTATAGATACGATGCCTCAAATAACGTTTGGGACCACATACGCGCGTACGTTTCTATTTCACGAGTAGCGAAGATTCCTTGGTTTT
The DNA here is from genome assembly GCA_028554795.2 of Sinohyriopsis cumingii. Taxonomy (NCBI): domain Eukaryota; kingdom Metazoa; phylum Mollusca; class Bivalvia; order Unionida; family Unionidae; genus Sinohyriopsis; species Sinohyriopsis cumingii. The sequence goes on along the minus strand of CM068825.1, from coordinate 15,088,687 downwards.
TTAATCTTAAATATATTGTTACCGCTTCAGTTATTTTGTTTGCTCTACAGGCTGGCTTTGTTTAAAGTGCAACATGGACATGCACTTTTAACTAAGTATGCTCATTGATTGCAACAACTGGCATACAATCGCAGAAAACATCTTTCAGGAAGAAAAAAAATTCCCGGTGATTTTGCGCTTTTGAGGCATTACGTTTATAAAGAACTATACTGGTTACACTGTTGAATAGTTTCTGAAATGGTTGTTCTAGTCTTGCTCCAAAACTGCCACATGAGAAGTTCTTATGTGTTGAATAACAATCAAAATATTTCTCCGCAGAGTCAGTGTCGGTGCAGCGTAATCAATAGGGAATGCAACCGGGGTAGAATTGTCGGTGTACTCGACTTAATTGTTCTAGCAACAATTCCTGAGTGTTGAAGGCAAAGAATGGGCGTTTATGCGTGCTAATACCATAATTCTAAGCTATTTATAGTTGGTATATGTCCATTATGGTGGTCCTAATTGATTAGTTATATTTGACCCTATTGTAAGTTATATTTCAGTGTATATGAGGGTTTGTTAACAATGTACTCGTGCAAATATGCATCTAGAAGCGGTACTAAATCACTATAAAAATTGAACGTTAGTAGTCAGCTGATCCAACCCATCCACAAATTCCGCAACCTCACCACCGTGGTCAGAATCCATCACTTATCGGTAATTATAAATGTGATCTTTAACACAAGCACCAAAAGACGGTACAGTACCAATCGGAAAGAACGTTGTGTTCTTTGAAATGATTTTCATCGCCGCCGACTGATGATGTAAGTACAGTATATGTGAAAAGTTCTGCAACTAGTTTGTCAGTACATGAAGGTGAAAAATAAGAAATCCCCATGATCATTTGTTAGTTTCATAATTATACCACGCCAATTTTTTATTCTGGTTAAGATAAGCAGTTATAATTTGGAACCACGCGCCTTTAAGATGTGAGGATTAGGTGTATCAAAACCCACGTCAAGAGGGCGGAAAACAACCCGACCATTTGCTAAGATTAACAAGTGTGTGCCTTCACTCCACGTAGTTAATACTATGATCGTGAGGTTATCACTGCAGTCTTTCCATCCACGTGTATTTGACGCAGCATCAGCATCATCGATAACCCCTTCAATCAGTTGAATTATACTTCAGTTTGCAATAAGGTTTCCACTCATTTCATCTTCAAACTTTCTAACGTTCTATACTGTATTTATGTCGACGCAGGCTTTGATAGGTGCAACCGAGTCTCCAGAGTTTCTGGTTACCCCGATTTAATTGATTTCAGCCAGGTTAATCATGACGTCGCATTGCAGCTTCAAAACATCTTGAATGTCCAAGTTAGACGTTTTACGTTTTCCATTTTGATCTTGGAAAATGTCAACATAAGTCCGGCAGGTAAACTTAGCCATGTCCGATTGGGTAGCAAACCTTGTCAGTTCCACATTAGCATGTCATCGGATTGAGTAGCGTCCGTGTATATTGATGAGCATTGATTATACAATTTAGTTAGTTTAAAACCGCTCCGGTGATCTTGTGGTTAGAGCGTCCACCTTGAATGCGGGAGGTTGTGGGTTCGATCCCCGGCCGAGTCATAACAAAGACTTACAAAAATGGTACTAACAGCTACCCCGCTTGGCGCTCAGCATTAAGAGGTTAGTTTTATGACTGGTCGGCCTGGTGTCAGGATAATGTAACTGGGTGGGACATCATTCTACACGTCTGCGGCATGATGCCTCAGTGCTAGATTTCACTGTAAACTGCCACACTGCAGACATCGTAGTGATATGACCGAAAAATTGTTAAAGCTACGTTAAAAAAATCCAAATCACACTCACAACCAGTATAGTTTAAAATTGATAAAGTAAAATGAATACGCGTTTGGTGAATTCTCAAGTACTTTGAGGATAAGATGTCCACCTATTGGACCATGCTTTCGTTTCTTACTGCAATCTTTCTTTCGCAAGATGCTTTGGACTAAGGCCAACATTAACTTTGTGATAGGTCATTGTGATTCGAAAACGTAATAGGTTTACGGCCCTATGTATTGTTTATAGGCAAGTCAGTGACCCTCATTCGGCAAACTCTACTAACACGTGCTTTGTTGTGCTGAGGCCATGTTGTTATTAACTTCCCACAGAAACTGTCCATGAGGAGTTTTATCTGGCTTCGAGACTTTGACGACATCATTGATGCAGTTCCTGACTGCATGCATGACCACAAAGGGGATCTTGATTAGAGAAATGATTATGAAATCATCCAGACTGTTAATGTTAAAAGTATAATGTTAGCACCATCAGCGTCATGCCAAATTGTATACATTGAAGGCGTACTTACGTGATTGTGTGTTTTCCTCCAACAATAGCCTTGTGAACGTTTCTTCAAAACCTAAATATATGATTGAGAGGAATTCCACACGAAAACACATACGAGTCTCCATGAAGTTTTAATTGACGCGGTATAAATCCAAGGTTAAAATGATCATTGGTGTTAATGAGTACATTTTGTTCATCTGCGTCATTAGCTGCCTTCCTGTGTAGTTTAGGTCGCACAAGGGTATGCATTGTATGATCTGTATGATCAGATGTCACCTTGTAAAATAACAAGCCAGCAGACTTTTCAAAATCATTGCTGTATATGGCGAGTTCGATCAATGTCGTGGCAATGTCATCGTTGTCAAGAATTGCTTCGATTATCTTTCCATCGATGACGGAGCTTGCGCTGTAAAATCACGCCATGATGTCATTGTTAAAAAATCAATAATTGACATCCTCGGTATAGGAAACATTTTTTTCAAACTCGTACAAGCTTTTCCTAAATTTCCAAGAAAGTCTCTTCACATGGAAGGAAGTAACAAGACGTGTTCTGCACTTGTAATTCTAATTTAAATTGATTGTGATCCATAGCCGAGTATGAATATTACTTCAAATCTTTGGTGCTACCATATACCGTCACGCGTCCCACACCCACGTGATATATGGTGTAATTTGAATTTTGCCATTGTTTTTACTTACACATTATTGGCTTTGTGTGATACCTTTTGTGGCATTTTCACAAGCATAATCCGTTTGCCATTGCCTTAGTTGCACTTGTTGACATTTGTTTTCGAGCGGCTTTGTTGATGATTTTACTAACCGGAACTGGCATTATCGCTGTCGATGGGAGTGTAACTGGAACAGCAGGGGGGGGCGAATCGGACATTTTGTCCAATCGTTATTTTGCTTAATTATTACTTTCTGCACTCAGCGGATCCGGTGTAGTCAGCGCCTGGTAAAAAAAAAACGACGACGGTCCATCCTACACGACGGTGACGTCATTTGGTTTAATTAATCTTTCTGCGAGCCGATCCCAGTTTTGTCAGCGTCCGGTAAACACAGCGACGACCGCGTCGATGTCATTGCCCCCCCTGCTGCTAAGAAGTTATTTACAATGATCTTACAAACAGAGTGATTACTAACTCCTCCTCTTGTAGATCAATTAGGTTATTTGACTGATCGGTAAGTCTAAAATTAATTCTCGTTAAAAACCGATTATGGCATCGCATATAGACCGGATTAATTGGGCTCTCAACGATTAAGAATCCTGGAGGGGCTGTTGGCGAAAATGAATAAAGGATATACCCCTGTTGAGCTTGATTTGATTGCTTGGTATCTACCTGGTAACTCCCTTCGATAACATCACACACTAGATTGATTGCTATCACCGATGCGATATTTACGTTGTATGGAGCAATATGCCTACCACCATCTCCGTTATCGTGTTTGAGGATAATTGATGGACCGAGAAAATCATTAAGAGACTTTCTTAGTTCTGGCGCGTTGTATTCTGGAAACTTGAAATCGGGTAAATTGGCTTCTGTGATATTATACTCGGTTAGGAATTTTTGTTTATTACCATCGCTGTTATCGGATATCATTTTAACGATTCGTTCATTGATATATTCCATGTCTGATATAAGTTGATTTAACACCTCAACGTGTTTTCGTGCTTTTGTTTTCCGTAGTTGTTCTAGTTGCAATTGGTAATAATGATTAATCTCGATAAAAGCATTAGTGATATCATTTAAAATAACTGTTAATATGACGATCGATTCAGGAGTTTCCTTATACTGAAAAAACCACTGCATGATATTCCTGTTTTGAAATAAAAACCAACTGGGTAATAACGTGCTTTTATAATAGACAAATTATCTCGATAACTGGGAATAATTTCATGATACGATTGCACATTTGTGTGCAAATACGCGGGGATTTCATTAGGTGGATTCTCGGGCCAACCTAGTATGGTTCTTATTGAACTGTTATAAATATCAACCATATACCCCGGTGTGCTTATTTCAATCGTCGATGATAACGTCGGTTCATGAACCGTAATATCGATTTTTGATTCTTTTCCTGTGATCGATTTTATCCTGCGTTGAAATTCTTTATTGATTTGTTCTACTTGGTATGACCCAGTTGGTATTGTAACCTCATTCCAGTCTGGGGTCCCATCGGGTTTATTTGTCCATGCAAAAACCAGCGAGTTATTAGGTTGTTGTCCGTTAAATGCTTCCGCTCGGATATTAGGCCAACTGTGATATATTCGCAATTTTGCCAGCGCTATTTCCTTTACTGGAATCGGAGAAGGGAAGTTTACATTGAATTCTGGCTTCGTTGACGTTATCGATATCATACTTGTTTGTACCGGAGTGGTGTTCTCCGCGATCCGTTGAAGCAATTGAAACCCTTCGGGGTTCAGCGACATTATTATTATTTGTCGTTTCTAGTGTTTAATATTAACCACCTGCTTGTTTTAAGCCCATTGAAGTTGTTTCAGGAGAATGTTTTAAGCCCATTGAAGTTGTTTCAGCCACGTGGTTTCCAGCTTCCAGTTGAAAATCCTCGATTTTTGACATCGCGGAGTCATACAACTGGACCATCGTGGAGAATTCAGCATCGGATATAAACGAATTATCTATCGCCAACGAGATCAACCCGGATAATTTCGAGTACGCGTCGGATACTATTTGATGTTTTACTGTATACTCGTTGAGTTTTTTTTGAAAACACGATGATATCTTTCTAGTGATTGCGTTGGCGACTCCAGCAATTGTTGTCGCCGCGGAGATAGCGATTGGAACAGCGATCGGGGCTATCATGGTCACCGTGGATAAAATAACACTGGTACCGGCTACTATACCTGACACCGAGTACACGACCGCGTCGATGGTGGTTATTTTTCGACGGTATTTTTTTATTTTTACACGGTATTGTTCGGAAAGCGTTTTCAAATTCGCGGAGAATTCTTTTACGGTATTGAATCGATATTGATGTGACGTCGGTGATACCTCTGATTCAATTACCTTGGTGGTCATTTTTATTTTAAAAGAGCTAGTGTTTTTAATTACTTAGATCCGCTACAAATTCCACATACCATGTAATGTTTGCCCTAAATAGACTGCTATCAACGGCTTTAATTATAAACCGTTCGGTTGCATTCTTGTCAATGATTGTTGCTATTGTATTGTTAAACTCAGATGAACTCGACGATGATATATTAAACTGCATCGCTGAAATCAATGTCAATCGATAAATACCCCTAACAGTTGCGGTGATACTTATTATATTATTCGTAGGAGTCCAATCGAATGATTCATGATGAATCGTGTATACTGTGTTGATGGTGTTTTCATGAGGGATTTTTATTTTTGTCATTTCCGGTAGTCTGTCTTTAATCGCTGTAACATCAGTTTTGATTGTTCCTATTTCCTGTGTATGCGCGTCTACATTATTTATGATCGATGAAACATTAACGAAGATTGTTTCTATTATCCGTCCATACGCGTCTATATTCCCTTTGTTCGCTGAAACATCAATTTTGATTGTTCTTATTTCCTCTCTATACGCGTCTACACTCCTTTTGTTCGTTTCAACATCATTTTTTGATTGTTCCTATTTCCTGTACATACGTAGTGATATCATTTATAGTTATTGTAATTTCTTCCGGTTTGGTATTTTTTTTACCAAAGAATTTATCAATGGTGTTATCAGCCCTGTTAAAATTTTTTCGTAACGTGTAAAATTGGCCCGACAGCGTTGTAAACTCCGAAATAGTATTTTTTATCCCCACAAGATTCGGTTCGGTTACCGTCGGGGTTCCAAAAAAACTAGCAGTAGTGAGTTGTATACCGGTGACAGACTTTTGTATCCCCTCGAACTGATTTGCTTGCGCGTTAAATTTATCATACAAAATTTTTAACGAATCCGACACGGATATATAATTGTTGCCAAGTGTACTTATTTTTCCATTTATCGTCAAGATGGATTCACCTGATTTAAGTCGTCCGTCGCCGGTATACAGCGCGATAGTGTCCTCGGAGGCATCATTATTTCGTGTTAAAACGTCATTCAGCGACACATTACTGGATTTCAGTTTACCCTGGCGGTCTTGAAATACAACTATTTCGCCCGGGTCAACACTGGTTAAATTTAACGTATCAGCGATTTCATCCTCAATTAGTTTTTTTATGTCATCGGTGGCGAGCGTTTCCGTGGGCTTTTTCAGCGCCGAAACCGGTCGTCCCCAGATATCAATCATTATTATTGTAAAAAAAAACAGCGTTTCTAATTAACCCGCCGGGCCTCTACGACCCCACTAGTGTATTCGTTTACAACCACATGAGGTGGTTTCCGTGATGATGAAATCGCCGCGAGTACGTTCAATACCTCACGGCCGCATATCGGTGGGTCACTTAATTGTTGTGTTGGCAGCGTGGAATAAAAAACCGGGGCTAAACACGCCCGGATATACCGCATGAACTCGTTTGGCGGGGCTAACCCGTATGAATCAAAATAGACCATCGCACGCGGATCAATTGCGTATGCAACCCAATGAGTTCCCGCTCCGGAGGATTTATCGAGGTTAATTATACCGGTTTCAATATTCCTTGGTTTTGTCGGTAATTGATACCTCATGAAAACACCTCGGAAGTTTTTTATCGCTAACGCGTTTGCGGCATCTATTAAATCAAAATTAGACATTGGAGTCATTAAACGGTTCCCGGTAGTCTTAGACCCTTTCCGGCTACGGGTCGTTTTTTTTTATAGCCTTTCCCGGTTGCCTTCTTCAATGCCATTCCCGCTGCGGTACCAACGGCCCCCAACGCCGCCGCCTTCGCCACTGCTGGGGCCGCCGCGGCAATCAACGCTGGAATCGCAGCTAACAGCGGAAATATCCCACCGGTCTTTTCCATGTTTTTAATCGCTGCGGCCGAAAAATCTATTTGAACACCCTTTTTATTGTTCATCGCATTATTGAAATGTTTTATTTGACGCGCCGTCAACGATATCTTATGATTACCACCTGCCATCTGTGACGGCTTCAGCGTTATTGTGGTTCCACATTGTTTAGCCGACTTTGATCGAAATTTCTTGACTTGACCATCAGTCAACTCTACACTGACGACACTATACGACATTTTATTGTAAATGCGTTTATGTTTTCAATTACATGTTTTCCGCTGGTGCATCAACGATTCTCATTCGTCCACCAACGCCTTCCAACAGCATTGATTTATCGCTGAGAATGACAGCAACCGCTCTATAATCAACACCACCCGGGGCTATACGAGCTCTGAAGTGTATATCAACGACGGATTGTCTCGTTAAATCAAGATGTTCCAACGAAAAATAATAAATCGGATACAGGTTTTTAAAATCAAGTTGTGATATTTGCAGACCAGTGTCGACGTTTTGATCACGACCCATATATGACAGCAATCGATGATACACACGTGCGACATGGTTGTCACCGTAATTAAGCTGTATATCCTCGGATGGTTCCTGTTGTCCGTTTATTCTCAGCGAAACCTCCCTGACTCCTAATCGATCAAATATCATATGGCTGCGTTCTTGATTACCCAATCGTTCCCTATTCTGTAGCGCTATGAATATATGACGCGGGGCTGAAACACCCTGTTTTGATGCCAGGTGCCATGTAAACGTATCGGCGACGTTATCCTCTTTAGCATCAGTTGTTACCGCTAGCCAACTCAACAACGATTTTCCTCCCTGTTCCATAAATGCTAACAATCGTGCTTCCGTGGTAACTGATGGAGTCAACACCGGCATCCACAATGCCATTTTAGTTAAAACGACTTTACCGGCAGCGACGCCAGCAGCATGCCATATTGCATTGTTATCATCGCCCCTTCGCGTCAGCGCGATTGTATGCTTAGCCCCATAGATAACTTTTCTAACATTTCTGCAGAATCCAAATATGTGATGGAGTGGAATCGCGCATGAAAACTGCCGGCGTGGTCTTTGCAACATCCCTACTCGTGTTGCGAATCCTAGATTGTAATCATTGTTGATACTCTTTATAATATTGAAATTAGCGCCTGGTCTTACTCTGCGGTCTGGGTTATTTGCTTCAGCCTGTGGGTCAACTGCGGTATCTCTTTCCACCAGCACGTTAACGTACTGAAGATGATCAGCGTTATTAGTGGTGTCCTTTGCGAACATCATAGATGGGCCCGCCGATCTTGTATAATCATCTGAATACCTCGCTAACCCAATTATCGTCGTTGCAACATCAACCTCGCGTTCTATTGATTCAATTTCTCGCCCGTCAATAAGATATCTGGCGCTCTCAAATAACGCCATGATACCGTTGTTAACGAAGCCAACTCGAACACGATCGTCATCTGCGTACGGTGTATTATCGGCAGCATTTGTCACGAGTTCTCCCTCGATTTCGATAAACGCTTCACACGGCAAAAAATATTTACTGGTATCTTGGACTTGAAGTTCAATTCGCGATCGTAGGTCAGGTTGCGCTGCATAATAAGAATAATATTGATAATCACGGACAGAATCATCCCTGCGCACTGGGGCATCCATATCAAACGCGGGGTCAGCGGTTCGCGCAAACATTTCTATTATTATTCATGTCGGTGCTTTCAATTGAAATCCATCAACGTCGTTTTTGTCGTAGACCACTCCCCGCTATTGCGTTAATGATCGCGTTGGTTGACGCATCGGCGGATGGCGAAGTCGCCGCCAACGACTCTAATTTTTCTTCCACGGCGTTATTTATTACTTTACTGACATTCGCAGGCATCACTGTCGTTGATGGCATCTGTTTTTTTCTCCTCACCAACGACATTAATTTGTTCCGCGCGGCTGAAAGCGCCTTTCCGGCAACATCTCCAATAGCGCTGATTCCCTTATCACGAATAACATCAATAGCCTTCATTCCTAATTGTTTGGCTAACGGCGCCACTTTTGGAGCCATTCTTGTAAATAACCCCGCAATGGTGCTACCGAGACCATCTCCATAGTACGCGCGGTAAACAGGTAATCGCGAGTTTACCACGTAGACGAGTACTGGTTTATCATGGTTGTAGTGTATGATCATCTTTATTATAAAAACACCAGTGTTTTCCAATTAGTGATTGTGATCACCAGTGATTAATCAATCGCTGTAATGACCGTGGTCCACGAGTTCGTCTATAAGCGTTCGATATGCATTAATGTCCATAATACCGCCCGTAAATAACCGCTTGCAAATATCAGCGGCCTCATTGATTATTTCCGGAGAGTTATTTCCGGCTCGTTTTCCTCCGATTAGTATTTCCAGCCGTGATATATCACTGAGAACACTACCAGGACAGGTAACGCCGTAGGATTCTTTACCAACAGAGTATCCTTTTCCTTTTTTTGGTGTTTTACTCTTAACTTCCTTGTGGAATGCGTCGTAATCGGGATCACCACGTGGTAATGCATCTTTATATCTACCTGCTAAATACACTATTCTTGTCCAATCCTTTAACGACCTTATATTTTTCTCGTAGCCGCTATTGATATGCTCATTTCGTGTGCCCTTAGCAAAATTTGTAACAGTAAAATTAACTAATTCGTCATTGCTGTCGAAGGCTCTAATTTTATCTATTGTGCTCTTCTTGAGTATATTACGGGGTATATTCTCCTTTTTCTCTATTTTTTCCGGTATTTCTTCCAGTAGTTCTTCCGGTATTTCTTCTTCTGGTTCTCTTGCGGTGGCGCCTGGTTTTTCCTCGTCGGCCATTGTAACATAAGGTTCTTGTGGGTCCGTTATAGCGAGTGGTGGCGGCCTCCGTGTTGTAGCAGCCGCTATTTTCGCAGGGAGTGTTTCCAGAGACTTTTTTGTTTGCTCGGTCTGAGCCGCTATTTTTTCAAGCGCACCGAGGACGGGCACAGTTGCCGCCGTAACATCTTTAGTTACCGGAGCAAAGAGCTGTTCGCTTCCAACAGCAAAATCAGTTTGTAGTTGTTGCCGCGTTTGTAGTTGTTTTCGAACCCTGTCTCGTAACGGTATGAACTTTTTAAGCGCTACTAGCCGCTCTCTGGCTAGCCGAGTAGTAAGTGATTCGCCTACCATTATTACAATTGCTCCGTAATTTCTAATTTCCCGCCGAGTGTGGCGGGGATATGTCCCAGGGGCTCCAGGGAGTTTTCGTCTATAATCCTTCTAATGTTTTTAATTTTATTAGAGATTTCTCGACGTCGTTCAAAAGCCTGTCCGAGTTTTTTTCGTACTGTCTCAACGGCAGTAAATAGTCCAATAAATGCATTTACGTCATTGCCATACAAGTTTTCATTGATCGTATATTGTAATCGCTTTATAAAAGAATACTCGCGTGGCAAGGTATATCGACCTTTCTTTGATTGCTCGTTAATAATTTCATAATCGGACAATATTTTTTGGTTATCAAGCTTATCAGATAATTCAATTCCTTGATTTTTTAATTTTAAAATCTCGGTTAATATATTATTGATGTCTTCGATATTCATATTCTTATAAAACATCTTATTTCTAATATCAAAAATTTTAATAAAATTATTGGGGTCATTTTTTGACCCGTTTTTAAGGACGATACAATGCCGTAAATCTCCACTCGAGTGTTGTGGCAGATTGTAGGTATATAAACAATGACGTAGATGATATTATGGTATGGGATGATGGGACGGCATAAGACAGCACAAACATAAAACGACGGGGCGGAACTCTACGGCTGATTCGACCAATCAAAAGCAACCCAATTAAAATAACCCGGTTGCATGATTGTGAACAAAAGACAACCACACGCCCGGGTCAAGTGTGTGGGTTAGTTTTGATTGATCGAATCGGCTTTCGAAAGCCCCAGGCTTATAACGAGTCGTCTTATATATAAGGTGACTAATACAACCGCATCAGTCACAAGGTGTGTGTAATTTGAATTCCCTTGAATCGTTAAATCCTTGAATACTTATTAATGGTGTTTCACAGCATTTAAATGAAACCAAATATTTGAATAAAACATTAAAAAAAAGAATACAGCTGTTAGATAACAGCGTGTATTTCATTAGTTTTCATCGTAAAATGATTAATTAATCGTAACATTAATTGGACTTCAAGGGACGTAACTCTTGTCATGCGACGCTATCACAAAACGAGTTATCTCCCTTTGATGTTATATATGAAAATCGAATTCTGTAACCCGTCTTTTTTGAGATCGCTGTTTGATATACTCGTTCTGCAACAAATTGTATTGAGGCTCTACAAATATCGAAATATTTTCCTGCCTCATTCATCGACTGAAATATTTTTTCCTCGTGAGTTGTTGTATCAAATGACTTTACGCTTTTTGCTTTTTTTGAGCATTTACCAGTTTGGCCTTTTTTACTATTTTCACTCTGAGAGATGGCTTGTAGGTTTATAAGAGAATTATTTTGAGGACATCCATCAATATGATCAATAACGAGACCGTCCTCGATTAATCCGTTAAACGCTTCATATACCACCCTGTGAACAAGATATTTCTTCTTTCCGGCACCAAACATCAAATACCCCTGATTATTTTTCCATCCAACTGGTTTTTTTAGTCTACAATTTCTAACAACGCCATCGCGAGATGCCTCGTAATTAACGAGCACGGGATGCGGCTGAAATTCTTGGTTCATTTGTATAATAATACTACTTGTCTAATTCATTATTTGGTTTAATTATAAACCTTGCAATGTAGTCCTGAGGAGTTTTGATGACGAAGTCTGCGGTGGGGTCAATGACGGCATTTTTTATTCGTTTATCATAATAACGTTTTAACTCTCTGTATCGCTTTCCGCCACAATTGATACACAACTGCGATTTTCCTCTTACACCAACGTGGCAAACCAAGCACGGGAGGGGGCCAAGAGAACCATTACGAACGCTTTGTAAATGATACCCGCAGAATTCACCTCTACATGATTTATTGCACGGGGTTATCGACCCAATCATCAACCATTTGCAGTGATTCATTATACTATATTCTTTCATTTAAATACTTGTTTTAATTATATGGAGGAGTTCGAGAGATTAGCAGCAATTAAGCCCTGGAAAAATATTAAGTTCAATCTCGATAGAGTCCTCAAGGACGCACCAAAAGCGTTAATAAACGATAGAACCCTGTTGAATAAAATACGCGACTGTATCAATGAATTCAAGCGTGATGGTGCATCTCATAGTTGGTCAACATTTCGAATTGATGGTGTTGTTGATGCTACCATGAACGACAACCGCGCAGCAACGATAATATCACAACTTGACGGTAAAAGATATTTCTTCAGAGTAAAATTCATTGTCCGGGTGGAATCAGGTAATTGGATCATACGTGATAAATTTGAACCGGTTCTCAGCGATAAGAAAACAGTCATTGTTAGCCGCGACTCCAAGCCAGGGCTGTTAACCGGAGTTGACAGACCATACTATGAACGAGCGTATCCTGAAACAGCAGTTGTCTATGGAATATACCCGTTAAATAAGAAACCTGATATCGGAAAACTAGCGCCGATGAAACAGTCAACGGGGATAAATTGTGTAGCAGAACGAGTAATAGAGCATTTTACAAATGCGTGTCGAGGAAACAAATTGACTGATTTACGACGTAGTAAAATAAACCAATGGGAGGAGACAGTGCGCGAGCGAGGAGCAACCATCAGCGACATAGCGAAATTAGAAACGTCGCTGAGATTTCCAATAACCGTTACAACAATAACCGGTGAAGTATTATATGAATCAAAGTATAAATCAAAGGGAGCCCCAATCAAAATTATTGATCATAACGAACACGCGTGGACGCCCGCGGTCACAATATTTCCACGGGATAGAACAGTAAAGTATATCCCGGGGGAATTCCTGGGAGAGGATGGTTTTCTCGCGGAGAAGAAACTATTTGATGCTATTGCTTGCTTGTGTAAAAACGACCCTGTATCAGTGTGGTTACTTCGCAGCGCTGAAAACGACATGGATACCTTTGATCAGTTTGTAAGACCAAACGGTGAATTATATCGCACTGAAGCGTTTCACAACAAGATGAAAAAAACCGCCATGGAATTTGAAGAGCATGATGAACAACTGCTAACAAATTGTTTTACGATTCCATCGGTTGCGGCTCATGTTGCAGCAAGGAAAAATGCGTGGAGACCAACGCGCAAGGAATTTCTACCGGATGTACAATCCAGTTGTTTGGAATATTATCACGGTGGACTATGGAACACTGAATACAACCGCGACGCTATGATTTCCGTTGATATGGTTGCCTGTTATCCAGCGAGTTTTCTCGGGTATGGATCCGCCGCTGAGTATTTCAAACGATTTGGACACCCCAGACATGAAATGACTCGTGTTGCTATTAATGGACCACTGCCTGATTTTGATTTAACCGGATTCGCTCGCATAGTATTATTTGAATTCGCGGCAGGACTTCATCGCTGTTGTTATATTTGGATCGGTAGACACATGGCTGAAAAGAAGTGGCTGCCAATAGCGCTGCTACGGTATATGATTGATTGTAGCATGCTTGTATCGTTGATTGTCAGTGACGCAATAATATCATATCGGGCGCAGACTGAAGTCTGGTTACCAGAACCAGAGCGTCTAGATAGCATAATTGACGAGTCTAGAGCACACATTGATGCCGACGAGGAATATATCATCGAATGGTCCAAAAAGATATTCAACCAACGAAACCGCGAGACAAAAGATCTCGGTAGAAGAATAATCGGTAAGTTCACACAAGGTGGAAAAAACTGCGACTACAAACGATATTGCTCACGGCTAATTATAGATGACGCAGAATATGATTTCGTAATCAAGGATGCAGTGGCAAAAAATAGATACGTGAACTGCAAAACAGCTTTCTTGTCCAATGGAACAAAGTTGGGTACAGTTGTTACTTACGCCGATGGAGACAGCCCGGCATATCCGCATTTGAGGGCGTCTATGCTGGGTTACGCCGCTATCAATTTATTCTCGATGATAAATAGATTTCCCGACACCGCGGTTAGAGTAGCCGTTGATTCATTTTATATAGACGTAAAGTACAAGGGAAACATAGCCGAGTTTACTAGTCCGAACGAGAGTTGGGGTATATGGAGAATTAAAAATGAAATACGACGCGATTATTCCCCGTCAGCAAATGTCACCGTTGAAAACAATTACTTATGCGGTGATAATTTATCAGAATGGTCTAATGCACCACCGTGTTCTGATCCAATTTGTAGATACAAAACAGTTTATTTAAGCGGCTGTGGCGGGTCAGGAAAGACGACTCGGGCAATTGAATTATTTCGAACGCGGGCAAGTATAATCGTGCTTACACCGACCCATAGACTAGCGCGAGAGATAAAACAACGAACTGTTGACGCCGTTACTTATCACAGCTTTTTTCGATACAGCGGCGGTGAGTGGACTCCTGATCGAATGGGGGAAAAATTTATTCCTGAGGTTATCATCTGGGATGAGATATGTACTGTTTCGTTAGATGCTTTACAAATGTTTCTTGATTGGTTGCTGCGCGCGAATACGGCGGTAATCATGTGTGGCGACCATGGCCAACCACCACCATTTGTCGGCGAGGGTCCACATGATTGGTTAAAGGGTTTTGTGGACTATTATGAAGAAACCGATACTGATTACCGAGCACTTGATGAACAACTGCGCGAGGTTAAAAAATTAATCAGATTACAGCCGGATAGAGTTCAATGTGAAATAATCCGCGAGGTGATTCCGGAAACGCCGTTAAATGAATTCTGGGAAACATGGAGACCAAACGATTTGATTGTAGCGAGTAGAAAGATAGTCAGAGACACACTTCAGCGGAAGTTGTTTACGTTGCATAAGGAAAAGTTTCCAACGCGCCCAGTGTCGTTATGTTATAGACCCGCGGACACACGGCGGCAGAACATTGAAGTTGAAATCCCGGGCCTGACAGAAAAACAAATTCTTGTGCTGAATGATATCGTGCTCGTTGATATCAGCGTCGTCGAGGACGCGCTACGTGCTGATAAATCCCCGTGGACGCTAGGATACGCAACAACAATACATTCCTCGCAAGGATTGACTATCACGGATACAATTGTTTGGATGGTTGATAATCGCATCGAATGGTCAAATCTAGTCTATCTTGCAGTGTCCCGAGTACGGAGGATAAATCAGCTTCGAAGAATTGTTATTGACGAAGCCAGTGACAACGATGACATTATTGATGCTAGCGTCATTGATAGAAAACTCTCGGGTTACCGCCAACAGGATAAAAAAAAACAGCGGCGTTTTGATATTGATGCCGAATTAATAATTGCGTTACGACAACAACAGAATAATCACTGCGCGAGTTGCAATTGTATAATGCGCTGGCGTTATTCGGATAAAGACGCTCGCCAATTTACCGTGGACAGGATCGATAACAGTCTCGGTCATGTCAAAAACAATGTGAGATTAACCTGTCTTGAGTGCAATAGACGCAACGGCGCTAGTTAAGACTACGCGGGGGTAATTGAGTATCGTCAGGTATCACTTGTAGTTGCTCGCGTGTAAACCCCCGCTGTGGGGCAGTTGAATCCAGTCTATAGATCGGTGGTCTACCAGTTGATCGTGTTATCGTTGATATGTTATGTGTGGTAACACTCCAAATAGGATCAGTAGCCCTTTTTTTACCGCCTTCAAGCTCTCCTGGTTCATACAGATATCTAACAGTGACATCGCCGAGAATCGGCTTGGAAACGCTATCTATTTTTGATCTTCCGGGTATGTACTCGTATTTAATCGCGTCGCTGGGCTTCATGTTGATTGCTCGGGTAATCTCGTTATTTAACGCTGCAATTACGCCTGGCAACCTTTTGACCCATTCACGAGATCGTTTTTCTTGGATGAATTCCTTCGCGTATTGATATCCAAATAACCGTTCAGCAAGAGTTCGATTGAATCGTTCAACAATTGCCTGATCACGATGTAGCGCAGTATGACCTCGTCGTATCGCGACGCTATGATGTTTCAGCGTTGATAAAACAGCGCCGCGAAATTCACTACCAGGATCAACTTGTAATAGATTTGGCCAGCGCAGAGGACCTCTTCGGTAAATCCGCTCAAACGCATCGGCTACTTCAGTTGCTGACTTTGTTTTTAACGGCTCCGCTTGTTTGTATCGACTCGCAACATCAACTACGGTTAGCGCGTATTTGTAACCGTTGTCATGCGGCAGAAATAGTATATCAGCTTGATGAACTTCATTAGGTACGCTGACATCAAAGCGCGAAAAGTTGATTTGTTTAGGCGGTGGTAGATAGATTTGCCATATAGCCTGTTTGGATAACCAATTAGCCGCAGTGGCCTTTGTTACCTTTGCAGCGCTTGCGAGTTTACCAATTGCGGCCTTTCCTTTCCAGTATCCTCTCGGAGAATAATAGATGGATTCCATGTTGTTATTATAAACGCTAGCGTTTTCAATTACCAGCGCGAGAAGCTCCGCTTCCAATCATTAATTTACCTTTCATAGCCGATTTTACCAACCATGAGGCCAATTTTTCTTTGACGGATTTATCAGGAATAGCATTTAACGCGTGAATTAATTTTACATCCGCGATATGACGCTGTTGCAGATCACCGCTACGATAAGCTATATCATGTATCCGACATGCTTCGTCGATAGCGTTTATTGGATACTCACCGGGTTTGGGCTGATTTTGATCATCGAGTCTAATATCTAATCGTGTTCCGGGGCCACAGTAGCTATATCCTGGGAGGTGCTTTTCTCCTGGATACTTTGCCCACGGTGTTCCGGGGAGTTTTGATAACTTGGCTGCAATATCACCTCCTCGTTTTTTTTTAAAGCATCCCCGGGTCTAGCAGAAATAAATCTAAATTTCTTTGTACCGCATTGTACACACTTACCAGTAAGCGCCGATCTGTTATTTCTTGTTGTAACGGTTGTCATATCATTTGTGCCAGTACGCACTCTACACTTCACACAATATAGATCCATAATTTATGTATAGAGATATGAATATAATTGATTTTTCGGCGACTAAAACGAGAGAACCAGTTAAGCATGTTGCAGCGTTACCAAACTCGATCCGGATGATTATCATCGGACCATCTGGATCCAGCAAGACGCAATTGTTATTCAATTTAATAATGAGATGGATGAAGTGGGATAAGTTGTATTTAATCGCCCCTAGCGTAGATGATCAACGATGCTACGAGGTGTTAAAAGATTTTAACGAGAATGCATCAGCGATCGCTGAAAAAAATGTTATTGAGTTTATTACAGATATCAATGATGCACCAGGTATTGATGATATTGATGGCGACGTTAACAATCTAGTCGTGTACGATGATGTTATGTTAGACAATCAAAAAAACCCAGCTAGGATATTTTCCAGAGGCAGGCATAAAAACACCGACGTGATATATGTCACTCAACGATACACTCAGATTCCAAAAGTAATCAGAGACAACTGTAATATTCTTGCTGTATTCAACGGCGTTGATACACACACGCTACGAAATATTTGGCAGACATGGTGCGGCGGTGACATGGACTTTAATGGTTTTCGAAACTTTTTTAGTCATGCTCAGTCGACCCCACATGGATTTGTAACGATAAATTTACATGATCCTCGGACACGATATCGTATCGGACTTGACCAAATATTCGGTTAAATTGTAAATAACTTCTTAGCAGCAGGGGGGGGCAATGACATCGACGCGGTCGTCGATGTGTTTACCGGACGCTGACAAAACTGGGATCGGCTCGCAGAAAGATTAATTAAACCAAATGACGTCACCGTCGTGTAGGATGGACCGTCGTCGTTTTTTTTTTACCAGGCGCTGACTACACCGGATCCGCTGAGTGCAGAAAGTAATAATTAAGCAAAATAACGATTGGACAAAATGTCCGATTCGCCCCCCCTGCTGATACTGGAACCAACTTTGTTGGTGCTCGAGTCACTAATCGTCGTAGTCGATCTCGAATCAATTGAACTGACGCCATCCAAGAGCACATTTCTGTGAACTATCCCTGGACAACATCATCAAACCATTTCCGTAATACGTCATGTAAAGTGGTACTCTCGAGTTAACAGCACTGGTATTATATATCCAGATCGTACAGGTCATGCACGTAAGATTTGTTGATCAACTGGAATTTAAGTAACATCTTTTGCTGGCCAACCGAAAATGATTTTGTTAACTATCTTGTGATATCAACTGCGTATGGTGCAGATTCGACCCAGATGGTAAAGAGTGGCTACTGTTCACATATGAGGAATTTATATTCTTTACCAGTCACCAAGGAAATTATCAAACTAATCACTTTAGTAATCGATTCCGTGTTATACGCGGCCATGGGAAGTTTGAAACAAAAATCTCAAACGAGCATTTCGTGGAAAGAGTCATCCACCCCCACCCCCCACCCCAACGGTCATGATCAAATAATAGGCCAACTGTAATACACGTGCAGTAGTGCGAGTACAGGATTGCTACGCGGTGATTGATGTAGCAAAAGTCACATTAAACTATAGCTTTGTTGATAAAATTGTAATCATCTAGGTAATGCTTGTAGTTGTATTTGAAAAGGTACCCTGCATGGTATTTTACTCGCTTATGTTTCTATGGAGCTTAACAAGTTTGTGAAAAATCATTCCACGTAAAATTATAACTGTACAATCTTTTATATTCCAGTCCACTCCTTTAATATCTGCCCGTCCCATTCCCTGTTGATGAAATTCGGGCGTTTTTCTGCGGATATTTCAGACGACAACATATACTTTTTTAATTGTTTGTGATCGGATACGTTAGCTGCTAACATTTATAGATACTCATTATCTGACGTGCACCTTCTTTAAATCATTAACTTGTGTATCTGGCTTTATTTGGACTCTGGGATTTATTGCAGAAGATATTAGCAAGTGCCTCTCCATCCCTTGCGTGTCCTTTAACTGTGTTGGACTTTGATATGCGCTGATTGTGCGGGCTCAGTTCTAGTCGGACTAGATTGTTGTTCTGTTCCAATCATCGTTATGGTATTTTCCATGCCTATGTCCACTTTTACAAGTTTCAGCTGTCTTAGCTACAATCACTTTTGTTGATTTAAAATTAGCGGTGCAGATGATTGTTTGAAGACTGCTGTTAGGTATTTTCGTACGGTCTGCAGAGAATGTGACATATGACATTACGATCAGTTCCAAATGATTGCGGGTAGCTGTGCGGAGTTGCTGTTCATACTCTACAATTGTATAACTGATCGTTTTTGACAATATATTTATCATGGTCATTTAAACTATAGTGTGGTACGTATTCGTGTCAGACACGTTCGCGTCTCGGCTAGTGCGATACTTGTGTGGTCCACCATTAAAGTAAAATGTGAGGAAACTTATCGCACGAGTGGACGGCAGCACATAAAGTCCAATTGATGTTTGCAAGACCATGCACGTCAATGCCACGAAATAACATTAACATTTTGCAGTTGTTTCTGATCACATAAGTTACTTTTGCGAACCGTTGTATTGTATAGATAATGTTTATATTTTTGTGTGGGCATCGGGAACATATTCTTATAGGGTTGTCTTGGTGTTCAATCATTTCATGGTCATACAAGACAAAATTATAATTATCCGGGTCAAAGTCTTCAATGGTATGAGCTTCATCGATTGTGGAAAGGAAATCAATTGTGGGTGACTTTCGCACGGACGACTGAAACGCTTGTGTAAAATTTCTGAGTACATCATAACACGTTTGGTCGTCTGCCCATGATGCAATCACGTATTGCCGATCCTACATTAACCATCCTGTGATCAGCTTCAATAACACTTTAGTTTTTAATGATCCAGTTGGGAGAATGACTAACTAGATAAATGAATTTGAAACATGTAGCCATACTTCGGTGTTCTAAACTCTGCTAGCACGGAGAAGTCAATGACGGCAAAAGCGGACTTTTTACTCTTTCGTGTTGCCAATTGTTGTATAGCAGAATCGTGCCTTCATACTGTGTTTGATTCCGCATGAAAACTCAACCGAAAATGCAACGCATATTGTCGCCGGTGGTAATATAATTACCAGATTAACATCGTTATCCGGAACACTATGGAGCAAGTACTCTGGCTAAAAACATATTCCCGTATGCAATTATTTGTAGGCATTGTGCGTATCGTCTACTCACTAGAGGTAAAACTGTAAGGTAACAAACATGATTAAGAAAAGGTGCTGTTGCAACAAAATACAAGGAGTTGTTAGGACTCTGACATATTGGCACACATGGTGATCAAGCCATGTGGAACGATTTTACCGTACACTGGCAGAATGATTATTTGAACAGCAGTATACGCAAGGAATTTTAATTGCTCTCACTCAGGAGCGATCTCGCGACTGAGTATCGAGGATTTGCTCAGTCATAACAGCATTGAATAATGAAATCACACGTACGACTAGGTTAAAACATGTCGAGATGATTCAGTAGAAGACTGTAACCGTTATTCATACATCAGTTTTATAGCCATCCGTGTTAGCCCCAATCGGAAATAATTTGATTCGATATCTGTACACTGGGGAAGTAGGAACACGTGTTAATGACCCGGTATGGTTAGTTGATGCATTAACAAGTTCAGGCCGAATCAGACAGCAAAGCGAACACAATACCATTTGGATCGAACAAATGGAAAACATCTCTGCGGTCCAACTACCAAGCAGAGCATTTTTGAGAGAGGAATTAGAAGTCATTTATATGAAGAAATTGTAAGTTGATTCACAAACGTGTGGATGATATTTTGGATATGAGATGGTATCATATTAATTTTTTAGACTTGGTTCGGTTATGTCTGAATACACATTTGTGGTAATATTCATCAGAAGAGACAGTATCCGTGTACAACATCTTGACGTTGTCGCCGCAACGCCTTTGATTTTGTCGTAGTAGAAGTCGTGCATGAGTATAAACAAATCCAGCACAGACGCGTCAACACATATGTGGTTTGCCAACTTCAGCATGGTTTTCTTGATGTGTTCGGCATGGAGCCCACCTTATATCATGTAGCCGTCCACGTTTGTTTTGTTAGCGTGCATGTTACGTGGCTTATCATGATATTCACCCAACGGATTCCACGTTCCATCAACAGATGTTAGTCAGTGTCAGTGAGAAGTGCTAGCTCAATGAAGGTTTTATACAGCAATGCGTCCCAGGCAATGCCTGGCGAAAATAAAAAATAGCGCGTGATCGACCTTGTACCTATGCATGGCAATATCAAAGAACTGTTCAAAGACATCCACACGTAACAACATATGGGTGCGTAAATCCAAACACATGATAGTCATCAAAGTTTGCACAACCAAATGCGGACCAGACATTGTTTGCATGTGTGTAGTCGTTGACGGAAACACCATCGTGATGCTACGACAAATGGAATGCCTCGATCGGTGGTAATTGAGCTTTGGCACATTTGTTATAATTGCTCATGTACTCATAGGTATAGATTCTGTTACGAGTATTCAAGGTAAACGTTCCATCTTCAACAACGCCAACGTATCTACCCGTGATTGTAAAATGATCATTACCTTTCACCTCGGAGTTGCTTATTAAATTAACCAGGGAGAAATTGAAACATGCAGCTAGTCTGTGAATTGCTGTTGTCTTAGCCTGAACTCTGTACATTTTTAAAATGTTAAGAATCACGCTTATTAGTGAATTTGAGGTGATTACTTGCATTATCAAGTGGTCATCGTACCTACGCAGCTTATAAAAAGACAGGATTTAATGTTTTGTTGGATAAATTCACAACTCTAAATTGCATGCTCCACTGGACGCAAGAGTGATGGTCACGCACATCGGAGGATATAAAAGCGTCATCACAGATCCAGCGATGAGCGGCCTTGGAAAACTCGCTTGTGTCATGATTGGTCATATACATGTCTTCTGGCGAGGAGAGCTGTTGCTAGATCCATTTTACTGTAACCTTGAGTGATTTAAAAAATACCTCAACATAATCCTGACCACGGTTCAACATTCGTGGCTTAGTCGCCCCGTCGCATCGGACCACGGTGTAACAAAACCTGCATGGGGCATGATCAATTACTTACCTTTGATTTATTTGATTACTGGAAAGCGAAGCTTCCTCCGACGACATCTCATCGTTCGTAATATCGTTGCAACATTCGAATTCAACGTAGATTTTGTACGGTACCTCCATATTTCTCATCTTCTCTAAGTAAGAAGTGGGGGCGACCTCCAGTGTCTTGCTCCTACTGATTTTAATGTTCTTTCTTCATTCAATTTACTATTGATTTTTTTTTAGCTTTGTTCGGGATTCTTTCCATATTTAGGATATAAAACGTATTCTTAGTTTGGCTGGATTTTTTAAAAGCGTGTAAGATATGTTTAGACTTTCAGATTTAGGACATATCGAAGCCCAAGATGTAACTTGAATTTCATTATATACAGAATTTTCTGAGTATGAGCAATTATTGTTCCTAGAGCTTATGTCACACTGCACTGCCTTGTGCGATTTGATGACCTGCCCATCACAAAGGCTGAACAGTTTGGGCATAACCATTAATTTTCGCCTGTTTTTAACTTTTCATACTCCTTGGTGATGATACCCATGAACCTGGAATTATTACATTTTTTGCAGTGCTAGGTCTGTATAGTTTCCTTGTTGAAATGTCTTAACATTTCTATTTTCTTGCAATTTTCCTGATTTATTGACCTGGGCACAATATTACAAGGGGCCGGAAAGGTTAGAATTCTGGATGGCAGAAGTGTCCATCAGTACTTTGTTTGAGGGCATAAAGGTCTAAAATGATTGAAATGATGCTAAATTATGAAGCTGTCATAGTCATATTATCACCGCGAAGGACAATATAACAGATTTTCATCTGAGATAAATTGAGAGAGCACGGGGATAAATTAGAATTTAATCATTATAGTGGGTGTACTATAAAATGAATATAGGTACGAGTTAAAGTTTTGAGCAAAATAACAAAATCTGTTACAATTAAAATGCAAGATCTTAAAACTACGTTAAAGAGTACCCCCCCCCCCATTAAAAGTCACTACATAAAATCCCTGGAAAATGGTTACAAACAAAATGAGTAAAAATATGTCCTTCCGGTTGACCTCTTAAATTTGTGATCCTCTATTTCTGCCTGTGACACAAATATTGATGTTATCTGAAATATTATAAGCAAAAGAATGCAAAATCTCAAGTTAAAGAGAATTTTTAAGAATTTTGGCGAAACCAGACCTAATGATGTCAGATACATAAAAAGTGGCGGCGATCAATGTTACTGGGTTGCTTCTCCCTTTTATATTTTCTGTATATTGGATGTTTGAGTTTTATTTCAATAAGCTCAAACAGATATACGATTATCGAAAAAAATTACTTTTAACCCGTTCCAAGTGCGTTCATGTTGAAACGGAAACTTCTACAATAACTTGAAGAATAATAAATTATTTTTATGCAACTTACAACTTACGATTATACAACAAAACTAACACGTGCAAGAAGATAAATTATTACTGGCAAGGTAAATGTTATTCTATATTTCGCAAGTAAAATGAACATTCAACCCTCTTCGTTCCTGGACAGAGCAACACTACCTTAGGTATGATGCCTACCACATGACTTTATCTCTTTCTGAACTGTTCTTCACTACGTCTCAATCGGCCCGCCCCTTTTATGCTACCCAGCTTTTTCCGGCAAAATCTATTCTTGGTAGTGAGTCACGTCGCATTCGACACGCATGCACAAGCCCAAGCAATCTTAATCACATCCATTTCACTGTTTGGACAGGAGGTTTAGGATTTGTCTTCTGTTACAGCTCTCTGTGATATTTCTTGGCTATAGAATTTAAAACATCATCTGCAGATACATTTTACAATCTCTCATGTTTGTGAACTATTCTTGTTGGTAGGCTTCCATCACTCTGAATCATATAACAACACACTGAGGACGTTGCTTTTGACGATCCTTAGTTTTGGTTTTGTTCACAATTGTTTTACCAATTTCCAGATATTTTTTTTCTGATTCATTTGATCAATTCTGTTTTGTTGATGTTTACTTTCAGTCCAATAATTTGGATTGTCTCAATTTGGCCGATTGTCTTTTCTTGCATGTCTTCAAGACAAATTGGTAGCATAAATGCGTCATCAGTAAAGACCAGACCTTTTAAATATGAGGAGGGTTCATGCGATTTCTCATCTGTTGTCTGATGTGGTCCTTTCATGAGCCAATCTGTGGCAACAATGAAAAGAGATGGTGAGAGATTACAGCATTGACTGAGTTCTGAGGTTATGTTGAAACTGTTTATGAGGTGGTTGGTGCAGATAACCTTGTACTCAAAGTCTTTGTAAAGTAATTGTATGGCATTCAACAGTTTCTTCAAGATTCGTTACAAATGGCTGATTTCCTAGAGGGATTCCCATTGAAGGCTGATATAAGCCGTTGCAAAGTAAATTAAGTTGATGTAAATTGTGTTGTTCCATTCAACAGACTGTTCCGGAATCTGTCAAAGGGTGAAGATGCGGTCAATGAATCTTTTCCGGTGCATAAAACCAGTTTGTTCCTCGGGGATGACTTTATCCACATAGGCTGAAATTCTTTTGAGGAGGATTTCTGCTGAAGACCTTGTTATTAACGGACAGCACTGGAACCTTTTGCCAGTTACTGCAGTTCCCTGGATCACCTTTCTTATACAGCTTGACAATAATGCCTGCTTGCCATTCTTCTGGAGCGTTCTCTGTACTCTACATCTGATGAAAAAGCATACAGAGTATAATGCGTGTTTCCTCCTCCTCAGCCTGCAGTATCGTTGATCATATTCCGTCCACACCAAGTGCGTTTCTTTTTTTTTTTTTAACAATTTATGTTAACAGTTCTAGATGATCTGACGCTTCTTGAATATTTGCTGTTTTCGCTGGCTCTGATCTGTTTAAGATTCTTTGGAAGTGCTCTTCCTATCTTTGACATCTTCCGACTCTTGATCAGAGATGGTTTTGCCATATTTGTCTTTCAAGAGTTGATATCCTCGTGTCATGCTTACCTGCTACTTCCTTTGCTTTCGTTGCAAGCTTTTCAATGAAGTGACTCTTATCGTTATCCTATTTTCTCTTCAATGACCTTTGCTACGTATTCTTTGGATATCCGTTCCTTCAGTTCGGACGACTTGGCACGCATTTTTTTTTTATCTGTTTCTTTTCTTCAATCACACTCCAGGTTGATCCACTACACTTCCCTTGTTTTCTGACAGCCAAGGACAGTTTCTCCTGCTTTCTGAATTGTTTGGTTGAAGGCAAGTATAGTCATCCTAGTCTCACTCTTGCAAAATAATGTACTTGTTATTTTAAATTTCTGCTTGATGTATGGGTCCGTCAGTCGTGCCACATCAAAACGATATTGTCTTTTCTTCACCAAGTTTGGATCTTCTCTGCTTCAGACCAGGTACAGTTACTACAAGACTGTAATTGCTCACCAAATCAGCATTTCGTAAGATTCTGACATTCTGCATTGTAATTTTCCACTTGCCGTTTGTAATGATGTGAACTATCTGACTTTATGTCTTGCCGTCAGGAGATATTTCAGATCAGTTTATGTTTTAGTTTATGCTGAAAGACGGTATCGAGTAATTACTTTCACAGCAAATCGGGTATAAACTTGATATCTAAAAGTTAGTCTATCCTTCGCTAAGGAAACCACCAATAAAGAATTAAACATTTACCGTAGTTCAGTCATCTTTTAAAACAAGTTAAATACAATCATTTTCTGTTTTAAATTTTAGTACTATTCCGATATTTTTCAGTTAAATTGCTCATGTCCAAAAGACTAAAGAAGCTACTTTCTGAATTTATTCAGTATCATTTTGCACTCAATACCCCTTGGTTGTGTCATATAGTATAACCTTTTGTGATCTATGATAGGACCGTCCTACAAATTTGCTTTTGAATAGTTGTTAAAGTTGAATGTATGCATTTTCAACCATTTTCAGGTTTGTCAGACAATGCAGTTTATAGTATTTTAGCTGACATACGTAATCGAGTTTCCTGTAGGATTGCATTTGCAGTGTAACATATGCCGCTTCACTGGATTCTTACCTGCTAATCGTGGGCAGCATATTCGGGTTACATTGATATAGTTGTTGATTGTATTTATTTTTAAGCCACCATTTTTAGCAAGCTGTTACGCCTTTAAATCTAGTAATAAATAAATGGCAAGTCTACATAGAGAGATTTAAGTAGTCTCAAATTGATTTCTCGTTTGCTATCTGAAAGCCCGCTTCGGTGGCCTAAGTGTTAGAACATTTGTCTCCGATGCGGGAGGTCGCGGGATCGAAACTTGGCCGAGTCATACCACAGACGTATATAATGGTACTAACAGTGTTAGGACTGGTCGGGCTGGTGTGATGATAATGTGACTGGGTCGGAGATGATGCTACAGGCCAGCGGTATGATGCCCTATGCTAAACATCCCTACCGCACTGCGGACTTCGTAGCGATATGACTAAAACAGCTAAAACTACGTTAAAATTACACACACACACACACACACACACACACACACACAGAGCTATTTGTATGTGGATTCTTTTGAGTAGGGATGTTAAAAGTGTTTTACTAAAATGGGCCTATCAGTCTTAATCATGTAAGAGATGTTTCATTTAGTCCGTATGTCTATAATCTTCAGATGGCAATGCCTATACTAAAATCGGATTGTTGTCATGCAGAGAAAGCAAATCAATCTGATCCGCTTGTGTTATATAAAATAACAAGATTGTATTCTGTCAATTAAACAACAAAGGAATACGATTCAAATAAGTTTCTACATGGATAATGGTTACTCGCAACAAGTTTATCTAAACATGCATTGGAAACATAGTGACATCTTGATGACAAAGAAATCAGACACTCTTATATGCTTCAGATTTTCGCACATATGATATTGTAATATGAACACAGTTTTGTACGAATAGCATCATGGTCTCAACATTTCTAGTTACACACGAATAGAGACAAATAAAAAATGCATTCCAAGAATAAGATTGGTACTTGAGAAATGTTCCAAGATAGGACGCACGAGTGATATCATGTAATAAGTTGTAACTGGGGTTAATTATGCATGAAATGTGTGAGTAGGAAGATTTTAGTTGGTTGCGTAACATTTTTACTGCATGGCTTGCTTTATTAGCATTTCGATCCCATTATTATTAATATGAAGTGATGGCGATCTTTGGTACTAGACATAAAAATTATATACTTTGTAGCACATACGGGAAAGATTTATAACCGCACAATCGTATGATAGAAGCAGAAGTAAAATCAAAATATGTATTCGCATTAGAGATGAGTAAATATCCCTACTGCATTCCCGCTATGATGCTTATTTTTAATTATTCATTTATCAATTTATCAAAATAAAATAAGATTATTTGCTACTATTATTCCTAATGTTAAAATCTGATATTAAGAAATTGTTTAATCTTAAAAGTTTCAACAATACTTGTATTTGCAATAGGGATAGGTAACTATTACCTACGTTGCTTTTTAAGGTGATGGATATTCCATAAGGACCCCATAATGAAATAAAGCAAAATAGAATAATTTAACCTATGTACATAACCATAAATAATAATAAAAGAAGAAAATAAAATATAAGTATGCAAACAAATAACTGGAGAGTTGGTTATGTTTGTTCTGACACCAGATGGCAAAATTTAAGCATATTTCAAAACGAAGTAAAAGTTGTTAAAAGTTAAATAGTCATGGTTCGCCAGCTGAACATAACAGACTCAGTTGTTCGCACTGAATTTTCGATAATGAAAAAATTTATTTCAATGCAGTAATACCAAAGAAACATGATACTAACTGTGTAACGTCTAATGCTATTTATTTCATAGCTTATAAAACGGATAAACACCCGTCAGCAAGTGACTGAACGCAAAAACAAATATTGATTGGACATAAATAACTGTGTCAATCCATCTTTTCTATCTCATTATCCACACAATTTAAGGACGTTTCCAATTTATAAACGTACCATCCCCGCTATGATGCGTATTTTGAACTATTCATTTATCAAAATAATATAAGATTATTTGTTTATATTATTCCTGATGTTAAAATTTGATATTAAGAAATTGTACAATCTTATAAGTTTCAACAATAATTGTACAAATCGGCATTATTAAATACAGTTCTGAAATGGAATGTCTATTAAAGGAAATATTTGGTTTCACCACTTAAATACTCAGAGATATCAAATGTTGTAATTATAAAATAATTTATATTCTTCGTTGATAAATTCATAATATTTAATCAGTTATACATATCAAAAGGAAATACAGTTGCCTGTCTCTTTTTCTTTATGCATGTGTTACCAGTAAATAAGAATAACTTGTACCTACCTACACCGTTTCCGTTGGCGGGTATAATTTTACCAATAATATTAACGAAATAACTCGGCATACTAGTTGCAGGGCTGTGCACGCTCAGCAGTCCGCATTCAGTGAAGACAAATGAACGGAATTGGTTGATTCACAACCTGAAAGATGAACTATTCCATACTTATCGGCTACTCTGTTCCCTTTACTGGTTGTGCGACGATTAAAGAATGAAGTTATAATATTATGTCTTTTTTTATAGGGGGTCTCCAGAGATATTTCGTACTTCTGACAGAGACCAGATTTGGTGAAAATTTGTGTGCATTCGTACATGATCACACATCTGATGAAAACGGCTACCCCTATGTCCTCGAAAGATCAGCGTGATCTATTTCATACTACACTAACTTTAGCAGGTACTGCACTAGGGAAAATATTTTTTTCCCGATTAAGCAATACTGGCTTTAAAACACAATGAATCAATACAAAGTATATGTAAAAAGAGCAAAAGTTATAGGCTCATTTTTTCACAATTTACTTGTCAATTGCATGTAGTGAAAATGACCAAACGGAGCCAGCACTTTTTGATAGTTGCAAATCTGAAATAAGTCCAAGCAATATTACTATCAGAGGTCTATCTCGAACGTTTACTGATCCATATGAGATCAATGATTACTACTATTAACAAGGCAATTTTATTTTTTTATAGAATGATGCGAACAAAATTGGAGAACGTGGATAACATGAAATATTTTCACACTAATTAGTTTATGTACAATATAAAATGATTTCATAATCATCAATTGTATCTACTAGAAATAAAATAAATCCTGTACGCAATGAAAGATATGTTTGGCAAATCAAAACCTTCATTGCCAGTTAAAATTGATTTATCAATGATTTTATCGTCATTTAAACTTGATATATCAGTGGGAATTTGTTTGTTTCTACAATTTTGTGGAAGACCTAGGAAACTCTTCAACATGTAAGCTTTCTTGATATGTTTCAAGGTATGTACCTTGCTAATACAGTACACCAAAGTCAACGAAACTGTGTTTTATTACCTAATTACCTGAAACATTGTTTCAATTATTTAAAGTGACTTGCATGATTGATAATTTCTCTCGAGTTTATGTTGCAGCAAGTAATGAAAAATCTCCCAAGACTTAATACTTTCTCTCGAGTTTATGTTGCAGCAAGTAATGAAAAATCCCCCAAGACAGTCACCGTTATGTACTTTGTGACTTTCTATCCTCGGTATACCTCTAAACTACTTCTATGTAGTTTGTCTGAAATTTCTTTACATGTTATGGCTGTAGAAATCGTACATGATCTAAGCACACATCTAATGAAAACGGCTATGTCCTCGAAAGATCAGCGTAATCAATTTCATACAACGCTTAGCAGGTACTGCAGTAGGGAAAATAATTTCAAGAACCCAGTTACTATGAGAAGAAATGAAGAAACAACATTGTGACTCAAGGTATTTCAGATCTTTATTTTCCATCCTTCATTTGTGACGCGATCGATCGGTTCGTATCGATTGCATAACAATAGCGTCACGCGATTTTGTGATGCCTAAAGCAACCTTGCTATGCCTCATTTTTTGGACTTAGGCTTTTCGTGAAATTCAGTATTTATAGCGAAATTTACTGTAGTTTCTTTTGTTGTTGCTTCCATGGTAACTACAAGACAATGATTAGAAACTTTCAGATAACAAATACCGATATTTTCATTATTCTAATTCAAGTTCTCATACCGTATACAATGGGAAGGTATTTGAAAGAACCCGGATCATTGTCTTGGTAGCATCAGATTAATTCTTAAAGCTAACGATGGATGATAGTTGAGTCGATGATAGCATGGTAAATGTAGAGAAAAGCTTACATATACTTGGCTTGCATTGAGTACCGATAAGCTAAGAAGATGAATATCACTTGATGAAAATGCTTGCTGTTGATTAATATTGGAGGCAAATTAGCAACATGGATGATGAAAAAACTTAATCTTTATGACATCTTGTATATATCTAATTGCAATACACAGTAACAAACAAAACTGCCGCAGTAGGCTGAATTGGACACTTGTAGTAAAGTAATGATCCCCCTCCCCCGTCACCTGCTTGTCCATACGTATGTATCCAGTATGCTATAACTTGAATTGCATTAAGTAGACCACGACTGAGTCAAGTGTACAATATAGACTGGACTCGATAAAATGCAAATTAGACTGGTTTGGATCAATTACAATATGGCTTGGGTAATATCAAGTGTACTATATCATGGATATGGAGCGGGTCGGGTTGAAAGTCGAGATGGTCTTTGTGAAATAGTGACGGAGGTTGAGCAGATCTATTATTGTTTCATTAATCCCATCAGCTAGTACGAAGTAGAACAGTAACTACTAGCATATACCAAAAGCTAAAGCAAACCTAATCCCAGGACCATTTCCATCCAAAAGATCTGCATTATAGATGGTAATTCAGTACCAGGGCAATATACCATTTAATGCGGAGCGAGGTTGTGGGTTTTGTTACCTCCCTAATGTCGCCTCTTGCTAAATTTTTAACTAAGCCAAGATCTATATCGGCAGGCTATATGACTAAGTCATATTGCGCATGCGCCATTTTAGCGTGAGAAGAAGTAATAAACAATGCATTGCTCTGGATGCACTGATTGATAATATCAGTGCCATGACGTGACTGGTAAAACTTTATGACCTCATCGCGGACAGATGAAATGATTTGATGACCATGAATGATTATTTTACAATTGTACCCAACATTCGAATGGCACAACAGCAATAAATTACAAAAGAATCCTTTCTGTCCTTCATTGTATTTTTTATTATGTTGCCAACAGCGATGACGTCTTTATTTCTGCCCGTCTTTTCAGCCATGTCTGTCATCCGTTTCGAGAACTTGATAACAAAATGGCCATAAAACTACCCAAAGTAGACAAGTGAAATTTTGTTGAATATTTTGTAAGCACACATATCCATCTTGTTTATTTAGTTCCTCCTTTAAACAAGTTTTGGCACGTTTCCTCAAAATCCTCTTACATGAAAAAATATAATTTGTATAAACTAATTTTACTTTGTCTCTTTAATTTAAATTAGCAAATTAGAGTTCCTGTTAACTTGGGATAAGTGGACGTCATGATATGGTCAAATCTGATAAGAAACAGATGTATGCACACACTATTATATAGTTCTTGATAAAATATTAAAATGTATCAGTGAAAGAAAATTTAAATCTGCACAATGCCGATACCACTTTCATTTCTACAGTGGTAATATCACATTTGGAACTACATTTATTTCCACGTAGGATATAAATCGTCCTTTATCTAAGTTATTCCAACCTGTATTTTCATATTAAGGCCTATCTAATGTTTCTTTTTCTTTTTCTTCTTCTTCTTCTCTCTCTCAGTCAAAAAATAATTTAAGACTGTAGACACTCAAGTATACATTTATGTAATGAATGTGGAGCTACAATAAATAGAAATCTTAACATGAACCTTAGCAAAAACGTAGTCTGCAATTAATAATAACAATAATAGAAATAATAATAATAATAATAATAATAATAATAATATTATTATTATTATTATTATTATTATTATCATCATTATTATTATTATTATTTATGGAAATATTTTTTTCCACGCGAATCGTGCAGTTGTCCGCGACTGAACTTACATTGTCTGCTTTTATCCGATATTCAATGTCATCGATATATTATCGTATACCTGATACACTCTCTGTCAAAGGGTACAAAAGAGAAAAACTCTTAATTAAATCAAATGGTCTATTGGCTTAAACAGCAACTTTAACTCGAATCACAATCATAATTATCTTTGAAAGTAATGGAGAAATCCCGTTTGTGTTGATTGGAAACCGAAATGCAGTGACAATGGAAATCTGGGTGCAGCGACTGTTACCGAACTAAACTGCAAGCAAGCCAGGACCACACAATTCGCCTTTGAATGCAAAAAATAAACAAATTAAGGATGCAAAATCATTATACGTAAAGTCTCACTCCTTATAACCCAATGTTTAAAAATTTTACTCTCTGAAGTCTGCCGGATACGACCGCTCTATAACTTTTCTATTTTTCGCCCATAATGTTCAATGACAGAAATCGCCGAAGAAATGTGATTACGGAAATAAAAATCTTCATTTTCGTACGAAAATGGTAGTTAATTTTACATATTAATACTTTAAAGTACAGGTTAAATTTATAAAAAGTATTGCCAAATTTTGGTCATTCTTGTTATCGATGCAAAAGTAAACATATTAAAGACGATTTATCCCTTCAAATAAAATTTGTAATGTAAGATGAAAATGTACATTTTCTTTCCAGATACAAAGAATTACTTCACGATTGAAGCGAAAACATTATTAGAATTTGGAAGGTTTGCTGAAATAAATGGAAATTTAAAAAACATGAAAAAGTAGTTAATCATAGGAATCAAATTAGCATACTCATCTCACCTATTGGAATTGCGGGCAAGTAAATTCATGTCTCGGTCGAGTTCCATATTCTTTTCCTGTGAGTCAGACGACACCCTTTTGGCACATCTTTACAATAGGTTTTCTTATGAAACTTAAACTGAACCATTAATTTGGAATCAACAGACGTGGGTATCATGTAACAATACTGCTAAGAAAGCTTTAAGTTTACAGTAGCCCGGCTACAGTATGCCTTTGGCTCGTCTCCAGTTGGGTCATTTATCTGATATTAGCTTCCCTTCAGAGGTTATTAAAAGCAACAGATTTCAATCTTTATTGCAGTTTGCTAAGATTATTTATACCATATTTCAAATTAAAGATTCTGATTGGTTTAGAAAACATGGAGTTTTACACGTTTCTAGGCAAAACTTCATTCAGTTCCTATTAAATAATTACGTGTTTGCTGTCTTCGTCAACATGTACAGATTTGCCTCATTAAGAGAAATGACTAAGAACAAAACAAGTATGCAGTTTTGTGCATTTTTATTACATACCAATTTAATCTTATAGGCTTCATCCGGCGATGGATACAGCTGTTCAAATCATAATTCCGTATCACCCAGATTCGAACCTCTTAGGTGTCTTCTTTGACGTCCGGGCGTTTATATGTTAGCCGCAATGAATCACAATTTGTTTAGAATTTCATACATACATTAAAGCTAAAATAGATCGAAAGCATAAAAGAGGGAGTACTTAATAAATACAAAATCGTTTTCGTGTTTTGCTTAAAGTCGGAAGAATTGACTCGTGTTTAATATGGCTTATAAATACGTCTCATGATGACGGCCTCATTGTATCACTACCCATAATAAACTCCTTCCGCCGACTCACAGCAAAATACGTATGTAATTTTGTGTATATATGTTATTTTCAATTGTATTTTATACATAAATATTCATTGTATTCAGATATATTTTATACACAATTATTTTATGCACAATTATAATTTATACTCAATCATATTTTACACATACACAAGACAGAATGAGTATTTTGTTCGAAGTTGGCGGAAAGGATTAGAGCTGGGTACCGCGAAAATTTTTGTACCGCAGTATATCGCGGTATTTCTGAACGTACCGCGATATGTACTACAGCAGACAGTAATTATATTAGTGACTAGCAATTCAATGTTCTGGCGCAAAGGCCTGACCTGTTTTTGTTTAATTTCTGTCTGTCCATAGTAGAAAAAATATTTTGTTCTGATTTATAGCAAAATAACACGTATTTTATCCATGATATTATTTGGAAAAAATAAATTATATTTGGAAAAAATAAAATAAAATATGTCAGCACAAAAGAAAATCAAGGTCCTACCGTCAGCTCTCAAATTAAAAGGCTAACACCTTATAGGATATGAATTTGCTATGTGTGACTGTTGCATACGTTGCAATCTAAACGTTGTAAAGAAATTGGGACGATGAAGCTTGCACTATAATTGATACCGTTAAAGAGATCGTGATGGCATTAGAGAGCCTGTTGATAAACATAAGAAGTGTTGATACTGAAGTAAACAATTTACTAGCTACACTGTTGGTATAATGTGGACAACACAGTAAAGACGAAACACACTTTCTCAAAACGAGAAAATACTTAGTGGACTTGAGAAATTTACGTAAAGTTCAGACAGGAAACAAGTGCGCCGCTGAAAATCGTAGGATGATTAGAAGCCTTACAAAAGAATACATATACTTAACACATTCAGGTGTTTGTTTTTTTAATCCAAAAGTTTTGCAAAAGTTTGATTTGGCTTAAATATGTTTGACAACATTCCATTGGAACACTGCGTTGGTATACGTGACACGTGTCAAACATGTGATGAAAGGAGCATAATTATATAGGCAAACTGTGACCAACAAGGTCCTAATGTATAGCTGTGGCATACACTGCCCTAATAGATAAATGTGACCAGCAAGGTCCTAATGTATAGCTGTGGCATACACTGCCCTAATAGATAAATGTGACCAACAAGGTCCTAATGTATAGCTGTGGCATACACTGCCCTAATAGATAAATGTGACCAACAAGGTCTTAATGTATAGCTGTGGCATACACTGCCCTAATAGATAAATGTGACCAACGAGGTCCTAATGTATAGCTGTGGCATACACTGCCCTAATATATAAATGTGACCAACGAGGTCCTAATGTATAGCTGTGGCATACACTGCCCTAATAGATAAATGTGACCAACGAGGTCCTAATGTATAGCTGTGGCATACACTGCCCTAATAGATAAATGTGACCAACAAGGTCCTAATGTATAGCTGTGGCATACACTGCCCTAATAGATAAATGTGACCAACAAGGTCCTAATGTATAGCTGTGGCATACACTGCCCTAATAGATAAATGTGACCAACAAGGTCCTAATGTATACTTGTGACAATGTCCTAATGTACAACTGTGACAAAAAAGGTAATAATATATAACTATGACAAACGAGGTCCTAATGTATAACTCGAACATACAACGTCATAATGTATAACTTTGACAATGTCCAAATGTATAACTGTGACATACAAGGACCTAATCTGTAACAGTGACAATGTTCTAATGTATAACTATGAGAAAGGTGGTCATAATCTATAACAATGACAAGCGAGGTCCCAATGTATAACTATGACAAATGAGGTCCTAATTTATAACGATGACAAGCGAGGTCCCAATGTATAACTATGACAAATGAGGTCCTAATTTATAACGAGACAAGCGAGGTCCCAATGTATAACTATGACAAATGAGGTCCTAATTTATAACTCTGACATACAATGTCATAATGTATAACTTCGACAATTACCTGATGTATAATTGTGACATAAAAGGTCCTAATGTACAGACTGATAATTATGGATACCCTGTGAATAGTTGCAAAATTATGTGATCGCCTGATGATAATGACCATGTTACATGAGCGTCATATATAAGAAAAGTTTTCTTAAGACTTGGCCTTGTCTGAATTTCTCACTATGTCGGTGATATTAAACTTTTCACGTATGTATTAACTCTGTGAGTAAAATATTGTATGCATCAACGTCGCTATGAAAAGATAAATCTTTCAACAAAATTCAAGTATATTAAAGTCAGAGAATTACCTTTTCGATATTAAGGTGTTCAAGTCATAAACCTAATATGAAAAAACATATATATGGGTGGAATTGATTCAAATATTTTTTTTATAACTGTTGTTCCAAAACTAATGTACCATATGTTGAGGACGAATATAAAGTATTTGTTTGTTTCTTGTAAAAAGGACGATTATACTATATATAAAAATAAACATATTTAGAAAAACATTGCTATAATGTCCGTTTCTTTTAGGAATTTCATAGCTTGATACACCACAAAGTTACCAATTACATACCATTAGCCAGTCTAGAAACAGTGTTTAATGATGTAGGGAATAATGCGGTAGGGAATGTAATGCATGACAATATTTATAGACCTTTCTGCACATGATATTGCATCTTTAGGCATCATTACCAAAAGAAAGAAATTTCCATCTGGAATCTTAAACCCTTCTAACAGATTTAATACGATTTTCAATTACAGTGAAACCATAACTTTGTAACCTCCTTTTCAGCTGCACACCAGAGAGATTTTTCGAGCATGTTTAATGGCAATTTAACCCCAAGAAAATGGTCTTCTTTAACAGCATTGTCAAACTGACTATTTTCAGGTATGTGATGATTACGTGTTTCGTCACAGCATCTGGATTCGAAACCAGCCCTGCTATATTAAGGAGGCAATCTGCTTCCGATATGGTTAAGCAGTCAGATCTGATGCATGCTGTGCTGTTTGGACTGGTCGATTGATAGGCATTGTATGCTGCTTAATAATGCTTACGATTTCTAGAATCTCGAGAACTGCCTGGGTGCGTTTGTATTATTATTTTGCAAGGACTATTAAAATTACCTGTTGCGTTATATCCTCTTGCTTTTTTAACCAGTCCGTATGCATTTGAGAGGCAATCTGAGGGTATTTTGGTTGAACTGTCAGTTCTGACGGAATGCGTGTTGTGCTGTGTGAACAGGTCGATAAAACTGCACTACACGTTAGCTGGAGCTTCTAAAACCGTGAGAGTTGCCTTTGACCCTCTGTATTAATATTTTACAAGGTCTATCAAAGTGGTGCTTCTCTTATGAATAATGAAATAGCGATAGAACAATTCTTAATGATGTTTTATCATTTGATGTGATCTCGTATTGCTAGACGGGAGATCGATCAGTGCGCGGGTGGCCTACATTAGTTTATACCTAAATAAAGAAACCTTTTAGGAAAACAACACTGGATAGCAATACAGAAACATAAAACTTTCCATGCATTTGTCTTCTACAAAACCGAAATGACATGCTCACGTATTCATAACCTCTCCATTAAAATAAATGAGTTTCTCGTACATATTTACTGGCTTCCATACTTCACATACCCATGAATCTTGAATGGCGTAGAGGTTTTGTAAACGACGTTACAACTTCACTCGTTTAATCCTGTAAAGCTGATAAAAATGGTACTAACAGATGCCTCGCTTGGCGCTTAGCATTACGAGGTTAGAGTTAAGATTGGTCGGCCTGGTGTCAGGATAATGTGATTGGGTGGGATATCATGCTACGTGTCTGCGGCATGATGCCCCAGTGCTAGACATTACTATAAACTGCTACACTGCAGACATCGTAGCGATATGACTGACAAATTGTTAAAGCTACGCTAAAAATCCAAATCACACACACAATCCCGCAAAGTACATACCTGGTGAAGTTGCTTCACCACTGACAAGTAAGTCAATAAAGCGTGTAAATGGTTTTGTCTGACGGTACCATGGACAATATATCTTATACGTATTGTATATTAATGTCAATTACGA
This sequence comes from Sinohyriopsis cumingii, assembly GCA_028554795.2. Classification (NCBI taxonomy): domain Eukaryota; kingdom Metazoa; phylum Mollusca; class Bivalvia; order Unionida; family Unionidae; genus Sinohyriopsis; species Sinohyriopsis cumingii. The sequence continues at coordinate 15,050,624 of CM068825.1, read as the reverse complement.
ATCACAGAGTTATCGAATGGAAACAGAGCGGTGTGGGTGGCGTTGTAAGAAACTATCAGAGGTCCCTGGTTTAATATATGCTTATGTTGTAAACGATAGAATCAGGCAAGCAGTCCATGCATTAGAGCACATTGCCAAAGCAACGTTGGCTTGTGCACATAATCTTCTTCTCGTCTTTTAATGTGATTTTCAGTAATTGTCATGCACATAAGCTTTTTGAAGAAACAGCCGGTTTTCTGATGCTTAATCAGTTAACTTTAATTCCGTCCATTGTTTATCTAATTTAGAAAGAAGTGCACTTTTGCAAATTCCTTCGGTTGTACTATTTTATCATTGGCGATCCGTTGCTTGTAAGAAAGAAACACAAATGTAGATAAAAAACAAAGAGAACATAAGTATATTTCCATATAGGTCTTTGATAATAAGAATTTTGCTGTTAAATGTGTTTTTTTTAATAGAATATCATATGGGAAACGTTGCTTAATATGAAATTTGTTATTTTTAGTTTTGCACCGTAAAACCAAGAACGTAAGTCATTGTTGAAATTAGTGTCATTTATTTTACATTATTTTTCAACAAAGATAAAATGCGTACAAATATCATTGTATTAATAGGAGAAATTACTTAATTTTCCACATCAGTGTAGCCCAAAGAAAGTATTTCTCAATACGAAGCAGATTTGGTCTTGTAAATTCTTTTCCCGCAGCATTGCTCAAGTGCGAAATATTGGGCCTAGTCTTTTAAAATACTACTTGTTGTAATAGTCAATACAAACATTTCTAAGTGAAAACCAACGTCACTTCTGGATGGGGAAAGAGACTGTAAGCCAAGTTTTGTTATGTTTATTTTGTTACATCAGCCTGTTACGTTTCATGTTATACGGCAAAGCAGAAGATGCATGATAAAGAAATTTTTGAAGACAGCTTTTGACCTTTCTTCGTTAAATCAACACGTTTCCTAAATACCCAGGTCATTCGTTTATTTTTCAGTTGTTGGATAAAAATGACAACTATAGCATCTAAGTAATTGCCCTTTCTCATTAAACATGATGCGGAGTAAAACAGCTGTAATTGGAATAATGACTTACTGACCTTTATGTCGGTTTTCTACATCTATCACAAAACTAAGTAATGCGTCCCTTAGCGCATAGTGCTTAGGGCAATCTGCTAAAACATGATATGAATAATTTATACTAGATAATGTAGGCGTACCTTTAGTAAAACTCAGTAATGTATTATGATCCATCCAGAAAAGAAATACAAGTACCAGTACCTATTCCTGCAACACGTAATCCAGCTGCTGTTACATGCATATTATCCGACACCGTTGCCATACTAACCTCTGCAAGTATCAAAACCATGTATGTTCCTTTGTATGTGTTGCCTAACACATCTGTAGTATTCACCTTCAATGAACAAATAATTTTTAATCTAATTTGTTTCTTGCAGTCAAAATTTCACAAAGGGCATCTCAGTAACGTAACATGACGTGGGCGTCATCGTCGCGGGCAAATGACTTAGGTAAAATTTATATGTATTACCTGGAAAAAGCAAACAAAATCCCATTGACTTTGTAGGATATTTCATTTTGTACTTCACAAGACTTTGTCGCTCGGATTTGATTAATTCTTCATTGGTAGCTTCAACGTCATTAACTTGTTCTTGAGGACTCCGTGAAGATACAACTGTACTTTACAATGAATTAAACAAGGTACATAAAAAACTACACCCCTAACAGTTAAATAATACTTTTATATGAGATAGTACCTTTTTTGTTTTCGTTATGTTAAAAGCCCTTCTTGATTTTTCTTCAAACATTAGATTTGGCCATTCTAAATTTCGTTGAAACTTTTCCATGTTGTAAGCCAGGTTCAGTTCTACTTGGATCGTTTAGATTTTATAAAGTTAAATTTCTTTCGTAATTGCTCTATCTTAGTTTTGCTCTTTTATCACTTTGTCCACTTTCCATTAAATATGCAATAAAACTATTTATTTTTTTTGTTAGCTCAAGATAAGTTTGAATCAAGGGAAAAAGTCAAGTTGCAACGTGTTTAAATGATTCCGGTAAGTAGTGAAACGTAATTTCAAACGTAATCGCTAAATACAATAATAGATTTCAGGACATGTCTTTTGTACAAAGAAGTTAAAGGTACCTTTGGGGTTGACGAAAACACTGTGTTTGTGATTGGGATTTTTAACGTAGCTTTAACAGTTTTTCAGTCATATCGCTACAATCTCTGCAGTGTGTTTATTTATAGTGATGTCTAGCACTAGGACATCATGCTACATGTTGCATGATGTCTCACCCAGTCTCATTATCCTGACACCAGCCCGACCGATCTCCCCCATCCGAATCGACAATATAATCACTAGGCCACCGGAGCGGTCGTAAACAAAGTAAATGCAAACGTAACTATTCCAAATGTATACATTAACACAGAGTGCAGAATTTTCACATTAGATAAGTAGATAAGAGATAAAATTTTACAAATAACTAAGAGATAACGTTAGACAAGAAAAGATGTTGTGCCATATATTGATTTATATCGTACCATATATTGATTTTTATCAGACATAGTTAAACTTCACACAACCCGAACGTATTTGTGAAGAGTTAGATTAGGTCACGTTATACTCTGTGCTTGGTTTGCATTATGGTATTCGGAACAACAATAAAAAATCTTTCATTAGTATAATGCTAAATAAATAATAACCGGTAAGCAGGCAAAAAAGAACGATAAAACGCTATCCGAATATTGATTGAATAGCACTAAAAATGTTACATGATTCAAGATGGCTGGCTTCGTGATTGACGCAATTTGGAAGTCTTTTCCAGTCCATTTTCCTAGAAAGGCTTTGTTATATGAAAAGCAGCTACATCTGTAATGGCAACTATGTAACAAACGCAGTGTAAATAACTAATTCAACATTGTACAATTTAGAAGGAATCTGCAATTCAGTAATATCGCAGTGCAGAATAAAAGATCTGAAAAATATTTTGCAATTTTAGCAGCTCTAGCATTAATATGGACATACTACGGATGTCTCCACTGAATATATAAATAGGCAGACTATGTACATAGAGACATAGACATGGATGTCTCCACTGAATTTAAACGCGCAGTCTATGTACCTATATGCATATGCATGGTCAGACTATGTACCTAGGGATATAGACACGGATGTATCCACTGAATATAAACAGGCAGACTATCTACCTAGGGGCATCGACATGTATGTCAGTAGTGAAGGGGGATACATTACGTACAATGGAAATTAGCATTACAGACCCCCTTGGGAACATATACGTACAATGGAAATTTAACATGGCGAAAAATCGTGGGAACATATACGTACAAGGGGAATTAACATGGGAATAAATCGTGGGATACTATACGTACAAGGGGAATTAACATGGGAATAAATCGTGGGATACTATACGTACAAGGGGAATTTAACATGGGAATAAATCGTGGGTCACTTTACGTACAAGGGGAATTTAACATGGGATTTTTTTTTTAAATTTTAAAAAAAGGGGTAGGCAATTCAAAGGCTATCTCTTTTCGAGATATATGGCTGGCCCTGAAAAGGGCCTTTGGTTTATGTTAATATGCCCTTAACATAAAGGGCATTTGCGACATCTTCTTGTCCTCAAACTTCGTCTTACAGCAGGGCCATACATCAGAGTCCGCTTGAGGCAACCTTGTCTCTCTATATAGACTCTTCTTATCCACAGGCTGCTGTTGGTCCTGTGGACAACGGTCCACTTGGATCGGACATACATGAGCATGTCCGTCCTGAACATCATTGTTGACACAAGGGTTGAAGATTCAACGTCTGTCCACATGTTGAGGCTCCGAGAATAGGTGAATCAATGCAGTGAACTGCGCTTATTTATAGGGACAGAAAGGATTGAAACGCATTGAGTTCATTCACCAATCCGAACACGCGTTACAGAATTCAGTCAGCCCGCATCCAATCCGAAGAGAGCAGTCTGTGACGTCACGTAGTCTATATAGATTCGCTAGCGCTTGTGTGCAGTCAATCTATGCGACAGTGACTCAACATGACAGAAACTCAGAAAACGATCCATTGGGCTGCACCAACAGGGGAGACTGCCCAAGGGAACCCGGACTTACTTTCAGAAGAGGTGAATTGGGATTTTGTGGATTTTCTCTCCTCGCAAGAATTTGTTCCGGAACCTTCGTTACCTTCTTCATTACCGCAAGTGGAGAATTTTAGACAGAGACAGAAAGAAGAATTGGAGAAATTTATACAACGACAAAAGGAAGCAGAACAGGCTTTTCTCCTACAGCAACAGCAACAAGAAGAAGAGGTAAGAAAAAAACAACAGCAGCAACAGCAAGAAGAAGTTACAGCAAAGAAAATAGAGGGTGAGAATCAAACGGTCACGGTACTGTTAGACATTTTAGCGGAGTTAAGAAGTCTGAAACAAATGTATCAGACTTCTTTATCACGACCGAAGAGAATACGACCTTCCCGAGCTAAACACGTCAACCCTGTGACTAAGCCTACCGTACCACCCTTAGTGATTTCAACCCAATCATTATCATCATCAACATTACGCAGTCCAGAAGTAGGCCTTGGCCGTGGCAAAGGCATAAGGCAGTTAAAGTTGATTGCTTAAACTCACCCCTTCACCATGAAGAAAAAGGCCCTTTTCAGGGCCACCCACATTTCTCGAAAAGAAATGCAATTTCAATTTGCCAATAACTCAATAAAAAACCCACCCATTTTACCCTTATAGTACGTGTCTGTGTATGAGTGCGTGAGTGTACGTTCTTATTTTAAAATCAAAACTCAAAGACACTTACCTTTTATCATTAATTTATTCTTTTATCCATTGTTACAATCCAATTCACAATTCACAACATAACACTTTAATGAAAAGTTCATTGATTTCTTCTTTTCTCCTTGTTTAGTCTTTCTGTTTTTTGAATTTCTTCACCGTCACACTCTTTTCCTCTTCTTCCTCCTCGCTTTCTTCCCTTCTTCTTTTATTCTCCTGTTTCTTTTTCTTCACCTGTCTTCTTTCTTCCTCAGAAGAATCCCTCTCTTCCTCTGAAGAATCCCTCTCTTCTTCTGAAGAATTCCTCTTTTCTTCTGACTCCTCTTGTTTCTTTTTTGGGCAATCTGGAGACCAATGTCCTTTTTCTTTACAATAATAACAGGTATCTTGACTTTTGTCTTTTTTATCCCCTGTTTTTTTTCTTTTTTTGACGGTCTGGACACTCTGAAGACCAATGCCCTTTCTTCTGACAGATATAGCAAGTATCTTGACTTTTATCTCTAAAGGAAGGAGAGTAGTCCGTAGGCTGGTCTGAAGAGAATTTTATAATGACCCCTCGCAAAGCTCTGACGAAACGTTCCATCTGGTTAGTCTCTTCCATCGTTGTGCTCGGCTTGAGAGTGAAATGAATAGTGAAAGGACAAGACACACACCCTTTTATATACGCTGGTCTGCTATGACTATAAAGTAGCTCATGGTGTTTGAACTTGAGTCATTTGACTTTTTGCTTTCAAGATGAAACGATCCCATTCATTCGAGAAGAAAGAAGAAGAAGAAAGTAAGAGGCAGAAACGTGATCTATCGCCTCGTACCAGGGCTGAAATCTTGGCACAAATTCATGCCAGTGATTTTGAAGAGGACATGAGTGAACCAGAATCCGAACCCTCTAAACCAAGTTCACCACCCTTAGTCAACCCTGAAAAGTACTATTCCATTCGAGAGACGGAAAAGCGCTCCTCTAGAAAATTTAGAACCACGGCTTACAAATACACGGTGAAGTTTAAAGATTTCAAGGCTGAAGTGCCGTTAGAGAAAGCAGAAGTGTTCATCACTGAGGTGTGGGATTCTCTGCTCACTGTACTCAAGCGACAATGTCAACCCAAAGAAGACGATCGCTTGAGACTTTCCATACAACACGACGGTTTGAAATCCCCTGTTTGGATCGAGTTTAGCACCCCTGCAGAATTGACTGCTTCCAAAGTCATGGACAAGATTCAACACGTACAACAATCTAATGATCAGTTTGACATCACCGATGGTAAAGCCACACTGGACATGACCCACGTCTCTCCTCCTCAAGGGACTGGACGCAAAAAGATGTTATTGGTGGACGACCTTCGCAACACCAAAAAGAGTCTCGTCCGAATTAACAACCCTCATGACCAGATGTGTTTAGCCCGTGCCATCGTGGTGGGACGAACCTATGCCAACAAGAACGACACGGTAGAATGGAAAAGAACCTGGAACACTATTCAACGTTCCGACCGAGCCAAACAACGAAACGAAGCAGAACTCCTGTTACAACAAGCCGGACTGTCCAAAGACACACCCTGTGGCATTCCTGAGATGCAAAAATTGCAAGATGTCCTAGCTCCACGTTACACCTTGAAAGTGCACCCTCAAGAAATGCGCGGGCCTCTATTGTTTCGAGGCCAAGATTTTAAGGACGGAAAATACATTCATGTTTATCATCACGATGACCATTTTGATACCATTACCAGTATCCCCGGATTCCTGGGATACGGTTATTACTGTGAGAAATGTGACCATGGTTATAACAATCGAGAGCAACACAAGCATTGTGGATCGAAATGCACAGGATGTTTGGCCTCTTCACCCTGTCTGAGCGAAGAACCAGTGCCTTATTCAGCTTGTCTGCGCATGTTTGTCAGCCCTACCTGTTACCAACAACATTTGAAGACGCAAGGTTCACAGAAAAAATGCGCTTGTCAACTCCTGAGATTGTGCTCTACGTGTGAACAAGTCATACGTACCAATAATACCAAGGCACACGTATGTTCAGGAAAGAAAAAATGTCACATTTGTCACCACATCGTGGACTTGGAACACCAATGCTACGTGCAAAAATACCAACCCCAAACAGAGAAAGAGGACGGTCACAAGAAGAAAGGCAATTTCATCTTTTTCGATTTCGAATGCATGCAAGAGACTGGCATTCACATTCCTAATTTCTGCGTGGCTCATCGAGCGTGCGAGAAGTGCATTCAAGAACCTATCTTCAGTCATTGCCCTCACTGCAGCAAGATTCCTGGAGGACGTGAAAAAATCTTTCGGGGACCAAACACGTTAGCCGATTTTGCCCAATGGGTCTTAGACCCCGTCGACAAGACGTGGAGCCAAGAGGACATCGAACGTTACGGAGATTGTCATCGTCATGCCACGGTGATGGCTCACAATTTTTCCGGATACGATGGACAGTTTCTTTTGAGGTACTATACGGAACAAGGCACCGAACGTCCTAAAGTGACTTTGAACGGAGCCAAAATCATTTTCATGCAAGTGGGACAAGTACAGTTTAAAGATTCGATGAGTTACTTGGCCATGCCTTTGAGTCGAATGCCTAAAACGTTTGGAATGACAGAAATGGCTAAAGGGTACTTTCCACACTTTTTCAATACGGAAGCCAATCAACATGCCGTTCTACCCCATTTGCCTGAGGCTCACTATTACGACCCCGACAACATGCGTACCGAACAACGAAAAGCTTTCTACGCTTGGTACCAGATTCACGCCTCGGACCCTTTCGACTTTCAGGAAGAAATGCTAAAGTATTGTCGTTCCGACGTGGACATTTTACGGCGTTGCTGTGGAAAATTTCGAGAACTGTTCATGGAACACGGAGGGGTCGATCCTTTGAAAGAAGCTTGCACCATTGCCAAAGCGTGTTCCTTAGTGTATCGACAACGATTCATGCCTCAAAACACCGTGGCTGTCATCAGTCCTCAAACGACCCACTTTGTCAAACGTCAATACTCGGTCAAAGCCCTACGTTGGTTACATTACTTGTGCGACAAGGAAGACAAGTGGATTCAACATGCCCGCAACGGAGGGGGCGAAAAGACCATCGGAACGTATTCGGTCGATGGCTGGGACTTAGAAAACCCCAAGATCGTGTACGAGTTTAACGGTTGCTTTTTTCACGGATGTCCCGTCTGTTACCCTGACCGTGGCACTAAAAATCAGTTTTTGCAACGAACCATGGAAGACTTGTACCAGGACACTTGTCAGCGGCGCCTAAAGTTAGAACAGGAAGGATACCAAGTGGTGGAAATGTGGGAACACGAGTACGATCACCGTATGAAAACCGATCCCGAGTTTAAACGCCTCGTGGAAAGTTACCAGTTCATGGACCCGCTGAACCCGAGGGATAGTTTGTACGGAGGAAGGACCAATGCCACCTGTTTGCTGTACCAAGCCGAGGAAGAGAAAGGAGAAGAAATCAAATATTTGGACGTGTGTTCGCTGTATCCCTACGTGTGCAAATATTGTCGCTTTCCTGTAGGGCACCCGCAATTGTTCACGGAACACATCGACCTGAAAAACATTCGACAATACGAAGGCTTGATCAAGTGTAAAGTTTTGCCTCCCACGAACCTATACCATCCCGTCTTACCTCACCATTGTCAAGGCAAACTGATGTTTACCTTGTGCCGTACTTGTGCCGAAACGTGCAACCAAGACCAACCTTGTCAGCACAGCCAGGAAGAACGTGCCTTGACGGGAACCTGGGTCAGCGTAGAATTGTTCAAAGCTCTGGACATGGGATACCAACTGTTAGAAGTGTACGAAATTTGCCACTTTCCCAAGACACAACAATACCACAAGAGTGACCCTACTCAGAAAGGCATTTTCGCAGACTACGTGGATGCCTTTTTGAAACTGAAGCAAGAAGCCAGCGGCTATCCGTCCTGGTGTCACACTCCCGAAGACCAAATAAAATTCAAAGAGAAATACTACGAACAAGAAGGCTTCACTTTAAACCACATCGAAAAAAACGAAGGCAGGCGATCGTTTGCCAAAGTGATGTTAAATTGCTTGTGGGGTAAAATGGCACAACGACCGTGTTTACCCAAGACGGAATATTTGACAGAACCTTCCCGCTACTTCCAGATGATTCACGACAAAACCAAATACATGAAACACGTGGACGTCGTTCGAGAGAATTTGATCTTGGTCAATTACGAAGAAGATCTGGACTTTGTACAAGACGACCCTTTTGGAAATGTCATCATTGCGGCTTACGTGACAGCCCATGCTCGCTTAAAATTGTACGAAGCTTTAGAACTGTTAGAAGAACGCGTCCTGTACTTTGACACGGACAGTTGCATTTACATCCATCACCCGATTCAACATCACCCTAACATCGAAGGAGACCGTTTAGGCGCCTGGACAGACGAGCATCCCGACGACAAGATTCTAAGTTTCGTCAGTGGTGGTCCCAAAAATTACGGCTACGAATACCGGGACAAACAAGGAGAAGTGCACACGACGTGCAAAGTGAAAGGACTGACTCTGAATTATCGTACCAGTCGAGTGGTCAACTTTGGGGTATTGAAAGAAGCCTTGCAATCGGGAGAGGATGGAAACTTTAAAGTGACCACCTATCAACCGAACAAGATTGTACGTTTACCCACTCACCACATCGTCAGTCGACCCTTGGAAAAAGTCTATCAAATCGTGTACCAGAAGCGAGTGCGACTTCCCAATCATTTCACCTTACCGTACGGTCACGTTGGTATTGGTCTGTATATAAAAAGGAACCCTAGGCAAGATCGATAGTTCATTGGGACTACCAAGACCGAGCGAACAAGATGAATACTTTGAAAGAGACATCGTTCCAGTTTGGGGATTATAAAAAAGTTGTATCTTCCTCTAGTGTGACTAATACTGAATGGATAAGACCCAGGCATTGCGACGGAAAATGTCCGGAAGGAAACTGCGATTGTCCATGTGGTTACCATTGTAATTGCGTAACGGAGTTTGCAGACGAGTGCGATTGTGAGCCTTGCGATGTGTACGATGCTGTACGTTGTGACCTGAGCGATGCCGTAAAGCATCATGGGAACTTTAGTGTCCCTACCCCTATCATGGAAAGCGATGCTGTGCGTGTCAAACCTGTGGGATGCGAAAGTGATGCCGCTCGTCCTCTTGGACATTTTACTGGGTTTCGTTTTAAAGGGGAATGTCCACCTTCACGTCTACCCCCTTACGGATGTCATCCAGCCCTGAGCAAACTCCTACCTATGTCACTTAACCCTCATCGAAACGAACCTGTGAAAGACGAATATTCGTTCCCTGTGCGTTTGTCGGAATACTGCGACTTTGAAAATCGTCTTCAATCGTTCAAAGGAAAATGGCCAAAGTATCTGGGAGGACCGACCCCCGAAGAATTAGCCAGAGCCGGATTTTTCTACTTGGGTGAAGGAGATAAAGTCAAGTGCTTCAGTTGCGGTGTGTCACTTCACCACTGGGAACCGCAAGATTCGGCCTACGTAGAACATGCTCGATGGTCACCGAATTGTCATTACTTACCCTTAGTGGGACCGAGACATTGAAGTAACTTCTTACCATAATAATCTGTTCATGGATACTTTACAAGAGAACATTTGTGCTTTGCCTGTGGAGTTGAGAGAACGCATTTACCGAGAACTAGTTAAAATACAAGTGAAACGTAAAGAACAATTGCATCCGTTACGTCACCGGTGTTTGAACCACTGGTACCTGAATGCTATACAAGGACTGATTGAGTTGAAACTGTTCCATTGGACAGACATTGATCAACGACCTCCTGGTTATAAAAAGGAATGGTTTGGTATTGACGATTCTATCTACTACATTGTAAACGTACTGCATCGAATTCCAGAGGAAGAGTTAACGAATTACCAACATCTTTCACGCAATGTCAACTTGGTAAAATATGAAACTTCTGAACGAATTGTAATGTGCAGATTAGTGGTGAAACGATTTAGATTCGACAATGAATTAAAACCATGTTTGTGCAAACAGTACATTTCTTGTGTCAGACCAAAGAGGATTTAGTATGACCTATTCATGGATACTTTGCTAGAGAACATTCGTGCTTTGCCTGTGGAGTTGAGAGAAAGGATTTACCGAGAGCTGGTCAAAATACAAGTGAAACGTAAAGAACAATTGCATCCGTTACGTCACCAGATCTTTAACCACTGGTACCTGAAGGGTATAAGAGAACTGATTCGTCAGAAATTGTTTCAGTGGTCAGACCTTGTTCAACACTTTGAGTTAGTGAATGATCGAAATGTTCATGATTTTGGTTACTTCGAGATTCACCTACAGCAATACATTGAGGAAGACGAGGTAAAGGATTATCAACATATTTTACGTGGAATCTACTTAGAGGAAGAGGAAACTTCTAAACGAACTCTGAAGTTTCGGTTACAGTATGCAAGATTTAGATTCCCTACTGGAGAACGAAGATCTCTGGCTAGAAAGTACGTGTATTGTTTCCGAAACAAAGAGACTATAAAAACAGGCTGCCATGCCACGACTTATGTCACATGTCATCCAACAGATTCCGTGGAAGGAACTCAATGACCATATTCAAACCGTGAATCATTACCATCGATTATTACAAGAACTGTATCCATTCAATTTGGGACGACAAGTGGTGTGTGTCTTAGTGACTTGTTTTCTAGGATTTCTTTTACCAGCCGATTCTTTGTGGACTCTTTACGATCAGTACTTACCACCTCCATGGCCTTAAATGGTCACGAAAAACTCCTTTTGCTCAAAGCCTTGCGGTTTCATCTGGATACTTCTCGACCTCAACAGGAAAAAAAGATTCGTCAACTTTTAGCTACCCAAGACGTGTATGACGATGTGTGTGTAGCTTGTGACTTACATCCCCATTGGACAGATGTCCGTGCCTGGAAAGAATGGGGTTTTGAGGCTTGGACCCAAGAAGTGGCCCAGTATGCACGAGAGTTGTTCAAGGAAAAAAGTTACTTTTCAACCCGTGTTAGTGACGGTGCCAGAAGAACCCGTCACCCAGGACAGGACTGTCGTGGACAGGCCTGAAAGACCCTTTCGGGAGGACACTTGTGTGACCTTACCCCCTACTATAGAACTGGTTAGAACATTACCCAAAACATGTTGTTGTACAGACACTTGTGTTTATTCCACGTTCATAGTTATCATGTGCCTTTTATCCTTGTACTTAAGCCTTTGGCTTTTATGTATTTTTGTCTTTCGTATTCATGTTTGAAAAAAACATTCAATAAACGTGTTCTGAAAAAGTATATAAACTCTTGTCTTGTTTGTTTTTCGTGTCACAAGTGACATTTCTCACACCATGGCTACCTCTGCTGTCTCTGCTCCCTCTTCCTCTACTGTCAAAGTCATCGACGAACACTTAGATCGTGCCAGTTGGGAGGCTTTGTATCTTCGCCATCCCTTTAACATGCTCATTGCTGGACCTAGCGGTTCAGGCAAAACCGAATTCGTCAAACGTTTGATCGAACATAAACATCATTTGATCGATCGACCCCCTCAACGGATCGTGTGGTGTTACAAAGAGTGGCAATCGGCGTACAGCCTCTTGCGAGAAAGTCAAGGCGATTCCATCGTGTTTGTGGAAGGCATTCCTAAAGAAGACGACGGCATCGTCTCTGACTCCCGTCAAACCCATTTGGTCATTTTCGACGACATGTTAGGAGAAGACGAAGAAGAAATTAAATTGTGGTTCACGCGCAAAGGGCATCACCGTAATGCCAGTGTCATTTACATCACCCAAAATTTGTTTCAACAAAGTAAAGCCCATCGCACCATCAGTCTCAATGCACATTACGTGGTCTTGTTTAAAAGCCCTCGAGATAAATCGCAAGTGCAAATCTTAGCCAAACAGTTAGGAACGCCTTGGCTGACTCAGGCGTACGACGATGCCACTCAAACGCCACACGCCTATTTACTCGTCGATTTGAAACCTACGACCCCCGAGGATTTGCGATTTCGTACCCACTTGTTTCACCACTGGTGCCAAGACGGAGGGCCTGTCCTGTACACGTCTCCGTCCTCGACTTCATTTCACTCCCCATAAAAAAATCTATAAAAACCTCAGACCCTTTTTCGTCTGTCTCACACAGTGTGAACATGACGTCCCTTCAGTCGCATCTTCCCGTCAAATTGATTCGTGCCTTGTATGGCATCAGTCGAGAAAAAGATCCACAAACACGAGCTCGTGTCTTAGAAGCTAGTATCAAAGAAGTCTTACGATGGTTCACGGTGACGGCACGTCAATTACTCCAAGGAATCATTCAGATTCCTCATCAAACCCAACGCTTTTTCGATCGAAACGAAGTCGCTTTGGTCCAACTGGCCGATCCCCGCATCGACACTCAAACCAAAAAACAAATCATTTTGAAACCTGGAGGGAGCGGTACTCTAGGAGGGGTCATCATTCGCTCACTCTTAAGATGGGATCCTAATGCCCCCAAAGTTATCCCTAAGACAAAAGTCCAACGAAGCCCCAAGAAGAAAAAGAAAAAGACCAGGTCCCCAAAGAGAAGAACTTCTCCAGTGGCGGGACCCTCCTCTTACCAGACACCACCCCGGAAAAAGAAAAGAAGCCCCCAGAAAAAGAAACAGAGAAAAAGTCCCCAGAAAAAGAAAAGTCCACAGAAGAAAACTAGTCGCAAGAGAGGCACTGCGGCCAGGACGCAACCTTACACTCGCAAACCACGACCTGCCACAGCGGTGACTGTGTCTCCGACAGCCTCACGTTTATCCACTTCTCCGTTGATGTCACCAGGAACTGAAGAGTACTTGGAGACGTTAATCACACCAAGAACTTCTCCGTTGATGACCCCCAAAAGAACTTCCCCAGTGGCAGGACCTTCCAATTTAGCGGCAGTGGCTGCTGCTCACAAATTACCTTCTCCCAAAATCAAAGTCCATGAAAGATCGGGCATGTTACAAAGTTTACTGGATTTGTCCAAGCAAGAACTGACTCGATTTAGTCCGTTACGTACCCCTGCACGACGTGTCATGCCTGTCATGAAGTTGATACGCCGTAAAGACAATCAGTGGCGACGCGTTCCAGTATAAAAAAGGCCTGTGACCGAGTAGGGTATCAGTGTTCTTTTGGTGCTCCTAAAGACTCAAAGATGTCACCCTCCAGAAAACCCCAAGGAAAGAAAAGGAAAGGACTGCCACCACGTTTAGCCAAACATGGGGACCTGTTATCTGTCCTGTCCAAAGCTTCTCCACCCCTACGAAAAAAACTCATTCAAACGGCCTCCAAAGAGGTCATCGATACCGTGTGCGAATGTTGTTTGAACGTTTTGAAAGGCACGATCCCTTTGTCCAAACACCAAAAACAATGCTTAGGCAAACATCGTCACGTTCTTCGCCAAATGGTTCAAAAGAAAATTCCCATTCGTCAAAAAAAGAAGATGTTGGTCCAACGTGGAGGCATTTTGCCTCTCTTGTTAGGCTCCATACTGAAAGGAGTCTTGGGAACCATGTTGGGAGGACTGATGGGAGCAAGATAAAAAGGCCTTCGAAAGTCCCAAGATCTCAGAATCGACCCCTGACAACCCCATGGAAGGACGAAAACTAGCTTTAGTGCCTTACAAACGATGGATGGAATACCATCGGTGGCAAGAACAACGCACCCCGCATTTACCTCCCAATCCCAATTTGAGCGAGATGTCCCAGTTACAACATGAATTGCAGTCCTTGATGGATCGCCAAGATTTGTCCGAAACAGAAAAATGGCAAAAGTACGGTCAACTCTTGCAACGACTGCAACTCTTTCACCAGAAAGCTTTAGACGAAACAGCTTTACCCACTCTGAAAGATTTTAAGACCTTGATGAAAAGTCCAGCACCATCACCAGTACCAGCACCAGTACCACCAGTACCCGTGACCAAGACAGAAAAAGGAGAAGAAGAGGAAGGGTTTCAAACTCCACCAGAAAAAGTACGCAAGTTAACAACACCACCTACCTCCAGAATTGGATGGATTAAAAAGATGATGGCCACCCCTTCTTCCTCACAAGAGAAAAAGAAAGTGAAGACAGAAGTGAAGACAGAAGTGAAACAAGAACCGATATCCCCCGCTCAGACATCCTTCTCCTCTTCGACACCTATTGCCGGCCGCACACGCAAAGCATTGCAATCCAAGAAAGTACCCCAAGAGAAAAAGAGTAGCATCCTCCAAGAGTGGGTGTCTTATTAACACACCAACCAACACAAAAAAATGGAAAAAGTCTTAGCCAGCATTTACTACGATCCCTCCCATCCTGCAGGTTACGCAGGAGTTCAAAAATTGTATCGTGCTGCCAAAACGCAACTGAAAAGTCTCCGTTTACCTCAAGTGCAACGATGGTTACAAGAACAAGCTACCTACACTTTACACAAACCCATTCGACGCAAGTTTGCCAGAAGTCGCACCCGAGTGGAAGGCATCGATCATCAATGGCAAGCCGATTTAGCCGATGTCTCTCATTTGGCCAGCTATAATCGTGGTTACAAATATTTGTTTTGTGTCATCGACGTCTTTTCCAAATTTGCTTGGGTCGTACCCTTGACTTCCAAATCGGGCAGCGAGTTAGTGCGAGCCCTGCAACGGGTAATGAAACAAAGCGGTCGTCACCCTCTTCGATGGCAAACGGACAAAGGCACCGAATTTCTGAACCTAGCTTTCCAAAAAGAATTAAAGAAACGTGACATTCATTTTTTTACCACCGAGAATCCCGAAACCAAAGCCAGCATCGTGGAACGTTTTCAACGCACTTTGAAAGAACGCATGTGGAAATATTTTACGCATCACCACACTCTGAAGTACATCGACATCTTACCGCACCTGGTGCAAGCGTACAACCAATCTTACCATCGAAGCATCGGACGTGCCCCGCAAGACGTAACTCCCGACAACGAAGTGCTGGTGTTCGAGCGCCTGTTCGGTACGTCCCTGACGAGGGCTGTCCCCAAGAAAAGTGGAGAGTTGACCGTAGGAGATTGGGTGCGCATTGGCAAAACCAAACGCACTTTCGACAAAGGTTACTTACCTAACTGGACGACCGAACTGTTTCGCGTCACTGGACGAGTGCATGGCCGTCATCCTGCCGTCTATAAATTGGAAGACATGAACGGAGAAGTGCTCAAAGGAACGTTTTATTTGCCCGAGTTACAACGTGTCACCAAAAAAGAAGACGACGTGTACGACATCGAAAGCATTCTCGAACGCAGAACCCGTAAAGTGGGCAAACGACGTGTCAAAGAAGTCAAAGTACGTTGGAAAGGATATCCACCCAGTTTCGATTCTTGGATCGACGCTTCGCAAGTCATCGACTATAAAAAGAAGAAGTGACCATCATGCCCTTTCACTCAGCAGACGCAGCTACGTCGACCACTCCTTCTTCCCCTAGTTCTTCTGTGCAAGATTTACAAAAACAACCCTTGTGGGTGTGGTGTGGAGAACGTGTGCCTAAAACGCAAATCGTCTTTTTCTGCCAAATCTTCGTGGTGTATTGTGTCATCGGGGCAGCCATTGCCAATTTGAGTTTGCAACAAGGAGACAAACAATTGTGGACCATTTTATTGAGCAGTTGCATCGGTTACCTGCTTCCTATCCCTCCCTGAAATTCTCCTCGAACGGAAACGTTGTGTCCAGTGCCAGTGCCAGTCACCACTCCAACAACCACAACCAGAACCCCATTTTGGGCGGAGACACGCCTCTGACGTCCAGTAATATTCCCTCGGACAACCACAGAACTCTGGAATTATGAGTCACCAAAACCAATTTTACTTAACCTTACCCAGTGACAGTTCCATGGAGGTGTTTCCCAATAACACGTTGTGCTGTTACACGGCTAAATTACCTCAGGCCATCCCCTTAGATCACGAAGCCCATTGGGAAGTGGCTTTAGTAGAAATGATTCACCCTACACAAATCCAAAACATCACCGAAAAGCAAAACACTTTTGAGGTCGAAATCCTGAACCAACAATTACAAGAAGCCATGACTGACATCGGGTTTTCAGGGGACACAAAACAAGCCAGCAATCTAGCCTTCAAAATCTACACCTTCAAAATTCCGGCAGGGTTTTATTTTAGTGGCCAACATTTGGTGGACACTATTGCGGACAGGTTCGAGTTCGCCTTTGCCAAAGCCCTGAACAGAATCAAAAAAAGTGTCACCCTGGAGTACCATAAAGTGGCTCGTCGCTTACTGATGAAATTTCAGGATACTCAACTGGTGTCCTTCAGGTTCAATGGTAGTTTGTTTGAAATTTTGGGTGGACATTCAACATTGGTCGCAAACAATATGAGCCCCAAGATCAACAATAATATGGATTTTTACAAAGCTTTTGGAAAACCGGTAGAACTGAACCAAGGACTGAATTTGATGTTCGTGTACTCCGATGTGGTGGAGTATAACGTGGTGGGACACACCTCCGTACCGTTACTGCGTGTCATTCCTTTCAAAGTGGATAGTACCACAACCAGTGACCAGGAAGGTGGAAACACTTACCACGTTCACCGCGAATTTGTCCATCCTCACTATTTACCGGTCAGCAAGTCGTATTTGGACACGGTCAACATTGCTATAAAAGGAGATTTGGGACAAAATATTCCATTCACCAAAGGAAAAGTCACGGTGAAACTCCATTTTCGAAAACGGTTTTCTCACGACTCGTAAGTAAGTCATGTATCCAGTGTACCGAGGGGTTGTTCGACAGCGAGGACACGGTTTAGGAGATATGTTAAAATCGGCCTTTCGTTCGGTGGCCCCGGTGTTGAAACCGATGGTGACACGCGGATTGCACGCCTTGAAAGATGCGGCACTGACGCAAGGCAAAGAATTTCTCCAAAATGTCATCATCGACAAACAAAACCCTAAAGAAGCCTTCATGAGGGCAGGCAAAAATGTCTTGCTGCAAACGGGCAAAGACATTTTGGGCCGACGAGACACACCTATAAATGCCCTGCACGCTACCGAATCAGGCATTCAGCAAGGACAAGGCAGAAAGAGACGACGAAGAAGAAAACACCCTTTCACCAGACTTCAAGCTAGAAAGGCCAAGAAAAGAAGAACCGTTCGAGACTTAGACGTTTTCGATTATTGAGACACAGCAACAAAAACAAAATGATGCACCGAGAGTCTTGCGCCTGTTCCAAGACGGAACTGGATCTGTTTGCCATGCCCCCCACCATGATGACGATGCAAGAATCCCAATGGGTGGAATTTCATCCCGTCTCCTCATTGGCCGATTCCGCTCCCATCGAGTTTGAAATCAAAGGACAGCCCGAAGATTACATCGATTTGAATAGCAGTTACTTGTACTTGAAAGTCAAAGTTCAAGATAAGGGTGGAAATGATATAGACACTGAACCAGTAGCTCCCGTCAACAATTTTATGCATTCTTTGTTCAGCTCAGTGGACTTGTACTTGAATAACAAACTGGTCAGCAGCAGCATGGATACTTACCCTTACCGAGCGTACCTGGAAAATCTCTTGACGTACGGAATAGATGCCAAGGATACTCATCTCAATGCTTGCGTGCTATGGGAACCTGACGAAGCGGGCGAATTTGATAAAACAACTCTTGAAGCTGACCCCAAATCAAAAACAACCACCAATGAGGGATTTGTAGAACGAAGAAAGAGAATCATGGGTGTCAACCAAAGTTTAGAACTGATGGATCGTTTGCATTTGGATATGTGGTTGCAAGAAAAATATTTGCTGAACGGGGTGGATGTTCGCCTGAGACTGAATCGTAGCAGTACCGCATTCCATTTAATAGCTGACAGTGACGGTTACAAAACCAAAATCGAAGAAGCCAGACTCTACGTACGCCGTGTGGAAGTGTTACCTAAACTAGGTAACGACATCAGTCAGACGTTAAGCAGAACGACCGCCAAGTATCCCATACGACGCGTGGAAGTGAAAACTTTCACCATTCCCAAGGGACAGCGATCCATGATCGAAGATCATCTGTTCCAAGGACAGTTACCCAAACGTTTGATCGTTGGCATGGTCTCGAATGAAGCCTTCAACGGAGCCTTCACTAAAAATCCTTTCAACTTTCATCACTTCAACGTGAAGAAAATCGAAGTCAGTCGCGATGGCAAGACCTTGTGTACCCGACCTTTCGAACCCGACTTTGAGAAGAAGAATTACTTGAGATCGTACTTGTCCCTGTACGAAGCCACGGGACAGTTAGGAACCAACACCAGTCACGGCATTACGTACGACGATTATGACGGAGGCTATGCTTTGTGGGCTTTCGATTTCACTCCAGACCAAGGCAGCGACGAGGGACATTTCCACCCTATAAAATCCGGCCAGATTCGTGTGGAAATTCAGTTTGGAAACAGAATCGGTGATGATGATGTAACGTTGAACGTCATCCTGTATGCAGAATTTGATAATACGATAGAAATCAACAGTTTGAGAGAAGTCATTCTAGACTATTAGAAGTCATGGAAGACTGTTATCCCTCTTTACCTAGTGGAGAAACTTTAGACATGGAATGTAAGGAGACCGTGGAAAAAGAAGAAGTGATCATGATGAAGTCAAGATGGCCAGAACAAGAAGCCCATTTAGTCTCCTGTTTTGCCAAATACTTGGTCGACAAAATGACGGAATTGATCAAGAAAAATTGCTATGGATGTCAAAACGATCATCCCAGTCAAATTCAACACGATAAATGCCTGATGTTGAGTCAAGAAGAAAAATTGGACGAGTATCTGGATGAAGCTTGGAGTCTCATCTCGAACAAAGACGTGTTGCACCAGTGGTATAAAGACTTGCGTGAACATTCTTGTCCACCATTAACCACTCAAGAGATCCATCGTATCGAAGCTCTCCTGAATCAGAGTGAGGAAACAGAACGAATAACCGTTTATTCGTCAGACATTTTCAAGCAAAAAGTCAGGATCGAATTGACGACTTATTATTACCTGTGAAGAAGAAGAAAAAAACACACACAAATCAATGGATACCTGGGAACTTTATTACCTTTTGAACCACAGTTCGTATACAGCTTCTTGGAATCCTGTCGTCTGTGCTAAAGATGAACTCCCTCATCGCAAACCTAAAGACCATCAAGCTTACGTGATCAACACGGACGACAGTCATCTCCCAGGAACCCACTGGGTAGCCGTCTACTTTCCTCAAGAAGGATGTGTGGAATATTTCGATTCGTACGGATTGCCCCCTTTGGAAGACGATATCATCGACTTTATGAGAAGAAATGCTCAAACCACCCGATTCAATAACGTGAAATTACAAGGCACAGATTCCTTGGTGTGTGGACAGTACTGTGTGCATTTTCTGCATCATCGCAGCCTGGGCTATTCCTTAGAACATTTAGTGACTCATTTTGATCCTCGTTCTTCTGCTAGAAACGATGTGAAAGTAGATCGATGGTTTTGTGACCATTATGCTTATCTTTTGTCTCAAGCTAGGAAACGTAGTGTCCATCAATGGCCTAATGATTTCCAACAGTGGAAATCACAATTTCATTCACAACGTTGTCAGCCCTGTTCAAAGTAGATTGTCTATTGAGAAAAAAATGTTTGTGTTTTGAAAAAAAATTGTTTGATGTTATAGTGTTGGATTATTGTTAAAAAATGTTAGAAATGTTGTTGTTTAGTGTTAAGTGATTTTTGAATAAAAAATGTTGTGTTTTGAAAAACTGTCTTTGTCTTTTGTTCAGCTAGAAGAATGTTGGATTGATGCTCTTTGATTTCTTACTATCCCTCTCATGACACTCACTAAACGTTGCGGCTCGAAAACCGTGTGGGGGATGTTTTCGTTCACGTCCGCGCTTTGACTTTAAGAACCGGGGTTGTTTCCAGTCTAACCATCCATTGTCGACTCATCCTCCTACGAAGATGTGCTCCAAACTAGCTAAGCTCAACGAAGCCTACGTGAATTTGCATAGGGTCAGACACAGTCTGATACCGAAGCCAGAAGAAATAGAGAATGTGAGAATGTTAAAAGTCACTGAAGACCTGGTAGAAGAGCTCTTCAGAGAAGAAATGAACAGGGAGAAAGAAGAATGGACAGAGAAGTACAGACTTCAGAGACAGCAGCAACAACAGCAACAGCAGCAGCAGCAGCAGCAGCCTGAACCTGACAGAGGCTTTGTCGATTGTCGTATCGACACCAAAGAGTTCTTCTTCTCTTTCCGAAGAAGCAGACCTATCGCCAGAAAGTCTATCCTCAGAGGACATCGCATTCTTAGAAACTAAAAAAGAATGCCATAGCAAACAAAAAAACAGCCCTTTTCAGGGCTACCCAATACTCTAGAAAAGAAATAACGATCAATTTGCCAATGTGTGTAGGTAGAGTAGTGTGAAAATAAACACTAACTCTTTATTAATAGTGGAAGTGTATGTATTTGTGTGTTTGTGTTAGTAAGTGGTTAAGTAAGTTGGTATGGATAGTAGATTAAAATGATGTTTGTTTTTTTGGCTGTTAGAGGTGTATATTTTGGGTTAGATTGGATTGCTTTGAGTATGTGGATAGTCTATTGAAGTGATTTATAAAAAAATTTATAATAGTGATGGGTAGCATAAAAAAGTGAGTGAGTGTTTCTTTTAGGTCCGCGCGTTGTTGTTGTTTTTTTTTGGTCATGATCTAGGTAAGATGAATTTTATGTTTTTAGGGGATGTTTTCCATCACGTCCGCGCTTTCAGTATAAATTGAAACTCGCTGGGCAGTCAAGCTACCCTTGTTGATTGATCAACACAAGAATGAATAGCAGAATAGTGAAACTGTTAGAACTCCAGATGCACCTGGAATATGCCAGGCGCATAGTAAACGAACTATCAGCGGAGGCTATAGTAGAAGAAGCAAGAGTAAAGAAGGAAGAGGAGGAGAGAAGAGAGAGGGAAGAAGAGGAAAAGAAAAGAGAAGAGAGGATGTCGTTCAATATTCCCGAAACAGAGGATTGGGGTGTTGAAGCGAATCATCCTCCCTCTGCGCTCCCCAGAAGAAAGGTGAAAGAAGACTGGGGAAGAAGATGCGTGTGTGGCGCCAGGCCAGGACGGTGCAACCATTAGATAGGTGCATCAGGAGTTCAAAAAACAGCCCTTTTCAGGGCTACCCAATACTCTAGAAAAGAAATAACGATCAATTTGCCAATGTGTGTAGGTAGAGTAGTGTGTATATAAACACTAACTCTTTTTTAAGATAGTGTGAGGGTATGCGTTTGTGTGTTTGTGTGTTTGTGTTTGTAAGAGCTCAGGTATGTTTGTGTGAATAGTAGATTATGGGTTTCTTAGCGTATGTGAAGAGTATAGTTAGGGTTTTATTATATGAAATGAGAAAGTAGGGGATGTTTTCCTTCACGTCCGCGCGTTGTTGGGTCATGATCTAGGTAAGATCAATTTTATGTTTTTAGGGGATGTTTTCCTTCACGTTCGCGCTTTGAGTATAAAACTAACAGTGTTGGCCATTGGAACCCATTCTACGGAATAAGCAAACAAGAAGATGCCAGCAGCTTCAGCTTTATACAACGATCTTATGGGAAGTTGGTATTGGATGGTAGATGGATTGAGTGTAGTAGAAAGGGTTGAACAGGAATGGAGGTATGCAGTGACAAAAGACTTCGTCTCAAGACAAGTAACCAGCCTCCACTTATCCGTAAATATTGTAAAAGAAATGATAGAGGATGAGGAGAAGAGAATCAGAGGTTTAATTAACCCACCGTATGTCAAAGTGGGTAAGTTAAAAGAAGCGATAGATCATGTGACGAGTGCAAGGTGCTTTCTAGAAGACATTGTAGAATGGACAGATTGGTGTTTCGCGAAGTGGGGGTTAGAAAAACTTAAGAAAGCTGAAGAACTAATGAGGAATGTGCTGACCGAAGAGGTCAAGAAGATCAAAGAAAAGTGGTCAAAGGAAAGAAAAGAAGAAGAAAATAGAAAAAAAGGGATGAATTAGAAAAACTGAACACAAACTGGATGAAAATCCAAGAGAAGTTCCGGGCCATGGGCCACCCGGACTGGTTGCCGGAAACAGAAAAGAAAAAGAAGAAAGGAATGATGGACAAAATAAGAGGATGGTGGAAGAAGTTAAGAAGTTAAAAGAAGAAGAAGAAAAAACCCAAAGGCCCTTTTCAGGGCCCCCATATTTCTCGAAAAGAGATAGCCTTTGAATTGCCTACCCCTTTTTTTAAAATTTAAAAAAATAATCCCATGTTAAATTCCCCTTGTACGTAAAGTGACCCACGATTTATTCCCATGTTAAATTCCCCTTGTACGTATAGTATCCCACGATTTATTTCCATGTTAATTCCCCTTGTACGTATAGTATCCCACGATTTATTCCCATGTTAATTCCCCTTGTACGTATATGTTCCCACGAATTTTCGCCATGTTAAATTTCCATTGTACGTATATGTTCCCAAGGGGGTCTGTAATGCTAATTTCCATTGTACGTAATGTATCCCCCTTCACTACTTATGTCTCCACTGAATTTAAATGGTCAGACTATGTACATAGGGACATAGACATGGATATCTCCAATGAATATAAACGAGCAGACTATGTATCTAGGGGCATGTACATGGGCAGACTATGTACATGGGGACATAGACATGGATGTATCCACTGAATTTAAATGCGCAGTCTATGTACATATGTGAATATATATGGTCAGACTATGTACTTAGGGACATAGACACGGATGTTTCTACTGAATATAAATAGGCAGACTATCTACCTAGGGACATAGACATGGATGTCTCTACTGAATTTAAATGGTCAGACTATGTACATAGGGACATAGACATGGATATATCCAATGAATATAAATGAGCAGACTATGTATCTAGGGGCATGTACATGGGCAGACTATGTACCTAGGGACATATACACGGATGTATCTACTGAATATAAATGGTCAGACTATGTGCCAAGGGACATATACACGGAAGTCTCCCCTGAGTTTAAATGGGCAGACTATGTACCGAGGGACATAAACATGGATTTCTCCACTGAATTTTGGTGTGCAGACTATGTCCATAGGGACATAGACACGGATGTCTCCACTGAACTTAAATGGGCAAACTATGTACCTATGGGTATATAAATAGGACAGACTATGTGCTTAGGGACATAGACACGTATGTCTCCACTGAATATAAGTGGGCAGACTATGTACATAAGGACATAGACACTGAAGTCTCCACTGAATGTGAGTGGGCAGACTACGTCCATATGGGCATATACATGAGCAAACTATGTACCTAGGGACATAGACAAGGATGTCTCTACTGGATATAAATGGGAAGACTATGTACCTAGCGACATAGACACGGATATCTCCACTGAATTTAAACAGGCAGACTTTGTACCGAGGAACATAGACATGGATGTTTCCACTGAATTTAAATGGGCAGACTATGTACATAGGGAGATATATATGGATGTCTCCACTGAATTTAATTGGGCAGACTATGTACCTAGGGACATATAAAGGGATGTCATCACTGTATTTAAATAGGGAGACTATGTACCTAGGAACGTAGACATGGATGTCTCCACTGAATTTAAATGGGCAGACTATGTACCTAGGGACATAGACACGGATGTTTCCACTGAAGTTAAATGGACCGACTATGTACCTAGGGACATAGACATGGATGTCTTCACTGAATTTAGATGGGCAGACTATGTACCTATGGGCATATAAATGGGTAGACTATGTACTTAGGGATATAGACACGGATGTCTAGGCTGAATTTAAATGGGCAGACTATGTACATGGGGACACATACATGAATGTCTCCACTGAAATTTAATGGGCAGACTATGTACCTAGGGACATAGACACGGATGTTTCCATTGAATTTAAATGGATAGAATATGTACCTAGGGACATATACATGGATGTCTTCACTGAATTCAAATGGGCAGACTATGTACCTATGGGCATATAAATCGGTAGACTATGCACCTAGGGATATAGATACGGATGTCTCGGCTGAATTTAAATGGGCAGACTATGTACCTAGGGACATAGACATGGATGCCTCCACTGAATTTAATTGGACAGACTATGTACCTAGGGAGATATACAACGGATATCTCTTGTGGAAATAAATGGACAGACTATGTACCTAGGGACATAGACACTGATGTCTCCACTGTATATAAGTGTCCAGACTATGTACCTATGAGCAGATAAATGGGCAGACTATTTACCTAGGGACAGAGACACGGATGTCTCTACTGGATATACATGGGAAGACCATGTACCTTGCCACATAGACAGAGATGTCTCCACTGAATTTAAACGAGAAGACTATGTACCTAGGGACATAGACACGGATGCCTCCACTGAATTTAAATAGGAAGACTATGTACCTAGGGACATAGACACTGATGTCTCCACTGTATATAAGTGTCCAGACTCTGTACCTATGGGCATATAAATGGGCAGACTATGTACCTAGGGACATAGACACGGATAGTCTCCACTGAATTTAAACGGGTAGACTATGTATCTAGGGACATAGACATGGATGCCTCCACTGAATTTAATTGGGCAGACTATGTACCTAGGGAGATGTACAACGGATGTCTCTAGTGGAAATAAATGGACCGACTATGTACCTAGGGACATAGACACGGATGTCATCACTGAATTTAAATGGGCAGACTATGTACCTAGGGACATACACACTGATGTCTCCACTGTATATAAGTGTCCAGACTATGTACCTATGGGCAGATAAATGGGTAGGCTATTTACCTAGGGACAGAGACACGGATGTCTCTACTGGATATAAATGGGCAGACCATGTATCTAGCCACATAGACACGGATGTCTCCACTGAATTTAAACGGACAGACTATGTACCTAGGGACATACACACTGATGTCTCCACTGTATATACGTGTCCAGACTCTGTACCTATGGGCATATAAATGGGAAGACTATGTACCTAGGGACATAGACACGGATGTCTCCACTGAATTTAAATAGGAAGACTATGTACTAAGGAACGTAGGCATGGCTGTCTCCACTGAATTTTAATGGGCAGACTATGTACCTAGGATCATTGACACGGATGTTTCCACTGAATTTAAATGGATAGAATATGTATCTAAGGACATATACATGAATGTCTTCACTGAATTTTAATGGGCAGACTATGTACCTATGGGCATATAAATGGATTGACTATGCACCTAGGGATATAGACACGGATGTCTAGGCTGAATTTAAATGGGCAGACTATGTACCTAGGGACATAGACATGGATGCCTCCACTGAATTTAATTGGGCAGACTATGTACCTAGGGAGATATACAACGGATGTCTCTAGTGGAAACAAATGGACAGACTATGTACCTAGGGACATAGACACGGATGTCATCACTGAATTTAAACGGACAGACTATGTACCTAGGGACATAGACACTGATGTCTCCACTGTTTATAAGTGTCCAGACTATGTACCTATGGGCATATAAATGGGCAGACTATTTACCTAGGGACAGAGACACAGATGTCTCTACTGGATATAAATGGGCAGACCATGTACCTTGCCACATAGACACGGATGCCTCCACTGAATTTAAATAGGCAGACTATGCACCTAGGGACATAGACACTGATGTCTCCACTGTATATAAGTGTCCAGACTCTGTACCTATGGGCATATAAATGGGCAGAAGACTATGTACCTAGGGACATAGACACGGATAGTCTCCGCTGAATTTAAATGGGCAGACTATGTATATAGGGACATAAGCATGGATGTCTCCACTGAATTTAAGTGGGCAGACTATGTACCTAGGGACATAGACTCAGATGTCTCCACTGAATTTGAATGGACAGACTACTGACATAGGTTTACATATGTTTGCAATTCATCAAAAGCCTTCTATAAATGTTGTTTATACATTAATTGTACCTGATTTATGAGTTAGTCAATAATATTATTAGCGCATATAGCAGTGAAAAGTTACATACGCAAATACGTTTAAACATGCTTTCAGTTGTGAAGCTATTAAAAGAATGTCGTATATATCTTTAATGTATAAACTTTAACGTTATTCTGTTATGTATATTCTATTGATTGTGATGTAATTCAGTAAATTGTTAGTTATAGTGAATGGCTTTGGTCACTAGATCAAAGATATAATTAATATATTGTGTACATAGTTAAAAGCATTTCACAAATATCTATCTATTTCTCTCTCTCTTTCTCTGTCTCTGTCTCAGTCACTGAGTTTATTACGTTTGAAATAGAATTCATTGATGATAAATTTAAAGTGCTAAAATGGCTTCGACGATTTCGGTGCACAAAGTCGCTATCAATTGGTCTTCGTAACCAGTAGCAGGAATACTCATTTTGACTTTTACATGAATACCTACTGTACTTATTAACTGAGTACACCTACTTTACTCTTGTGAATCCTTTGCATGGAATACATTTGATTAAAACCACAAGTGTTGGGAACTTCCTATGCACCATAACACCTAAGAAGATCGTTGGCAATCACGTATGCTTGACTAACTTCTAGAGCTATCGTGCCTGAACTCGCAACTGCAATAATTACAGTCAAGTGCAAAACTGAATCGATCGAAGCTACAGTGTTACGTACGATATAAAGCTGATCCTTTTCACGAGGGTAGGAAGGTGTACTATAATTCTTAGAATTGCCATTTTCTTGGTTTGACAAACAAAACTTTAACCTATGGGCTCTTGCAAATATTTACCATCATTTTAATATAAAGGTTAAAAGTCGTTACTTAAAGTCCGGTTAAAGGTCATTGAAAAGGTCATAAATAATCATGCATAACATTCATTTTTAAAAAAATTATACAACAGTATGACGACTAAGTTACGTTACGCAAAGCTACGCTAGACAAGACACAATAAAGACGAGCAGTAATTAAAATGATATAAATGCGACGATTTTAATATTTCCGTCTCCAAATGAAATGAATTACCATTGTTTGGAATCTTTAACGTTCGAAAAATTATACCGCTTTGTAATCTCTCGAAAACTAAGAAAAAACCCCACACAATTGTTTAGAATTAATCGAATATTTAGGGATGTACAGCTTACATTCTAAAAGGAGCGTGTTTATCAGTCTTATTAGATTTCAGTTTAATTACGTCAGTATATACGTTGTTCACTGTGTATTGAAATCTGTAGGAAAACAAATGTCTTCCAGACCCATAGCCAATAAAGCTGTTTAGTTTGCACATAGTTATTTCAAGTATAACGTTTACAATATGGAAATTAAGAAGTTTTGATAAAAGCACCTTTTCAAACTGGTATGGGATAATGATATTTAAATTCAATGTTTTCCCAACCAAGTTCAACCACCAATTTTGATGAGTTTCTAAAATACGGCACAATAGTCTTTAGATTCTTTAAAGATAGAACAGCATCCATATTTTCTCGCATTTTATTTTTTAAGCACTTTATCTCAATAATATTCAAAATGTGCAAATAACCACACATCAGAATGTATAGGAATAGACAATTTTAGAGTCAAGTCGTAAATAGCTGAAATTATTTTCTTCAAAGACCTTTGGTTTCAACACAAAATAATCCATTGAAAACGCTGAAATTATTTACGATTGCATACAATGACACTTGTATCTTTACAATGAAAGTAGTGTAGCTTTTACGAACATAGACAATGTATAGCAGCAAACAAGCACAATGATGTGAAAATGAAATATGCGGAGCACAAGGAATAGTTAACACAAGTCAAACTACACAAGTCGCAAGAAACCACCAAGCGAATCCCATTTAGTAGGGTTTCTTTTATTTATTTTAATCCTGTTGGAAACTAAATGTAGCCGACTTGATTGGCATGCAATCGTACGATGGATATAATTGTGCATGCATAGACATTTTGACTGTCAAAGATGTTTGTTGAAAATAAGCATTGCTCAGAAAGTAGATTCAAAGGTAGAGATGACACATACGAGCACTTGAATCTATCTTTCATCAGCAAAACACGAAAAAGAGAGGCTTAAAGAAGCCTACTAATTGTAAAATCAGAAGGTAGATAATTTATTGAATGAGCAATGTATATAATATTTCATCTCTGACTCAGATAAAATACATACATTAAAGGGAAATATATAATTTTACTCTAAACACAGGAATATGGAAATATTTCACTCAGAATGAAAGTATAAATGAATGATATATTGCCTAAATAATTGAAGAACTACAGTAGCAACCATCATGCATCTATCGACACGACTACCATAGAAGCATCGAAAGAGGAAAACTAAAGTAAGGTTTGGATAAATCTATACGGCTTTCTAATAAATGAAGGTTGTAGGACACCTCACTTAAATTAGGTCAAAGTGGGAGAATTTGAAGACATAAATAAACCTTTGCGAAAAGGCGTGTTTGCTTAACGTCAAAGACGAGTCTTAAGAAATAATAAAAGTCTTTTTCAGCAATTTTATATTGTACAAATTCGAAGAATTAAAGAAGCGAGGACATCGATGCAATTTTTTTTATAGGGCAAGCATGATTACCTCTACACTATTGAAACGATTTTCAAAATCAATCAAATCAATGGTAAGAATTATATATTCTTTGTACAATGGCAATCCCGTTGGGAATCAGCTGAAAATATAATATCATTACATAGCAAATGATTTGAATATACTTTGTAAACAAAGCCCACCCTAATTGATTTAACAACACAAACGAATGACAGACGACGTATAAATATTCCACTAATATGTCTTTCGACTAAGAAGGAATTTAAATATTTAAAAGTCAGGTAGAATGCAAACTGGATTTAAGTGAGCTGCGAATGAGTAATAGATTCGACGGAGGTAATGACCAGGATTTATATAAATTCTTTTAGCATGTTTAACCTACCATCAGTAATATAATTTTCAAGATAGATCATATACTATTCGATTTGTGAAAGTCTAACTCCATTTGCTATTAATATAGCTAAAATAGATAGAGTTCAAATTTGTAATGATATCATAGGACTATGGTTCAAAACGTCATCATATGAGAGTAGACATAAAAGCATGAGGGTGCAGAGAAGCTGTTTAAAATGTTTACTTTTTTCACAGGAAGTTCGTGAGGATACAAAGTAGTTATTCGTAAGCATATAGGTCCTCACTTTGCACGTCGGTATATATATATATATATATATATATATATATATATATATATATATACTTCTTAGGGGCAGATTTTACTTCAGTTGTCCTGAATGAGAAAAGAAGAAGCATGCATTAATGGCCTTAATGAGGATTGCCAGTATTTCTTCTATAGTATAGAAATCACACTTAGTCCTGCTGCATACGTATATATAACTTATAAATATTTCCTTGTTGCATTTAAACATTGGCTTAACTGGGTCTTCAATAGAGTTGAAATACAAATGGTCCTGAGGTTGAATTTGCAATATATGTGAATCTATATACTAAACGAGGCATTTATGTCATTCCACTTAGGATTACTAAATTACGCTGGAATAAATCTGTTGACATGTTAGTTGTGTTATAAGGAGATAGGCAGAATACTTGGAGGATAAAGAATGTTGTCGAGATTGGCATCCCAGCAGATAAGTAAAAGTGCAAGAAGTATTTATGCATGAAGTGACTGCACCATTTTTACACCACATCGAAAATGTAGGAGAACCATTTTCTCAGTACTAGATTTGAAGAGGCTTAATTTGATATAATGAGTAGAGAAGGTTCTGAGTGAAGTTCATGCATTGTCAACACCAGCTCAAATTTCCCTATGTACTGTACTGCGATTTCGAAAGTAGCATGAAGCCCATAGAGAATATGCAAAGAAGCAGCACAAGTTTCGTGTATATCTGAGACAGCTAAACACAAAGCCTCAGGAATTCTGTCTCTACATCAAGGCCATAAACAAAGAACA
The DNA here is from genome assembly GCA_028554795.2 of Sinohyriopsis cumingii. Taxonomy (NCBI): domain Eukaryota; kingdom Metazoa; phylum Mollusca; class Bivalvia; order Unionida; family Unionidae; genus Sinohyriopsis; species Sinohyriopsis cumingii. The sequence goes on along the minus strand of CM068825.1, from coordinate 15,019,896 downwards.
TGCTCAAATGATCAACAAAGATAACGACTATGTTGAAAAATGTTTGTGAATATTTCCAGAAGATTGCAGAGTTGATATAAGAAAGAGATTAGGAATTTTGTCAAGATGATATTTAGCAATACACTTGATACAAACATTTCAGTGACAAAAGCACATGACACATTTGTGGAAAACAAATCGACGAAATACAGTATAGAGGTCAAAGATCATTAAGGCTGCAACCAAAACGGCAGGTACCCGAAATATATAACCTTGTTGATCCACAAGATATCAAGTTATAACGCTCACATGTTTTCCGGGCCTTTTTGGAGCATGAACCTAATCAAAAAGTATCAATCATTACAGAAAATGACGAAAAGTGTATATTATTTTCAGAAGATTTAATATTTAACCGATTTGAAAAAGATGGGATATTAGTTAACATAAAAAACATTAGATTCACGCATATCTATAGATTTATCGGGTAATCATTTCGAACATTTGGTAGAAAATTAAGTGATAGCAAATTAAAATTCAACCATGAAATACTTTAACATGGAAATAAAATATCTGAGGCAGAATATCTATAATTATGGGTTTGCAAAAAGCTTTCAATAATTTTATGACATGATCCCATCACCCATAAGATCATGCTATTCACTCAAAGAGTATCATTTCACAAGAAGACTAGTAATATGCAAAATATGTATTGCAAAAATTTCAACTTAAATTCCATTGGAGACTTTCATGACTCTGTTAGATCTATTGTTACTGAGTAATATATTTCAAGAGTTCAGATATGGCACATCCTTCAGTGCACTACGTTTAGCATATCATGCATATATTCCTCATGATAGAAAATAGAATAATGGGGTGGAATATCAACACTAGCATACACCATGCTATGTTGACAACGACGGCCAATTGAAAGACGGCACACTTTCATGACATGAGCCCCCCTCCCTCGAGGTTAATACTCCAAGATAAAGATTTGTCACCTTTGAAGAAAAAAATAAGCTGATAAATGATGGAAAGGGAATGAAACCACCAGAACCCAAGCCATTATACATATTGAAGAATAAAGAATAGGTGTCATTAACTACCCTAACCTTGAACTAAATTTCCAACTGATTATAAAATGAAACTAAATGCTCAGTTGGGGACAGACTAAAAATGTGATCGAAAATTTATGAATAATGCTGTATTTGGTAAGCAGATTTTCTTTAAATGCCAGAAAGACGTTTCATTTACAAGAAAAACAATCATAGACGAGGAATTAGTTTTGGTCTGTATGGAAAATAAGTGATTTTATTATTAAAACATATCTTATCTGGATTGGAGTTGTATGAAGAAATAATAAATATTAATTATATACGTTATAAAGTAAATGTGAAGAATGTATCACACTAATCTATACCAGGAAAGATTCATTATACCTACCTATTAATACTACTATTTTCTAGAATCAAACATAAATTTATATTATATCAATTATCATGCCATAGGTACATATGCTGTACCATTAGTAAATAAATAAATTTCGGACTTGTTTAAAGCCGGGATATGAAGTATTCCTATCAAGGAATTATGTGGGTTAAGCAATAAACTTTATTCTTGTAGAAAAGTTTACACTTTATTTGCGAAGTAATGTCAATTATCGAAACTAATTACCCTTCTCGGAGACAGATTCATGTACGAACATTGTAATTATTATATTGTACATTCCTTTTAGCTGTTACAGCGAGTCATATAACTTTGTGATTTTCTGCAACCTGGATATTGCGGACAGTTGTGATAAAAAGTCAAAAACTGGGCAACTCAGTGTGAAGAGCCAATGATTTCGGACTAACGGGTTTGGGAGTTCCTGGATGGATCATTCGGCAGTTTGACAGGAGTGGCAACACGAGGTCAACCATTTGATCGAGCTATGCAATCAGGATCTATAAACACTATCCACACTAGGATCTCACGAAAACAATATCACATACGTTGTTGTCACCCTTGAAGATGATGATGATTATGACATGACTTTACTCTTTCGACTCAAAGAACTATTTAAAAGGCAAAAACAAAACAGAACGACAAACAAAAAACACAAGAAGAAATTCAATTGAAAGGACATTGACAATATGATTTATGCCATATATATAATCCCAAAAATTCATTTCTGGCGAATTTAGCACACGAGTTAACATAAATATTTTTAATGATTTAATCTTCTATTTAGTTGTTCGAATAATTGGAATCTGGAATATTCTACAGGTACTGAGTTAACAAAAATAGGGAGCATAAAAGAGAACTGCTATCATCATGATAACTTGACTGATACATAAATTTAGCTAACCTTTTCAGACTGTAATATACATACGCGAGACATTTATAGCCCCATTGTTAAATTTTTGTATATCATTGTGTTTAATATTTTATTTTCTCTTCTTCATTTCACTTGGTACAAACAAGTGCTGCCTTCCCTCGTCACGCTGTCTACCTTGGTAATATTGAAATAATGCATGACTTAACACAGGTTCTGAACCATCGCTATGACTCACAGCAATAAACACGGCATGTGTCGCATAAAATGAACTCAATTGTTTGCAATATAATTTTAAGGTTGTGATAAGTAAACCTTAGAGTTGATAATTTAAAATCGATGAAAATTGTAAAAGGATTGACTTGAATGTATGCTTGAATCAAATGATAACACAACACAATGTGATGAGAGATGGAAATTTCTGAAATGAATAAATAAAATATATATTCTACAAATGCTGTGATTCTTGCACGCTCTAAACATATGTATCATTCAGTTACTTTATCCAAGCATTCACAAATAGGAAAACAAAAAATGACTCTTATATTCAAATGTATGACGGTAAGATTCATATAATCGCACGTAATGAAAGTAAGATTCAAATAATTTCATGTAATCTCATGTAATGAAAGTGAGATTCAAATATATTTCATGGAAAGAAAATAAGATTCAAATAATATCATGTAATCAAAATAACCCAGTTGTACTCAATTGAAACAAAAATTAATTGAAACAAAAATATGTCTTAGTCATTTGTACAGCCGTGTGATTCATAAATATTTGTAAAAACTTGCAAATGTGTCCACTGACAATCCACAAAGTTCTCCCGAATTCTTGGGTTGGCCCACTCTTGTATCAGCCCCAAATACCCTTCATGGATCCACTACGCACATACATACGTAATGACATACGTGCAGAAGTTTTACAAATAAGCGGTTTCGTCTTTGCATGGCCTTGATGGCTACATCATCTTCCATATCCATATAGATACACAGACGCCCAGACAGACAACCTGATCTACCCGCACACATATGCGTACAGAGAGCAAACAGTTCTCCTGAATTGGGTTCGCTCTCTTGTATTGGCCACACCCACCCTTCATGGATCCATTATGTGCACAGACATACGGAATGACATACGTACATACAGCTACAATAAACTGGTCTTAGTAACTGGTACGCAATTACAGTCTATAGATACAAACTACCACATTAAACCCCTAATAGCAACTTGTAACAATTGAAAAGTTCACAACGTTTCAAATCCGCGTAGTAGTAAGGGCATCATTTCGCGATACGACATTAAAAACTGAATATGCTTCACGTATCAAATAAAATACAAATGTAACACTTAGCCCTATGGCTGGAGAACAAAAATGGAGAACGTTCACTCCTTGAAAAGATCCAAAAGACCAGTGTGTCAGAAAAGTAAGTTGTCTTATATCTACAGGAGAGTGAGTATTAGTAAGGGTAAAATACCCGTGCATTCCGTGCTTTTAGTGTCTTTCGCTGCAAGCGATCTACGATGAGATACATGCTAGTTCAGCTTACTAGAGAAACAATCTACACCCTAAGTAACGTTGCACGCATGAACGACGAAAATGATCAAATCGTTCTAAGGCGAAACCAAGTCATTTCTTGCCTGATTCGGTGACACAAATAGATAATTAATTTTCTTAAGTTATAGTCTCATAAACGTTCTTCGGGAAATATAATGTCCAAAGAATTGTGAGTATTATTGTCACCGATTTGACATTCGCATTCGCATTCTAATTTAAACATTACTTAATCAAACACTTCATGAACATAATTTCAACATTTTCTTAAGAAGGCCCAATGTTCAAGTCATTATGAGTGTACTCCTTACTAACCTGATATTCTAAATTCAACTCAATTAATCTAGTACTCTATACAACATGCTTTATTGAGGGTTTCTTTCTGTTTTATAATTTACTTGTTGTGTAAGTCAATGTGAGCACTGTCTTCACTGATTAGATAATCGGTTTAATGCCATTTATATCATGGTTGAAAAGAAATCGGGAGATAAAGTTTTCTCCAGTCTCCTCTCCTTAGTCAGAACTGGAAAGAAGAATATTCATTCCTAGTGTCTTCTTCCAATATGGACATGTAGCATGATGTTCCACCTAGTCACATTATCCTGACACGAGTCGGACCAATCCTAACATTAAACTCTTAATGCTTATCGCCTAGCGAGGCAACTGTTAGCACCATTTTTTTTATAAGTCTTTGGTATGACTCGGCCGGAGTTCGAACGCGCGACCTACCGCATCCGAGGTGGATGCTCTAACCAAAAGAGCATCGGATATATATAATGTAAATGCTTTTGGGGCAGATGATGAGGATTAAGTAATTCAAAATGTTCTTTTATTAAGTCTCAAGTAAATCTTGTTCAAGCTTTGTAATTATTTAATTTACGTATTTAAACGCAGTAGGTAAATATCATACTATACAAATTTGCGAACCATAGTCTTTAATCTTCCAACACAAGTTGATCAAAGTTTGGTTTGCGTATGTTCATACATTGTTTGATGGATGCTTTTATATCACACTTGGTGAAAATCTTGATCATGTTGAAGAAATATTTCATAGATTGGTTCATATAATCAAATTAGCACTAACCTCCCACCGCAAAGCAGACAGAAATTTAATAGCAGTATTCCTAGATCTTGAAAAAGCTTTTGACCTCATCTGTCCAAAATGACTGATAGCCAAATTAAATCATCTTGGAATCACCGGACGAATGTTCAACTTTTCTGAAAATTTTCTGACCAACCGCAAAATAATAACTAGAGCGGGGGATACTTGTTCTGAACAATGTTCACTAGAAAACGGTACTACGCAAGGGAGCATACCCAGCCTCACACTCTTTAACATAATGATAAATGATCTCGATCTAAATCTATCTTATAACCGAATTGAAATGTCTCAATTTGCGGACGACAGTGGTCTCTGGCGATTAGGAAATCCAGAAAGTCACACAGTTATCAGTGAAATTCAAAATAGTCTAACCGAAATAAGGAAATGGGCAAATAAATGGGGGTTCAAACTATCACACGAGAAAAACATTGCAGTCCTTTTCTCCCCCAAACGTCAAATCAAATTAAAATAACCTAAACTTACCATACAAAACAAAACCATTAAATTTGTTTAAGTTGCTTGATTTCTGGGTATATACTATGACGAACATCTAAACTGGGGACATCATATATACCAACTAATTAATAGTTGTAATAATGATATAAACTTACTTAAAGGGACCACATGGCGATCCAACCAGGAAACTCTATTAACACTATACAGGGCATTAATAAGATCTAAATTATATTATATAATAATGTATATAAATATACAACTCTGCACCACATAAACAGCTTAAGAAATTAGACTCGATTCAAAGAAATGCACTATTAATATGCACCGGCATCCTGCCGTCTGTATCCCTAGCTGAGCTCCAAATTCTAAATGGAGAATTACCACTGCACTTAAGAAGGCAGGAGTTAACCATACGATACACAGCTAGATTATCAACCCACCCCAATACACATCCCACCCTTGTAGCCATCAATAAATGTAATAAACCATTCAGCAATAAATCAGTACCTAATGTACCTGCAGGAAAACACATACATCAACTAACTGGGCGATTACCAGTAGCCAACTTCCAGGCTGAAATCATTAAAAACTATGACACAATGCCTTGGACTAACATCAAACCATCAATCTACACGCAATTAACGAAACTAGGCAACAACAATGGACAGGAGCTTAAGATAAAATTAATTTCCACAATAGAAATAATGGCTTAATACCCTAATTCAGTCAAAATTTACACTGATGGGTCCAAAATAGCAGAACTCCCCAAACCATCAGCAGCATTAGTAATCCTTGAATTGAACATACATATTGGAAATAGACTACCGGATCACTGCTTCATATACACAGCTGAATTCTGGGCCATCGTGGAAGCCCTAAGATGGATTAAAGAAAATAATATAAAAAGCGGTAATATTAAGTGACAAACTTAGCTTCATTTCGTCTATCCTCAAAAATAATACCGACTCAAGAGAAAATTTCCTAAAACAATCTTATCTGTAAATTAAAGAACTAACTAATGACCATCATATAGTTGACTTCGTGTGGATACCATCCCACATTGACATCAAAAGGAAATGAATTAGCTCACCCAGTAGCGAAGTAAAAACTTGATGACCCAATTTATACTAGACTCCAGTACAGTGTCAGTGAATTAATAAGTATGACCAAAAATTATATCAATAGGATATGGCAAGAAAACTGGAACCGCAATACTAGAGGCAGAAATTTATACTCCATCATGAAAAACGTCAACAGATCTAGAGAACCATCAAAAGATAACAATAACGATCAAAGGATCATGAACAGAATTTACAGAGGAAAAACTAAATTGGTCAGCAGCTTTGGACAGTACATAGGACCCCCAGCCCCACAACCCAAATTGCTAACACTGTCGGATTCTAGAAGACCTAACACATGTTTTAAACACCTGCCAAAAACTAAAGAAAGAAAGAACCAAACTAAACATTGAGCAAAATAAGATTGGATCCCCAATACCATAGGTAGTGTTTCTAATGAATAACAATCCTAACCTTAACCTCACATATATAAATATAATTAACTTTATATACGAATCTGGGTTACAAAATAAAATAAAAAACCTAAGTACTATCATTATACTATCCGTAATACAGTTGGTCATTTCACCACCGGAAGCCCCTCTTGGTCTAAATGGGTGGGGAATTGTGTGCGGGGGTAGCATTCAGTTTACCGCCCAAGTAGGGGGGTGTACCGCCAAGCGCGGACTGGTTCTGCACCTGTACCTATCACCCACTGCATCACTCTGGGTTGTCCGGAGGTATGACCCGCTAAATAAATACCATTCAATTAATTATAACTAGGAGACATGCTAACAAACTAAATTTAAGGAACACTAAGATCAGATGTCTTTGACCCGAGTACTCGGCAAAGATATCTGTCTTAACAAAATAGACTTAGCCTGAAAATAAAATAACACCATATTAATAGCTCCATCCATAATCTAAGAAAATGAACCAAACATAAATATAAACCAGAAGAGGGGAAAAAAAGAAAGCAACTGTGGGGAGCAGAGTGTGAACCTCCTGGTGGTAGGCGAGGACATTCAAGACCCTCATATGTGGTTATCGCCCCTATAGCCCGGACCAACCACGGGGGGGGGGGGGGGTAACTGGATGAGGTTCCTAACTCCCCAATGTGTTAAAAAATTTCCTTTTATATTTTCATTATATTTCTTTAGCTTTGTCTATTCATTTCTTAACTCTGAACAACCCCTTCTTCTCTAACAACCGGTAACAGCATGTGCACTAATAACTCAATACCTCTGAGGAGTAGGTGACCAAATGTGATAGCTATAATACTATTAAGGGTACTCGAACACCTAGAAAAATCGAACAACCAGAAAACTAGATCATATAAGGTGGTCCAACACCCAAGACCTTCATGACCCCCCACACAAAGTGGCACTCCAATTACCACCACTAGGAAAGTATGGCCCTAAATAGTATCACTGATAAGGTGGTCTAAACACCAAATACCATCAGAACCGGCAGTACAAGGCTACAACCAAAATAGATAACACCAGATAATATGAGCACACATTTAACCCAACAGTAAAGGTGGTCTAAAAATCCAAAGACCATCAGGACCAGCTGCACAAGGCGGCAATCATCTCAATAAAGCTGTCACCCTAGGTATCTCTCTTCATCTTATCTCTCAAACAAAAACAGAACAGAGTTTTTTACAAATTGTGTAAGACGGCAAATTTAAAATAAAAATAATATGGAGTCTAGAAGCACCGACATGACCTTCCCGCAATCTCGTTCCTTGCCACGGCCAGACATCAAAATCTATCAGCGTGCAGTGCACGCCCTTTGCGCTGCTTCATAAGTATGAGTGCGTTAGGGGTCCTTTCCCATTCATACACACCTTAGGCAATTCAATAGTTGCGGACTGAGAAGTTGAGTGTGTGTTGGGTATATTCCCACGCTCTTCAAAGCCCTACATTCAGACGGTTAGGGACTAATCTTAGTCCCACTGCCTGACGGCTGCAATTAAACAACGCTCATTGAGCACATAAAAGCCTGGGGGAAGTGGCTCGAATTCCTTTCCCCAGGAGTAATTAAACATCCTGCTGTGCAGGCATAAGACAGTGGTACAATCACGGCTGTGCGAAAACCACTTTAAATCCAAATTAACTAAGTAAAAGTAAGTGTATATAAGGATCCAAACCTTTCACAACTTTTATTTTTCTCTTGTTTAGTATGACTTATAACGTTTCTAAATGTAGTCATTTTAAAATATGAAATTTTCAGAACCATTAAAGTAACGTTTTACAAATATATGAAAGTTATGTATACACTAGCATCATACATCTCAGTCATTATCTATGCGTATTTAGCCATCTTTGTGGAAGGTTGGTACAAATCACAAAGTTATTGCTGTTAGGGTTTCTCAAAAATGAAATGTTTATCTAGATATATAGAATCACTGAGTGTAAATGCATCATCCGATTTATTCAATTATTGAGTAAACATACCATACCTTGTTTCCCCAATGTTTCATTGAGATAGTCCTAGCTTTTTGCTCTATTCTCGTTGAACGTTTGAGCTGTTATCTGCAATTCGTCGATATATTTATTGTATTCCCATTCCCGCTTTTGAATAAGTGGGATAAAATAACTTAAACACTGTATTAGCTCCTCCACTTGCTGGACCATTAGCTATTGTGCCACAAATTTTAACTATAACTGTCATTAATGATAGCAAACTTGTATGGTTGCATGTTTGAATCTACAGCACAGTGTTACGCAAAATACGGATCCTGTATGTTATGCAAAATACGGATCTTGTATGTTATGCAAAATACATATCCTGTATGTTTTATTCCTAGCACATAATATTTGTGTGATGCTTTAACTCGGTAGAGATTATGTCCTATTCTCTTTACATCTGACGCGTTAATATTATTCTGATTCATCACCGATTTGCAATCCTGAGTAAAGTCGAAATATTTTATAACGTAAGAAGCAATGTCGTGTTGGTAACCGGTTCCGTTCAAACTTCAACTCAGTGACAATTGTATAGATATTTAACCAAATAGTTTTATTTATTGTTATTTCCTTTTCAGATCAGTGGTTTATAGCTTTAAGGGATGAAACCTCGAAATTGACAATTTCCTATAAACCTTTACCTTGTTTATTTCATTCTACTGTATAAATTAAAATTGAATGATTCACTCTCACTAATAATAAAACACCACCTTTTTAGTGCTAATTAATTGTAATTATTTTAATCATAAAGCAGCACGTATCCTAACGTATCATAATCCTTTTGTATCTTTCGAATTTTTGTTTTCATTCATAAATATTAGTAATAGATACAACACTCTCTGCACCCATTTCTGAGTATAACTCAGTATTTAATGTCTCTATTTCTACCTTTTCTGATCTATCAGTACAAATATGTTCGTTAGTCTTTTCCGTACTTTGGTGAATAATTTATCAATAGCAGTACTAATTTTAAGATTGTTTTCCAGATCTGCCTTTGAAACATTAGTTCTTGTTCTTGACTAGTTTTTCCATATCTATATCATTGAAATATTTCGCAATCGAGTCTATACTTATTTAGACAATGCCAATATTTCTAAACAGTTCTCTATCTGAATATACTTTAATATCTAGTAGAACTTAATTGATTTACCTTTCGGTTCCAACAGAGATTTTAAACTTTAGAAATGCTAAATTCTGAGCCTTTTTAGATTAATTTTCGCTTTAGTCAACTTTTGATTTTTAAATTACAAAAATCTTATTATTATGTATATTTAATTTATATTGTGACTGCCGATTGTCCATAATTGAGTGTACGAGATTGGTCCTACCTGGCTAATGTCTTTCTTGTAAATAACACAATATTTATGTCTATAATTATAGAATATGATTTACAATTATTAGTTGTTGGTAAACATGTTTATTTAGATTTGAGTTCAGGACATTGGTTTTTCCTTAGGGAATTCCTGGCTAACTGATATTTGCCATGCACTTTAATAAACGTGTAGTAATAGACCGATCTCGTAGATAACTTAGAATGTTCTAGAAATGAACTCTTGACCCTCATCCTGGTCCTCTTATCTTTTATTTTTAAGGTTGCCTATATTATAATTATTTGTTCAGGTTTTTAGATATGAAATGTTATCAGTCATTTGGTTATATTTGGTTTTATTCCGATAGGATTCATGTATTTAAATAATGAACAAGAATTTCAGGGTACTTATTAATATTTTCAGATTAAATCACAATTTTGAGATTATTGCGAATTCATTTTGAGACATTTGGTCATATCGTTGTGATACATCAAGACTGCTAGCACACCGACTCTATTCCAGGCTATTGGTTCAACAGCACATTCAAGAGTGTAGTTCATTCGGAACATTAACGGAATCATACTTTTGTACTTGTATTATAACTTTAAGGACGATTTAGGATAGGATCTAAATAACAACATTGTAAGTATTTTTTAATTTTTCAATTTCTCTTCTACATAAATCATTATTCGTTGAATTTTACTAAACGTTATGGGTTTTGCTCTTTTCTGTTACTTAGTTTAAGTCCATAGGATTGTAAGAAAATGTAATACCAAACACCATTTGATGTTATATAATATTCTTTGCGTTCTGTCTCCAATGAATTGAAACTGTCTGCTGGGAACTATTGACTCCTTACAGTTTTTATAGCCAATTATAATAGCGGATACAAAATTGGATATTTGGCTTGTCTAGCATTTAGAAACATTAATGAATTGTCTTTACCTGCTTGTTTTACATTTGATGACATACAAGTTATCTCTTTGTAAGTTTAATTTGGCTATTCTATGCCAATTTCCAACCTTGATTGCATTTATCATACTTTTGTACTTGTGTTATAACTTTAAGGAGTAACCAAGGAGTAACGCTATCCTCGACAAATCCTAAATTTTTTCAATTTATCTCACATTTAAATGACTTAATATGGCAAAAGAATGTAGACCACGTAAAAATTTCGAAATGTGTCGAAAGCCTTGACATTATAAGTGGCGACTTCATTAATAAATATACTAGCTGTGAATTCGATAATAATAGTGAAATTTCAATTTGGTACATAAAATTAAGCTGGAGTGAAAGTATCGACATAAATAGCAAAACCTGGTGAAAGTTAACTCTTAAAGAACTTTAGATTGAAGAGCAAGTGGGAAGTACTTTTCATATGTACATTTTGAAAAATAACGGCAAAACTTGACCAATAGCTAACCCAACTTATGAAAGTGAGGCAATATCATTGTGACACATGACACATAGCAGTTGATAATACTCCCTGAAAACAGGGAGATTAATTTTTGAATGATATTATTACTGAAACACGCAAGAAAAGCAGTTAAAAAAGAGAATACATACGTCAATGCAGTAGAAGTAGTCAATTCAAACATCGATTTAATGAACTAGATGTTAAAATGTATGACATATAAATAAAAGGTAAGGAAACAGATGCAGCCAATTGTTGCATGATCTGTTGGAGCCTACTACCAGTAAAATAACACGAATTGTTAGGCATTTAATAGATTTAGAGAATAATATTAACAACATAAATTACACAAAGAAAAGTTACCATTTAATGAAAGATGTGAACAACTGATAACGAGACTGGTGCAGTGATTGTAATTCTTGCAACAGCTATTGGAATTATTTCTACAACTCTTGAAAACTTCAAAACTGGTCAAAATTACAATGCCATCTACGCCTAGTCGACCTCTTTCTCTGTTTATGCTGTATAATAATTAGAAAGCTCACAGAAAATTAGTTAATGAGAAAATGAATTGAAAGGACAGCCCCAAAATGTGATTTATTTGATGAAAATTTCGCAGGTTCTTCCAGTGTTAAGCGTCATATGTAAATTACGAATTTCATGCCCAAACGCTCATCAAAAAGCAAAACAAAGCTTATGTGCTGTCTCTGTTCTAGCACTCTTGAAGAACCTACAAGAACAACTATATTAGGCGTTGATATAACATAATTTGATCCGATTCCAATATTCAGGAAGTGGAAGGGAAATCGTAATAGAAAACAGTAAACAAAAAATATTTCACCACACTGAAAAACTTAAAGTGAGTGAATTTTCCAAGGTGCAAAATTGGCAACATCATGATCCTTGACAGGAATGATGCGTAAGTACCTTTTCGTAAAACAAAATGATGTTGTGTAGAAATCCGTAGCAAATCATATGGAGAAGCGTGTTGTTTGATACTACCACCTGATGGATTTGTTTGTTTGTCCTGCTGCATTCTGGAAAATTTCCGTAAGCGTATTCCCAGTGTACACAGCAGTTGTTAGAATAGTACTATAACTTTCCGAGTCTTTATTTCACAACCCAAAACAGTCAAGGTTTTTCTACAATCATAGCTAAGATGAATGAGTGTTCATTTTGTGATCTGGTTTATTTGTTCTTGTTTAAATTGACATATGTGGTTTATAAAGAATTAAAAATGTTACCATTAAGTATATTAATCTTATAATGTTTCTGTTCTTTTCGTTTATTATCAGTCTTGTGACAAATTGCTTCACCTTGTTTAAATTGTGTTCTTGCATTGCTATTTATGTTTTTTAATCCTGAAGTGAGGTCATTTGATAACATTTTAATATTGTTATTGTAATAAACAAAGTTACTAGCCTTCGTATTACTAAGTTAATAAAAGACCATCACTACCAAAGGCATAATCCTATTTAAAATTGCAATTCGTGATATATTCTTGAAATAAATCATTATACCTTCTTCTAAATTAAAACTTTATTGACCCAATATTAACGTGTCCATTGAATTTGTGCCTGTGTCATGTATAGTATCCTCAGCCTTTGTTATATTTGCCATGTTAGAAACATGAGCACCCAGGATGGCAATAACGTAATCTCCAATGATTAGCTTTATGCTTGCTATCCCTTCTTTTCTTATTAAATATAGATATTGTAGGAAAAAACTTATAATTTATCCTGGTGTGTTGGAATGTTATACTTCTCAGGACAATATTGTTTCCATCATTCTCCATTTCACTATATGTGTGCTTTATTTCTTTCCTGAATATAATTTATTCATATAACCTTTTTGGGGTACTATATAGCCTTGCATTGATATAGCGCCGTAACATCCGCCCTCCTATCTAATTGTTTAAGAATCAATCATTTTTATCTCCTTTTTGTAATAGGTTTAAGGCAAGTAATAAATGTGAAGCAATTCCCTTTAAATATTTCCATTCTGATGTGAAGGAATATTCAAGTTAGTACACATATGTAAAACTGTTTTATGTTTATGTCATTACTATTTCAATTAAATGATCACCTGGTAAAAGTACTAAATATTCAGACAGTAATTCTTGATTTGAAATATAAATATGAAATCTGTAAACAGATTTTACTAACTTTGGTGTGCTTAAATCTGATATAAGCAATACAGTATTCTGGATCCAGATGTTAACGAAGTATATTCTGCCTGAGGGGCATATCACACTGAGATCTGTGTCAACAGAATACATCAGTCGAGTTAAATTAATAGTGTACACTTTTCGAAAATGTATACTGTTCTGGATGTGAGAAATGTATTGTAGATGCTTGTGCTGTTTAGAACGCTTGCTGTACCAGTACATTTGAAATAGCATGATTAACCGGAAAATTAAACAGTGTTGCTGGATTAGAATCGGGTGCAGAATAGGATATTTGTGTGGCTTTTGTATCCATTTAGATACTTTTTATTTTGTTATTTTAAGCTACAAGATTTTCAGATTAAAACACATTTCAAAACTACTTTTCGGAGACTTCTATTGGCTTAGTACCTAACTGGAGATCTTCCTGCATCCAGAAATATCATAGAAACAGCGTTTAACAGAGGGCTGTCACGAAACTTTAGGTAACAAAAAAAAGCAACCCAAAAAAATAATTATCGTTCATATTTGGAATTACTCTTTCATCGCATTTATTGCATGCCTTAATTTAGTCTGAAGTGAGTGAAACAACATACATACTGTCAAAGCTATACAATTTACACATTTGCCCTGATGTTTAATTGAATCATTCGTTCACAGTAGGTTATATACCCTTTGAACAGTTGTACTATTAATATGCCCTTCGGAGTAAGGTTTATCAATACACTGTACTTAATTATCAACTGCATCCTGTTTAGTTGCATCGGAGTCCATGTAAATAAACTTTATGAATTAGAAGAAAGGAAGATTGGTTAAATATTATTATAAATTACTACTACTATTGACATTTAAATTTGTAATCATTGTTTGTTCGTTAGCTATATTCTCATCGGGAAACTGTTTATTTCTAATCAATAGAACAATTGTAAAATCTGTACAACGTATTGATATTTTATTTTGCTTTCTTTACAATTTCATAACTGCACTATTTGGTCGATATTAAAATCAAAAAATGTGCAGTGGAAATATTTTTAAACAATGCGGACATATTTTAATATCTACTATCATTGGCTATATATTAATATTTATAGTTCACACATGATCTGACATTGAAATTTAATTTTGCGAAAGATATTTTTTATATTTTTGTGAAAATATACTTATCAAAATGGTATCCTACTTTATTTAATTTGCGAAAGAATACTCCCACGTTTAATCTTTTAAGAGGTTAGTGTTACGACTGGTCAGCCTAGTGTCAGGATAATGGGACCGGGTGGGACATCATGCTACATGTCTCTGGCATGATGCTTCAGTGCTAGATATTGCTATAAACTGTCACACTGCAGACATCGTAGCGAAATTGTTAAAGCTACATTAAAAATCCAAATCACACACACACACACACACACACACACACTATTTTAATGTTTAGAGCTGTAGACGTTTCGATAACTGTTGCTGAGTGTATAGTGAGACATTTTTACCCATTTTATGGTTCTAATTTTCACAGTTTTTCGATAATTTGGCAATCAGTCCAGAGTGCTCGAAAGTTATACTACGATCTTGTGCAGTTAATAAGTATAGCATTTACCTTTAATATTAAAAGAATTCTCACAGTAGATTGAAAGAAATAAAGATTTAGGAAAGCACACTAATCGCGCGATGTTTTCATCTTAAACAAATTCTTATCAAATAGGTCATAACTCAGTGAATCAACAAATTCACAAATTAGGAAAGCACACTAATCGCGCGATGTTTTCATCTTAAACAAATTCTTATCAAATAGGTCATAACTCAGTGAATCAACAAATGACATTGTATTTCTTGTAACACCGGTATGTGACACACAAAAACAAGCAGGTTTTTGGTATTATTTATCAAAATCATACTTGGCATATTCATTTGACAATTGCTAGATCATCGTTTTACGAACAAAGACACAAGCTCTTTCGCGTTTTTAGAAGCTTTTAAGACCATAAACTCAAAATCATGTTTGTAACAAAATATAACTTTTCAAAGGGAGTAATGAAAATAATTGTTCGGGCAATGAAACAAAATCACAACAACCAGCTTAGATGTGTGCATCACCTGTGCATGAAACTATCTCATTGAAAGGATATTATAAAACCAAGTCAGTTTCTCCGAGTCTTGAATTACTTATAAGTTTTCATCCATTTGAGATTTCAGAAACATTTGATTGGCAATGATTCGCTTTTATTGATACCTTTTTGGGAATGAAAATTGTTTATTAATAAATTCTTCCTTCTGGAGTCGATTCAGCAGCAAAGACTACAAAGTGCTTGAAAGGAGTCTTGACAATATAAATTGCCACAAGTTATCCTCATATTCAATAAGTTACCTCATAATAGTATTGTCACCAGCGTCAAAAGTTCTGAGACGGCTTCATTTCGAATACGCATGGCAAATATGCATTACAAATAAAATGGATATGATAATAAGCATATGAAAACCAGGAAAATTAAATAAATCTGAATTATAATATTTTATTTCTGATTTTAAATTGATGCTCAGGTTCATATTAATCGAGCATAGATGTGTCCATCTGAATGTCTATAAACGTTTCACGATATTTACTCTAATGTAAAATATTCTACAGAATTAACAACCTGATGGGCAAAATCTTGCGAGCAATGATTTTAAAATGTTCCATAAAACAGTCGTTCATGTGGGACGATGACCTTACGATACAAAATTTCTTGTAAATACATCAACGACACGTCTTCCTAAAAAGATTGTATTTTCAAACTTAATTATCTTCATTGTCTCAAGTTTATGAATTTAACTGATTGCATAGTATGGTAGCTGTTTGCATCAACAAAGAATGTAATTGACTGCATGGCGCGTTTGTCGTTGGTATCAATGAATACCACTTAACATTTTGGCTTATAACTTTGTGGGCCTGAAGGAGAGATTTAAATCCTACCACAGCATTAAAATAATCCATTTGTTTATCATCTTGTTTGTATGGTAAGTCTTTTACTAATCCTTTTGATTAGGGATCATGGAATTAAATGGGAAGCAATGTAAATGTTCTTCCTAAAACTATGTGATCACGAGATAAACACAAATATTTCTTCAAAGACCACTTTAAGGAAAGCTAAACAATATGCAAAGATGGCATAAGTTAGTTTGATTGTACCACTCCAATAAGTGATCGAATCAGTTGTTATTACTATTGTAGTGGTAAAGACAATCAGGGATGTTGATTAACTGATTTGTAATGATCGGTGAAGAATGCAGCCTATTGTCTGTGAAAACGTCACTGCAACCTAAACACAAATTGTATGTATCACACTTGATATGACTATATGGTCTTAAGCTAAGTAACATAACAGAGAGAAAACCAGCCAGTTTAATAACAAATAATTTATTTCCCTAGAATGCAAAGTGAAAATTTAAAATTCACTTACAGCATTGTGAATTAAGTCCCAATTAGTCCTAAAACTTCTATCACAACTCCAAAAGGACAGAGTATTCAGAATACCTCTAGTGGTTTTAGGCGTTAGTATGAGTGTGTGTGTGTGTGTGTGTGTGTGTGTGTGTGTGTCTGTGCGTGTGTGTGTGTGTGTGTGTGTGTGTGTGTGTGTGGTTTAGATTTTTAAGGTAGCTTTAACGATTTTCAGTCATGTCACTAAGATGTCTTCAGTGTGCAAGTTTATAGTGAAGTGTAGCGCACGGGCATCAGGTATTAAATATACGTGGCAATTGTAAATACGTTCATGTTTAATGTTTCTCGACATTTGTATACAAGGAGAAAGGCACTGCCACAATCCAGCCACTTCATAGCTGATGTTTCAGATAGCTAGGCTGATTAAACAGAACAGAACGAACATAAATTTGCTGATTTGATTCACTCATAAATCTCATTCAGTACAATACATAATTCATATACAATTTACAATTGCATAATTGATAAATAAATAAATGCATACTGACAGTAAAAACATGTTCGAACATAAATCACCGGAGAGAGATATAAAAAATGTTAATTTAGTAAAGACTGTGTTGGCTCGTTTTATAGAAACAAACAGTTTATTTTAGACATGCTCGTTAATATTCTCTTTGTCGACTGTTGAATTTATTCTTAGAAGGATGTTTACCATCACGCCCGCGCCTACGTTGAGTTTTATTAGTTAGTAA
Source organism: Sinohyriopsis cumingii (assembly GCA_028554795.2). Classification (NCBI taxonomy): domain Eukaryota; kingdom Metazoa; phylum Mollusca; class Bivalvia; order Unionida; family Unionidae; genus Sinohyriopsis; species Sinohyriopsis cumingii. The sequence goes on along the minus strand of CM068825.1, from coordinate 15,001,915 downwards.
GTATGATGTGTTGGTCACTCAAAAAATCGTTCAAGTTTGAATAAAATAATTTTCACATATGTAATGAAATTGTTACAAACACATTCAGAATTTTCTTACAATGAATACAATATATTTTTCAATAAATTTGTTGGCATATTTTTCAGTCCTCGCTAAATTCAGTATCAAATTCTATTCTTTTATTCGCAAAAATAAACTGATAATTTTTCAAATTTTAACTATCTCTTTTACAGTTTTAGAAAGTTTTTTTTGCACAATTTGTATGATTATAGGGAAATGTCTTCTTAATATTCAATAAATTACGTATTATTTTGTAAATTTCAATAATAATTTTATTTAAATATTTCCCAATTAGTTTTCAGTTTCCGCTAACGTCTATATGAGTTTTGGAAATTTGGTACTATAGTCCTCGTTAACATTTTCAAATTTGTTTTCCAGATTTACCCGTATACAGTTCGTAGTTTTAGCACTACTTTTAAGCTAGGCTACCGTTTTAACGTTTATTCTGGTATGTTTTCAGTCCACGGTAACGTCCTTGACAGTTCAAACTATTTTTAACCTTGGTCATTATAATCTAATGATGTTTTCTATAGTCCACTAAAGCAGTGATATTTCGGAACTTTAGTAATACTTATTTACAATCTAATGTCCCGGTTTTTGATCTAATGTCCTCTAATGTCCGTAACATTTTCACAAATTTAGTACTACTTTAAGTTACGTCCATTTTAGTATTTTTATGAGTTTTTTCCCTTTATTAAAGCTATTTATAACATATGCCTAATATATGCACATTTACTTACACTTCCAATATGAGCTGATGATAAGGTAATGTTTATAAATCCCAATAATATACAAATAGTAACTAGGCAGATGTTTAATACAAACGGTTTGATGATGGCATCTTGTGAGGTGTTTGATAACAGATGACGTGCATCGGTCAAGAGACACGGCGTTTTGGACAGTATATATGGTGTGTTTCATTGTAGATGATGGGCATTGGTCGCTACTGGCATGGTGTTGATTGTACAGTCTGTACTTTCTTGAGAAGCCAGAAGGCCATATCACACCCATCGCGATGTACATCTATATATACGTATAAGATCATAACAATTCCAACGTATTGGTTTCAGCTAAAACAAATTATTCATGCAATATGAATATGAGTTTATTATTGTTTAGTGGACAACATCAATGTCAGATTTGGGTATTGTATAGTTGCTTAAAAATAGTCAATCCCATTTAACATGAGAGACATATACTAAAATGGCACAATTCGGAGACGTGCAACCAACTTATCCAAACATATTAACATTGGTCAGAGCTCCTAGTGATTTCGACTGAGAACTAAGCACTTCCCCAATACGTTATGACATTTAACTTAACCGGTAATTAAGATTCTGCCCTCTACCATCCGTCTTAAGCACTTAAAGAATGTTTACACTTGTACAGCTGTTGAAGATAAACAGGAACATAACTCAAAATTACTTTGATTTCATTTGAGTCCTGCAGAAATTGATTCAAGTTATTTACAATATCATTGCATTAGATTTAGTCACAGTTTGTTTTTTGGTTGTGGGTTTTTCTCTTTAACAGGTTGTGCTTTTTTAAGTATAGTTTGGTAGGAAGGTTACACTTTTTCCACCTGCACAAGGGAACATTAACTATTGGTAAGTGGATCGATACACATGTTACATTTTAATCCCACATACATACTCATTTCCAACTCGATTAGCACTTTTCTATTTTCTTCACTTGATTTATCGCTTACAATGGAAACCACAACAGGATGAAAGTTGAGAAGATCGTTAGGATGATTTGAATTTCACACTTAACGAAACGGATGTGAATTAAATATATTCATATATTTTAAGTCGCAATAACACAAACTCTGATGGTGTGAGTGGTACATTTTAGTGGGAAAATTTAAAATGGTCGAATAGAAAATGTTGGCTATCAAATTCGCCGAACAAGTCCACAAAAATGTTTTCTAACAAGCTGTCCTGGAACTGGAAAAACATACCCACGAAGAAAATGTATTGGTAAGTTGATGATCATTAGGATAAGAATATATTTAGAGAAGAGATTGTGCTAAGAGATCAATGTATCTACTCCACTGAATAGCATTAACACTCATAATTGACTGGGAAGAAAGATGAGCGATTTCTTAATTTTGCACTCCGTCAGTGAAACGTAGCACAGAGAATAAATTTTGTGTTTGATTATGGATCGAATGGATAGCCAGTGTAGGGTACAGAGCAGGGGGAGGTGTGCTCTGATCGTGGTACTCTAAGGATGATCCGATATGCGTGGAAGTTCAGTCCATATTTCATCCATTATAGCCTTTGCGCAAGTCAAATTATATTAAAACGCCAGTGCGTATTCTGCAGCGAGCAGGAATCAATGCCAAAAATGAAAATAATTGATATTTTGAATAGACGCTCTTATCCTGATCTGTATCTTGCGAGCAATAGTAAAAAAGAAACAGATAAGAAAATAATAGTAATACCTGGGTGAACTTAAGTTTGGTATCATTTGGTTTCCAGTTCTTGTTGCCGACATCAGTACGTTTGAACGAATCAACATCGACATCACTGTTAATGTGCTTATTTGTAATAAAGGCCTGCTGCTGTTCATACTATCCATGTCGAGTAGTGCGCGGTATAATATCAATTTGTTATTACTGCACGGCTTAAGGTTGCGATATCATTATATTTAAATTAAAAGCTTGTTATGAATTGTTTACCGGCATATTAAGTATGGGGGTAGGAAATTTGCATGCAGACGACGCATGCACGTATGTATCACCCAATAGCTACTTGACGAGCAAACCTTTTACTGCAACGTAATAGATGCAAAGCCATATCGAACCATAATGCCCGTTCCTGGTAAGAATATTTGAAATTTACTATGCTACAACGAAAACTGAAAATCTCGTATGTGATTAATGTGGACGTCAAATATCTTAAGATTCCAGTGGATGCTCCTGCAGTTCTAAAAAGCACAATCCAAATTGTTGCATTGAGTCACCAATGTTGTATCATAGCCAGGACATGGTTGAAGTTTTCTTAAATCGTTCGCTGTCATAGCGGAATGGCTCCGACAACAGCTCTCCTCCTCCGCAGACATGGTTATGACCAACGATGACATTCGCTAGTTTTCCGTTGGACTCATTGCTGTGGGTATGTGAGAAAGCTTGCCAGTAGCTTCTCGTGGGTCGGTGGTTCTTCCCGGGGTTTTCCCGGGTTATTCCTCCACTATTAATACTGGCCGCCATGCATAGCCTATCGTGTGCTGAAAAATAGCGTTAAACCCCACAACAACAACAACAACAACAACAACATCGATACTGTGGGACTAACGATAGGAATGTTTACCTTACTCGCAAAGTAATTTACCATTTGAGTCAATGAGCGACTAGAACACGTTTTCTGAAAGTCAGTTGCCGCATATTCAGGTCTATCAATGTTGTCTTGCGAAGGTATTTTCATCAACGACATCACATATGCAAACAATGTCTCGATGACGTATTTGAGTCATTTCGTGATACTGCTATGTGTGGATTAAAGCTCGACCATGCGAACTAATTTTCACCATCGGGGATGGCTTGGGACACATTGTTGTACAAAACCAACGTTGAGCTGGACCTGCTCCCTGACAAAGATCAACACTTATTCCGTAGCGACATTTCAATGGTGAGTCATCGCAACGTTAGAGTCAACAAACCGTTCGTAGGCGGATAAGATCACGCTGTTCCAAACAGTTTGCATCATGTATCTTAAAGCCAACAACTTGTATGGTAGGCAATGTTGCAGACTATGTTGGGGTGATTGCATGGGTTGATCCTGTGCGCATAGACGTGGGAGAAACGATAAAAAGTGCGACATGTAGCACTTCCTAGAGTTTATCTGATATACACTAAAGAACTTCACCGCGACCGCAACGATTATCCGTTGGTCCCAGAAGCATGTGGGTGTCCCCGTATCAGTATGAAGTCTTGGATTATTCCACATGTAAGTTTACATATTACTTAAAGCTTATAGTGAACCTGCGCCGCTAACTCAAGTATGTAGTCTCGGTCAAAGTAACATCGTATGGATATCTATCGTTACACCCAGGCAAGTTTATCACCGCTAAGTATTCCTGCTGTATTCACTACTTACATGTACGGGCATCAGCAGATCACAAAATAAGCCATGGCGATAGTTCCGTATTCGCGAGAACAACTTGCAATTATACTGGCACAAATGTTGTTCTCTGTGGATGAAGTCCACTCGGCTTTGGTCCTTCCAAATGGTAACGTGATGGCTGCCTCAGAGTATCAATCTTGTCCAAGACATTAATGGACCATACCGGGTCAGTAGCCTAACGTTGATCACCTTCAAATTCCCCCTGTGCATACAGATAGCGAACGAAATTTTTTCTGAGTGGGTCTAACATGAGTGGTTATTTAATCATCTTATAGGTAAAGGTGAAGATGATTTGTTGAATTGCTTCTTCTGTCGGGGGATGGTTTCGTAAATTCGGCCCTGTCAGAATTATTAACTTAAGGCTATGACGTGGTATTTCCAGCTATTATTTTTTAATAATTAAATTCGTGGATATCTTTGTGAATTAATCGTTTCGGAGAATGATTCAATTGAAGTCTAAGAGCTGCATGTACTCATTCCAAAATTACTTCACAATATGCCGAGAAATACCAATAGTCTACTAAGAACAAGATTCGCCCACCAATAACCGTAGGAAAAGTGGGAACAAGACAAATAAAATTACTCAAAATCGGCCTGAATGGCAACTAGTCTGAACTGAAATTAAGCTGTTTAGTACACGTTATTCTTCTCAAAATTATCACCTAGAGAAAGATTGTGTTTGCTCTAACAGCATCACGTTGTGTCAAAAAGGACCTGAACTATGCATATCCTACCATATAGTTGGGGTGCATACACTCCTTTTTCTCTGGAGTATGATTCTCTTGTCAGGTAAAGTGAATGATAATCTTATATTTTGTTATATTAAAACTATCCTAAATTAAAGACCTTTCTGATCTTACTTGTGCATTTTAGTTTTATGTTGTTTTGTTTTATACAGTTGGATGCGGCATTAAATCGGCACATAAAAGCTGTCCCTTGCAACCTCAAGTTCTAAACGAATCGTTCGTGTATTTTCATTAGTCGGCATTTTTATGACAGATAGAAGTTGCGATCCACTCACGAGATCACCCTAAAGCACGTCGGGCATGATTCATCAATGGTTATGCATTTACCTGATGTTCAAATAATTTTGCGGTAGGAATTGTTCCATAATGTCCCCCCCCCCCCGTATTATTAGTGATAGTCGAAAGCATTTTACTAAAAGGAGATTTATTGGTGAACATTCAAGAATGTTGTATGACCTGATGCAGTATCTTGAGGGCAAAATGAATCCGGTCTTCTCCTACTGACCGATTTAAAAAAAAGCTTTCCACTCGGTTAAATGGGACTTTCTAAAGAATGCCCATAAATCTTTTAACTTTGGGAGGTTTATTTGTCAGTGGTTATTAGTATTCGCCAATTAATAAAACTTGTGTCATTAATGAATGTAACTTATCACTATTTTTCAATTTGGAGAGAGGTTGTCGCCTGTGAGACCCATTATCACCTTATTTATTTATAATTGGAATTGAACTTCTTGCAACAGAACGAAAATATTACAAGCGTTTTCTTTAAAGAAATGGAGTTAAAATATAGAGAAGTACACTGACGATGCTCTTTATTATTAGAAGGTTATAAATTAGAGAAGTACACTGACGATGCTTTTTATTATTAGAGGTTTCTTCTTTGTCCTTGGAGACAACAACGCATATTTGAAACGACTTTGCATCGGTATCAGGTATACACTAACTTGTTACGAAGTTAGAAGATATTTAGACTGGAAATAAAAATATTTTAATGAAAAAATATTTCCTGAAATTGTTATTAGCTGGAAAATGTACAGTTTTAGTTTACTGGGTGCAGACTTATCTTTGAATATGATTCAACTTAAGTATATGGCGAAGTTGAAAGAGGTAAGGATATTGCTTTTCAGCTGGATCAGAAGAAATTGGTCTCATACTGGAAAAATTACTGTGATAAAATCATTGATTTTTGCCAAAAATTATTCTTCTTTTTGCTTCTCTACCAAGTCCTCCACCTCATATAGAAAATGAATACATTATTTTTCAAGTTTATTTAGGATGGCAAAACGAATGGGTAAAACAAGACACTCTTATAGCTTCCTTTTAGGAAGGTGGAGTTAAATATGAATTATAATTATGTATTATATAAAAATTGTCCTCGATTACACGCTGATTACTGAATGAAGATGGTTTGTGGCAAAAATTAAAGCTCTGAAAAAATCTTTGGAAAATTTGGAAGTATACAATTAAAATTAGGAAAAACCAAGAAATCTAAAAAACAAAACTAAAAATATATTTTCGCGTGATGTTATTTATGATATTTATGAACCGTCGACTGTTCAGGAATACTTGTCTCGAGATATTTTTTAATTTAGTAACTAAAGACAACATTAAATCATACACAAGGAGGAGAACAAATGGTGTTGTACTTATTAAATAGCTTATGATGTACAAGGATCTCTATTAAGTTTTGATAAAATAAAGCGAACAACACATATTAGAAATTTTATACAGCATTTTGCCCTTATCTCAAAGATAACAGTGAAGTGGAAAAGAGAAAATTAAAGTTTTTATGAAAGTAGAAGTAGTTACCATTTAATACTTGACAAACATTCTCATCTTGGGGTAAGAGCAAAAATAAATTTATTTATAAACATCTGATAAGAACCAAGTACAAAAGTCGAACGTTAAATGTAAAAGTTGGTACAGGCAGCAAAGCTGTGCAATTGGTGTTTAATTTCTTAATCTTTGTTTACTTTCAAGTCAAACCGACCGGCATTGCAAACACCTTAGGATGTATAATGTTTCTTTGTTTACAATACTTGTGAGTGTATGTATTTGTGTGAATGGATGTGTGTGTGTGTTGTTTGTATACGTAAAGGAACATATGTGAAGATCAGGATGGAAAATTATTTTAAAGAAATAGCCCTGACATCTCGTCTGGTGGTGATATAGGGGAACATGTAAAATCTAGACAACTTATTTCAATACAAAATTAATTGAATCCAACATATGACCTTGACCTTGACTTCTGAGAAATAAAAGCGTTTGGAACAGCTCGGTCTTTAATATTTTTCTTATTTTCCAACTTAAAGCGATTTGAAATAATTTTCAGTTTTCTTGCAGTAGAGGCACGTAGGAAGTGAAAAGGATATCTGACCAGTTTTAACAGAAGTTTGATTCTTATAAGTTGTGTCTAATTGAAATTTGTATGCACTCTCATGAGACTGTGTCGATTGCTTTACTAAGAACCTGCTGAGAGGGAAATATAATGAGACATGAATCTTTGTGAGTCAAGGTATGTCGTCAGCTGTACGAGCATCCAAAGTGTCTACACGATCTTCATAAAGTCTTAACTTCGCTAACATGAATTGTCTAAGTTTGTCATGATCTTTACCGATCTTTTTAGATGCACACCACGTGTCACGTAGCTGTTCTTTTTCCCTAGAAATCTCGACATGGGTTTGGCTATTTTCTTTTTAATTTTGCAATTCCGAAACCTCTACAGATATGACTCATTTACCATCTCATAACCCTTCTAGATAGATTAATTGACAAAATCATAATCAGCGCTTGCTTCTACTGACAGTGAAGTATAAACTTCACGATCTTTGCCAATACGTACACTCTGTAATAATAAAGTCCCGTGCTCTCTTGATAATTCAAAATTTTCAGTTAGTTTTCAAAATGCGAAAAATATTGAATAACATCTTTTTCTTTAAAATGGGCTTATAATTTAATATTTTTTGATCACATCAAAATCTGAATTTTCCAGAGTGGAGTACTTTCTGCTTCCCAGTTTTAATTCTTTAATTTTAGTTGCATTTCCATTTCTCTTTCTTCTTTAGTATCTGCAATTTCATCGGTATCTCTTTTTTTTTTTTGCATTTGCGTCAACCTTTGTATTTGTTGCCCTCCTCCCTCTCTTTCTTCTTTCTTAATTTGAAATTCTCATTCTGTTCTTCTTTCTGAATTTGCATTTGAATTTATATTTCCTCTATCTCAATTTATCTCTCTCTTTCCTCTTTCTGAACGCATTTGTTTGTCTACGTTTTGAAGCTTGCCTGTTCCTAATTGTTTCGATTCTTTTAATTTCATTTCATAACTGCATAGAGACTTACTAATTAATACCAAAGATCTTGCATCAAAGTTTCCTTTTTTACCAAATACTTTACCAAAATATTTTTTTTCCTGTTTTAACAAAAATGTCTTCATATCCGAATGATAATGGCGCTTGGCAAGCTCGAGCAGATCATATTTCCTTAAACAATCCACTCCTTCCTGAATTTGACTGGAAACAATCCACTCCTTCCTGAATTTGACTGGAAACAAAAAAACTCTCATCCCATGATACGATCGTTTAAGCTTGTTTGTTTCACTATTTAAATCAAAGTACCAGGGAGAAATGCATTTATAAACTAAAATGAATTTAAATTTCGAAACCATTTTAATTTCTGAAATAGTTATAAAATTCATATCACGAACGAACCCTCAAGTTTTGTTAAGACTATGAACATAAACAACGTAACAGAAGAAAGCAAAACCAACGCGTTTTTTAAACTTGACAAATAATTTGTGTATCTATGTTATAAAATGAAAATGTTAGAGGAGCTTACAGGATTTATGAATTGAATTCAAAATAATCCTAAAAAGATATATTCAAATCCAAAAGAATCGAATGTTCCGAATGAATTCAGATCCTCGAACTCATGAATCACAATGGCATTGTGCAGAACTCCTTTGAATAACTCACAATAGAACCAGAATAATGTTCTATTCCAATGAAAACTTTGTAATTCTATTTAATAATCCTAACAAATGTCTCCTCCGAAATTGTTTAAAAACAACAATAAATATATCTGAAGACTGATTTTAAAAATTAAATAAGAAATATGAAATAGGAGTGAATCTAAAATGGGAATGAATCTGATTGCTCAGTTTTCTCCTTATATAAACCTTCAAGAATCTATTACAGCTATGTCGCAATATACCCCACGTAACAGATCATACTACTCAAATATTTCAAAATATATATTCATGTTACCTAACCCATCCAATGGGAAATAACTGAATTATTCTAAGAACCCACTGACTGGCCTGTCTAACGGGAAACAACAAAAAACTCGTATCCAGGTCATATCATTGATATTATAATTGTAGCAAAACCCTACCCATGTAGAAAAATTAACTATCAAATATCGTGACTATAGATGATCATTACAATTATTATTCATGAATAAAAACCACATATATAGACAAAGTCATGTACCTAGAGTTTAATAAAACCTTAGAAATACCTAACATTATGATAAGGTCGCAGTGGTCGGGAATTGTTATTTGTCCCGTATGGGTGAGACGATTGGTGGGCTTGTTTTAATACAGTTAAATGAAAGAGTATCAGTTCGGTGCAGAAATATGTGGCAGTATAGTCAGCTTGATAATGAGCTAAGCAAACTTGAAAGGAAAACTTTATTAAATGTCAAGTTTTCAAAGGAAATGATGATATCCGAGCCATCATGGTTCATCGATTGTTATGAGAAGCTTAAACTATAAGATGATGATTTTGTCGTATTGTGTGCACTCCCATGAAGTGTCTGAAGTCTTGACGGCATCATTGGAGAGATTAAAAGTTCATCATGGGTTGATGTAAATGATATGAAGAATAGGGAAGAACTTGAAAAAAGTAGTACGATTTCAGCTACCTACTGGCTTCCATGTCGATAATATGCTTCTAGATTTTGTGCAAAGAAATGAGAAACAGTGCAGGAAACAAATGAAAAGGCAGTTCTTACAAGGACAAATAGATACAAGAAACCAATTGCCACTAATTTGTTTCAAACCGTAAAAGTAGAAAACAAAAAAACGATCAGACTTTGTAAGGCATGTAAAGAAGGGCTAATAGGCGAAGAATAGCAGTGGAAACTAAACAATGTTTGAGTTAAGTTTCATGATCGGGACATTACGATGCTGTAATAATCAGATTTTCAGGCAATATTCGCCAAGAGACGCTAAAACAGAGCTCGAAAACAAGGAGGGAAACGAGCATGAAGAATCGCCAGAGGTAAGAGGAAAAATGAGGCACATATCAAACTGGGTCATACGTAGGCTAAAGAAAAGAAATAATAAAAGTAAGTGTAAAAATATATGCAACCTCCAACAGAAGAAGGGAGTGCAACATTCGGTTTTAGAGAAAACCATATTGATCTATAGGAGGCTACAGTTTAGTTCAAAAGGAATCTTTCAAACAAATCACAAGGAAACAATATGCAAGAAGAGATCCACTCGTGTTTAAATTTCTTTCTGGCTCTTGACAAATCAATTGAGACTACTTTAAACATATCAAATATAAATGTACATTGTTAAGCATGTTAGGTATTTATTTAATTTTAAGTTATAAAATAGCCAAACTTTGAGCGAGTTATGGATGAAGATGTTTTATCATCTGAATGCAGTAATAAAGGTGTAATGGAAATTCCATAACATTTTCTCGATAATGTCAATTCAAAACACTCAGAAATGAGACTTAATCATTTAAGACTATCTAAAGAGTGGGATTGTCGAAGCAACTTGAAAAGAAGCCTTTCAAAAGCTTTAAAAATGAGGATTGACAGGTTGAAAATATAAAAATTAAAAGAAAAAAGGAACGTAAATATTGGAAGTATCGGAAAAGGTCGTGAAGAAAATGACGACAATTCAATGTTCATTATTTTGTATTTGGCAAAACTGCAAATGACCGGACCGATGTTGTGACTGATAGTTCCATGATAATGGGCTGAAAATGAAGAAATAAATACTTTGTTAGATACATAGCTTTGTTCTTATTACAAAGGAGAGTAGTTTGCAATGACTGGCTGATTTATAGATTTGTATTTAACAGAACTTCAGCTAAACCTATCAGAATGGTTGTATTAGGTGTTTTATGGTTCAGCGACACACATAGGCTATATAGTTCTGAAAGAAAATGAGTAAATGTCTTGCTCAGTGACACACCTGTATGCACTTTGAATTTAGTTTTTAGATACAAGAACCACTGAGACATTGCCTGCTACTCCTAAAGAACGATAATGACATGTGAGATGAGACACGGTGAGCCAAAACATCTTCATTAGATCACGTTATAAGTCTTATGTGCAGCAATAACAAAACAGCTTATTTTTCAACGTAACAAACATTTAGAATTTTCAACGTTAATGTTCTTTATTTTACAAATTCGTTGCTTAAACGTTATTAAAGATTTATACAACAATTCTGTAATGATTAAATTCAACTATTAAAATGAATATTATATATAAAATATTTCATATTAAAACTATTCCTTCAGTTGTAGACTTGAACAATTTATATTTCGTTCTCTACCAGTTTTCAATATTCAAAATACATTAACCTTTATAATGGTTGTCGACATTAAACAACCACCCTCGGTTCTAGCAAATATATGTGATTTAGAAATCTCTTAAATATACAACTTTTCAAAGTAAATTCCTGCAAGTCTCTGTATAATTTATGCCTCATTTCGAATGTGTAAAGAGCATATAGTTCAGCGCTTGTCCAGTCTTACGTCATATATGCATCTGTTGGCTTTGAGACAGCTATTCTTTCTCGTTCATTGCGATCAAACATGAAATACTGGGCATATTCATGTTCTTTACTTCTAGTCTCATTTATTTTCGTTTGTATTAGCCTCCACCAATGCAAACATGTCCACAATGCAAAACTTCAACCACAGAGGATATGCCCAAATTGTTTCGAAATAACCGGACACGTTTATGGGCCACCTAAAGGCTCAACAGTGGTTACATTGTTTATTTAAAAATATTGAAGGAGTATTATTTATTCTGCATTTCGCTATGTTTGCATTAAAGAAAAACAAAATATCGATTTGTCTCCGAGGACCAATAAGTCTGTTACCCAAACTATCCCTTCCATTTTTATAATGAACGTGAATATTGTTTATGTATTACATGGTCGTTACATACATACATACATACATACATACATACATACATACATACATACATACATACATACGTACGTACGTACATACATACATACATACATACGTGAATATTACTGAGCAAAAGTACAAAAGTAACCGATTAACCACAATTTTTACAGCTATTCTAACAGTAACTTTCATTAAATTAAAAATTTCCCCCAAAATTGTCAATTATGGCATCTGTTTACAATTTTGTGAATTACGCTTTTGTTCAGAACTAGCTTATATTACTATAATACTTTAACAATTGTGTCCATTTTTGAGTTTATACCGTTTGCTTGTATTCAGTGATTAAATGGATACTCGAACCGTTTCCTCTATGGTGATAGTAAAGATTATACAAAAATTACACATAGCGTCTGTCCATACGTGTTGTCCGTTCGCAGCAAGTGTTAAATGTCTCCAATGTTAAATGAAATCAACGAGCAGAATTTAAATTTTTTTTTAAATTGAGTTACTAAGTAGTTTAGTTAGGACAGGTAGGAGAGAAACTCGAAAGGGCTAACCGAATTAGTTATGCTGAACAGTGATGAACAGTGTCGTTTGTGTTATATTATTACAGATTTCCACCTCATCTTTCCTCTGTCCTCTGGGGTCACAGGGTGGCAGAGTTGGCAAATTATTTTGCACATGGTGTTCCGGGTAATGTTGTATTCGTCATTACAGAATATTTTGTGCGTAGTGTAAATCTGTGCACAGCGAATAACTGCAATAAATACAACTATTTTATCGACCTATTATTCCCATTATAAATAGGGCCCCGGGGTAGCACAGTGTTCTAAGTCGCTCGCCTTTACATACCATTGTCATCTCGTCTTAATCCGCGATGGTTCAGGTTTCGGCTTGTTCCAACGTGGGTACGCGAGAAAGCTTGCCAGTAGCATCCCGTGGGCCGGTTGTTCTTCCCAGGTTTTTCCCATCTTTTTCCTCCGCCAGATATTCTGGCCACCGCGTATAGTCTATAATGCGCTGGAAAATGGCGTTAAACCTACAGAACAGAAATCAAACCATATTATCAGTCTATTGATTGGCATTTTATAAACTTTCTTATACGTAGGGTAATATATTAATCTGTGCATTTATTTAGCCAAAATGTATGTTTAAACAGCTCCCGCTGTGCATGACAGTCCGAAAGACGGCTACTGGAAAGTGTCTGATGGCCTGTTTGGGACGAGGGGTTCTATCACATCATAACCTTTATTAACATTGTCATTCTCGGAACCCTTGGTAAAATACTGTTTACATTTGTCAGGAAGTTTATGTCTTTGTATTCCGTATTACATGTTGTGTTATGGTTTACTGCAGCTGTTGTTATGGGTTTAAAGAAAATTTTCAGGAGATAATAAGCTTTACAAAGCTGTCAAAACCCAAAAAACACCAAACATTCATTGGTTTGGGAGTGCATTTTTTGGTTCTCTGTGTGTGCAGAAAGAGAGCGATAGAGAGACAGAAACAGACCTACAGACACAATGAGATTACAAACTTATATGTATATGTTACTCTTCGTTTCGAGTAAGCTGCTACGCTCTGTATACTTCACTAGTGTTGTTTCCAAGATATCAAATTTTTAACTCTGTACTATAATCTAAGACAAATTTAATTCACTTAGTCTACATTCAGCCTACTTAGGACAACTAATGCGTTTGCCAATAAAGTGGCATATTTGGTCACCTGATCACTTTATTTCCTGCACTGAGTTTAATGACCAAGGATCATCAGGTGCAGATAATAAAAAGGGAGTGTTGTGCGCGGCATCCATATACCAGAGTAAAGAAAAGTAGTCTGTGTCTACTTGCATGACATGCACTACCCATTAATTGAACGATTATATTTACCATAACATCTGACAAGTCATCCAGATATCGAGAGAGAGTTATAACAGGTTTTCTTCAGACACCTGGTTACAGAACATTCTCTGCATCATGCAAACATCGATGAATAAGCACAAGCGGGTCCAGGAATATCGTTGGGGTGTGCAGGGGCGTAAACACGTATGCGAGGGTTCTGTTGAACTGAACGAGCAATGGGAGGCCCACTGACAATACCACTTGATGCTCCTGTATTTTAAGCCTTTTAAGTGTTTACGTTTAATAATTTAACTGCAAAAACAAAAACATACTTTAGGAAAGTTTATTTTTAGTTCGCACTTATTTTTCGGTAATGGTTGGGAAAAGGGTAGGCGCCTGTTCCTTTTTCCCTTTGATGCACCCCTATGGACTAAAAGATACTTGCCTTGAATGTCCTGTTTGGGTATTGGTAATTTACGCTCAGGAACAACAATGCATTAATGATGTTCGATTGATCACTAATGTAAAATATGTTACATAATTACGTTATATTATGTTACATGTGACAGAAAATCGTTTGTAAACAATAGGAAGATGTAGCTCGACAATATTAAATGAGTGTTAAAAACAATAGCTATGTATTGGTCGACTAGGATAAAATGATGTCCACAAAATGGTAGACACTAGCCAGATTTAGGTGGAAAAGGATTAAAGGGTATAATCATGTACATATCGTACTAATACCATGCATTCTGGACAATGAGTAGTGTTTTGACTCTATTGTTTTGAACTAAGTAGCAGATAAAAGAGTGAAAACCAACAAACTTACACAATTCAACAGATAATTTATTTCCCTATAATGAATAGTGACGATTTTTTTTAAAATTACAGTATTGTGATTGAAATCCTAAATAATGCTAAAAGTTCCTTCACGCGTCAAAACATTGCGAGTATTCGAAATGAATTCCAGTAGTATTCCGAATGAATCATTCCAATTTATTGTGCTAATATGCAAATAGTCTGAAATAGTTTAATGTATCACAATGGTTTAATCGAAAATGTCTTAAATGAATCACAGTAATTCCAAATAATTACTTAGTCCTAAAGTTTATGAGCACCTTGCAATTCCAGTTGAATAATATAAATAAATACATCCTCTCAAATAATATTGAAAACAACTAAATGACCCTGCTAAGACTAATACTTAAGATAGGAATAATTAATTCTCAGGTAAACATCCCATATATAAAAAATACCTAGACACAATTTTGTAGAACAAACATTAGGGTAAAATGTTCATTTATAGGTCATTCTAACTTGTCCACAAAGGCATGTCCTATAATAGCCAGCAAATATTAAATCAGGTGACCTGATTTACCAGGGGGGAACAAACGATCTAAGCCCAGTTCCATCACATTCGTGAACAAAGTTTCTTCTACAAATTCCAAAGTCAAAAAGCCACAGTAACATGTTTACCAAACAAACTGGCCTTATCTTAGAGTAATGTTTTATTTACTAAATGACCATTGTAATCTATACAAATACAAGTTTTATATATATATATATATATATATATATATATATATATATATATATATATATATACCAGAAGATTTCTCCATTTATAACCATCAATCCACTACTGAAATGGTACTCCAAATTTTGAAAGTCCTTTTTATTATTAGTAGATAATTAATTTCGTTATATGGGATCAAATTACAAACGTCTGCATTATACATTCAGATAGGGCATTACAGACTGTGAATTCCGATGATAACATAGCATGCGCTCGGAGTTTATGCCAAAGGTACCTTTGGATAGCCATCTCAGGGTAGGATTTGTTGCTTATAGATACCATATGCTTCAAAAGACTGACAGGCGTTCCAAAAGGAAGTAAAACTTCGGCATGGAGATTGGCAATCAATGCATTTTTTGAAATAGCATTCGAAAGTAAATATACCACTAAAGCAACCGCACTCTTACATTATAATATATAACGTAAAGATCTGTCTAATTTATACAATACAGACAGTCTGTGAAAATTAAATTTAAAAAATACACCCTTAAAGTACGAGGATATTACAATGATTCCTTTGTGTCGACGGGGCTAATTTATCTCATTTTTCCTTTAACTGACATTTGAAACCATAATTTACAGGTTACGTAAAGGCAAAAAATTCCAACTACTCATTGAACTTTGAAACAACGGCTATCAAACTATTTCACAAATACTTTGATGCTGTCGTACCGCATGTCCGTGATAGGAAACAACTTCTAAGAGGTCATCAACACAGAACAGACGCTTTATATAGCATTACAATGAGTGTGTGTGTGATTTGGAATTTTGACTTAGGTTTGTTCAGTCAAATCGCTACAATTTCTGCAGTGTGGCAGTTGATAGTGGTGTGTAGATCTGGGATATCATGCCGCAAACATGAAGCTTCATGTCCCACTCAGTCGCATTATTCTGACATCAGGCCGACTAGTCCTAACACTAACCTCTAAATGATGAGCGCCTAGCAAGGAAGCTGTTAGTACCATTTTTATAAGCCTTTGGTATGACTCGGCCGGGGTTCAGACCCGTGACATTCCGCATCCTAGGCGGACGTTCTAGGAACTAAGCCACTGGAGCAGTTGAACAAAACAAAATTATAACTTCAAAGATGAGAATGCCAAGACGTAGTACTGCAGAGGATAGGTAACATAACTATGTTGCATTTCAAATATAGCACATATATCATTCAATGGAAATAAAATTTCATTTTTAAACTTACATACAAATTTAAAGACCAAGTAATATTGAATCATGTTAGTCACATTAAGCAATCGGAAGTTTAAGTACTTGTACATGATTAGTTTTTCGGAATATTTCTGTTCGCATAGTATAGGAATGTAAGATTATTTTTTAAAAGATAGCAATAGTGTCATTAAATTTGTATATAGTCGGCTCTGAACAATATTATTGTGGTATTTATTTTTGTCTCATTTCCTGAAATGAACCAATGGACTAAAATGATATTCAGTTTCAACAATCTCTTATATAACACACATTGGACAGGACGCTCGTTCCTTGATACTCCCTCGAAACGAATCTTATATATATATATATATATATATATATATATATATATATATATATATATATATATATATATATATATATATATATACATATGCAGCAGCAACGACCTTTATCTGTATTCAAGTTATTGCACACTCTACTCTAAATCTAGTTAGTACAGTATCACACCCCACTACTCCTCGAATGAGCTTAATTTATGAAACCTCAGTAATTTTTAAATACTACACAACTTTTATATAAGGAATAATGCTCTTGCTTTCAGGGAATATTGTTACGTGTCCAGGCTCTTACAAAACGTAACTGAAAAGAGTGAAAACAAGTTTTGCAAAATTTAACAAATTCTTTATTTTCCTATAAAAAACAAGGTAAAAATGAAGAAGAAAAAAGAACTCAAGGTTTTACGAATCAAATTCAAAATTAATCCAAGAATTAAAAAACAAGAGTCCTATTTAATAAAAAGTCCAAAATGAAACTGAGTTCGAATCCCTATGAAATCCAAAATGAAAGACGATGACGTTTGTGTAACATGTGAAGTGCTGCAGTGTTAAAAGTATCTTGTTGAATTACAGAAAATGTTGTTCCAGGTTTTCAATTCCGTATAAATTTTGATAAATATCCTTGTCCAAGAATTAATTTAGAGCAATAGTATTTCCAGTGAAAATAATCACGTGAAATCCAATAATTCAAGAAAATAAAATAATTAGCCCAAACAAAATTTCCGATAGTATCCATCCATACCTAAAAATCACATAATTTGCTTTTTACTGACAGGCACAGGGAATTCAGAGATAGCCTTGACCTTAGCGTCTATAGGTTTATCTTTCCCATGTCCCACTATATGTCCTATAAATGTTACATAAGCATGGGAAAACTCACTTTTGGATAGATTAATTACGAAACATGCATCGGTGAGTCTGTCAAAGAACTTTCGAATTGTCGCTAAATCTTCTTTCCAGGTGTCGTTGTAGATGATTACATCATCGATGTAAGCATCACAATTATCTAGACCAGAGGTAATCATATTCATTAGACGTTGAAAAGTAAATGGTGACCCTTTCATCCCAAACGGCATCACTTTATATTGATAAAGTCCATCTGGAGTCACGAATGTCGAATTTTCCTTTGCTCTTTCCGTCAGTGGAATTTGCCAAAATCCTATCAGAAGGTCAAATTTAGTTACGTACTTGGTAACGGAAATTAATCTGTTATAGTCACACTGTTCACATTCCTATAATCAGTACACATACCGAAAGTTTCATCTCGTTTCGGAACAAGTATACATGGTGAACTCCAGTCATGTTTACTGGGCTCGATAAAATCATTCTCCAACAAATAATGAATTTATTTTATCACGTATTCCTGTTTGAGAGAATTTATCCTGTACGGGTGTTGTTTCACTGGTGTGGAATTTACAATTTCAACGTCATGGAAAATTTCGTTTGTTCTTTGTAGGAGCATCTGGAAATTAGTGCTCATATTCAAGTATAAGTCTTTAAGTTCTTTCCTTTCTTGTCGTTGTAAATGTGAAAGTTTCTTGTCCAGATTATTCATAATTTCTGAATTCCGAAGATTTGTCACTTCTAAATTAATAGAGTTCGACTGCATTCCTTCGCTTAAATCCTCATCGAGTGGGACAGGTACAACTAAAGGAATTTCATGATTAACATGGCTAACTCTCTCAACGTACTGGTACTCCTTTAATTTATTGACATACCAGGAGTACGTATAACATAATTTAGATCATTTACATTCTTTTCAACCGTGTAGGGACAATACTACTTGGCCTAAAGAGGATTTTGAGATATGGGCAAGAGAGCCAGTACTATATAACCAGCCTGAAAGCTCCTTTCATGTGCATTTTTATCATATCTTACTCTCATTTTCGACTAGCTACAGGACATGTTAGTTCTTGCATCCTCACAAGCCTCTGACAACTTAAACTTAAACTGAAAACGTAATCGAGAAGATTGATTTCGCTATCTTCAGTAGAAAGAAGTTTCTCTTTTAACAACTTAAATGGTACACGCACATTATGTCCAAAAACTAGTTGAAAAGAACTGAATCCTAAAGATTCTTGAACTGATTTCCTGAAAGCTAGCAAAAATAAATGACTATCTTCATCCCAATCTTTACATGCATCAAAACAATATGACCGAATCATATTTTTCACAGTTTGGTGAAATCTTTATAAAGCCCCTTGGCTCTCAGGACGACAGGCAGAAGAGTTGAATTTTGAATGGCTAATTTGTATAAAACTTGCTGGAAAATTCCAGACGTGAAATTTGAGCCTTGATCAGATTGGACAGATTTGGGAAGGCCAAACTAAGTTATAAAAAAAAAACTTTATGAAACCTTTTACTATGGTTTTAGTTTTAATATTCCTGAAAGGAATTGCCTCTGAAAACCTCGTTCACGCACACATTATAGTCAACAAGTATTGGTTACCTGACTTGGTCTTAGGGACCAACACAATCTATAACTATTATGCTAAATGGTTCGTCAAATGCAGGAATAGGTGTCAGATGAGCCTTTAGTATATTTAGTTTTTCCTACCATTTGTCAAGTATGACATGACGACAAGATCTGCAGTATTTACAAACATCACTTTTAATTTTTGGCCAATATAATTAGGTCAAGATCTTGTGATAATTCTTATTAATCTCTAACTGACCAACCAAAGGAATTTCATAGGCCAGACTAAGAATTTCCTGTCTGTACGATTTTGGAATTACAATGTGATGGTTCACTGACCACGCGTTATCAGCAGCTACCTCGGGAGGTCTCTATTTTCTCATAAGAATTCCATTTTTGATGAAATAACAGACAGGTACTCCAGTGGCATCGGTTTCACTAATGGCCCTTTGAAACAAACAGGAGATCTCAGGATCTTTTCGTTGTTCGACACCAGTGATTGTCGTTTAGCAACCTGATTAGAATAAAGAGAATTATTAGTTAAAAGAGGATCACTGTGATCAATACTTTTGATTGATCCAGACAAGGAGTGAAAGTGACCCCATCAAAAATCTGACCAATACATTTGTCAGCTAAAGAAATACTTTTCTGATAAACGTCATTCTCAAGAACTTTCTTCGCCATAGCTCTAGTAACTGAACAAGCTGGGTATAAATCAGATAATTCTTTTTTCAATAGGATCAACGTTCTGATACAAACAAGGCTTATCAATTACAAGTGGATTAACCACAACTTAATCTCCAGCTAGGTCATTGCCTATTAATAAATGCATGCCCTCAAAGGGTAAAAAACACAGTATTCCGACTGTCGCGTGTCCTGCGACTAAGTCTGGTGACATATTAACAAAATGGAGTGGAACATTAACAAAGCTGCACTCTACTCCCTGGATAAGAACACTCTCATTTGAAGAAGACCTCTCAGAAAAAGACAAAGTACCTGATAATAAAAGACACTGAAAAGCTCCTATGTGACTTAAATTTTAATAGGGATATGATTGGTCAAAAATCCCCCAAAAGTGATAAAGAACCCTTCGACATGAATGGGTCATAATTCTCCTTAATAAAATCTGACTTGGGTTAATCAGACCCAACAAATGTATTGCTTTCAATACATGACCGTGACTTCGACCTCTTAGAAATAATAGTATTTGGAATAAGTCTGTCTTGATTCTGATGCTTATTTTTCAATTTGTAGTATTCAGACATAACGTGTCCTTCTTGCAATAGGTACACGTAGGATGAGACCATGATGTTTGATCAAGCTTATCAGCAGCTTGATTTCTAACAGTTGTGCCAGATTGAAATTGAGACGGGCCTGTATTAGGCTGCAATACTTTTCTAACAGAAGTCTGCTGAGTTGAAGTCTTATTTACAAAAGAAACTTTAGAGCTAGGAAATACTCGACAGCAGTACAAGCAGCATTTTTCAAAGTTTCGACCTTGTGCTCGTGAAGTAAGTCTTAATGTCACTATGGACACAGTTCTTTAATTCTTCAAGTAATACAAGTTGTCTGAGATTTTCGTAATCCTGATCAACTTTCTTGGTTAAACACCATCGGTCAAATAACTGCACTTTTTCTCTAAATTCGACATGTGTTTTTCCAGTTCCATTTCTATAGTTCCTGATGTTTGCAAATAAGCCTCGAAATCAACTCATACCTCTTTAAGATGCATTCCTTAACCAGTCCATAGTCAGCACTTTGCTGTATTGACAGTGAATAGTACATATCGCTAGCTTTACCAGTAAATACACATTGTAATAATAGGTTCTAATGCTCCCTTGTCGATTTAAAATATTTAGCGATTTTTTTAAACTGATGAAAATAATTGTCTACTAACCTAATATTTTAGTGACATCAAAACTTGAATGTGTAAGTGAAATGGGAACGTGCATCTCACTTGCCATCTCTATTTCTTTTATTCTAAATTGATGTTCCCTCTCTCTCTCTCTCTCTCTGTGCATTTGCTTCTGACTCTGTCTCCTCTTTCTCCGATTGTGACTGCGTTTGCATCTGTTTCTCCTCTTTATGTAACAGCATTTGTTATTTCTGTAACTGCATTTGTCTCTCTCTCTTTCTTCCTTATCACAATGCATTTGCATTTGTTCTTTCTGTAACTGCAGTTATTTATGTTTCTCCTCTTTCTGCAATAACATTTGTACTTTCTCTTTTTCCAATAACATCTCTTCTCTAATTGCATATGCATTTGTTTTTCTTCTTTATCATACTGAAGTTCCAGCTTTCTTAAACATAATTCCATCCTGTATTTTAATTTTAATTCCATTACTTAAAGTTAGAGACTAATACAGACTTACTGATCAAAACCAAAACACTTTTATCCAAAACATTCTTTTCCGTAGAATACTGGATCAAAATATTGTTTCGTTAAAGAAGCCTTTGCCTCAGAAAGTTCATATTTTCTGGCAAATTGGAGGAATTCATCTTTTTTCAAAAGGTCTAATTGTTCCTGGGTAAGATTTGAAAGTAAGATCTCCACATTTGTTGACATTGTAAAAACAGCCTGTTGATTTCATTAAAGATTCCTAAATGTGACATACTACTTGTGATTTAAAAATTTTGAAGAACAAGGGAAATTTCAATTTTCTTGTTACATGTGTGGGGTCTTACGAAACGTAGCAGAAAAGAGTAAAAACAACAAGGTTTGTAAAATTTAACAAATTCTTTATTTCCCCTTGAAAAACAAGGTAAAAATGAAAATAGAACTCACGGTTTTACGAATCAAATTCAAAATTAATCCAAGAATTAAAAAATAGAAAAACTATTTATTAAAATGTCCTGAATGAAAATGACTTCGAATCACAATGAAATCTAAAATAGAACACGATGACGTCTGTTGTAACTTGTGAAGTGCTGCAGTGTCAACAGTCTCTTGTTGAATTACAGGAAATATTTTTCCAGGTTTCGAATTTTATATACATTTTTGATAAATGTCCTTCTCCAAGAATTGATTTAAAGCAGTAGTATTTCCAGTGAAAATAATCACTTGAAATCCAATAATTCGAAGAAAACAAAATAATTATCTCAAACTAGACAAAACATGAATATCTTGACGTCTCAAGTGTTAGGGTACGACTGAGAGTTCTTTCTCAATACATCAGCAATAAGTCTAACTAAGACGCAAAACATATTCTCGGATGTGGGTCAACCTTCTAGAAAGTTTAGAAGTGTGTAGCAATAAACACATGTTTCATATCATGTACTCCAGGTATGGCCTTGACTTAACTTAATAATTCTTACTCTGAGAATTTTGCTAAACGAATTAAAATAACGTTGCTTAATAAAAACTATCACTGGTTCTGAGTCAAGGTCAGAAAATAGATACAGTGTTTCTATTATTTAAAAACAAAAAGTCAGTCATAACTGAACTCTGTTCTAGAAAATATTACAATTGCATGTAGTAGAATTAAAAATTTTGAAAACTGACAAACAAATAATTAAATTAAATATATTTATCAATTTTCGAATCGAAACGTTTATTTTTTAAATTTTAAACGTAATGAAGTCAACAGTTCATCATAAAAATCATCCAAGTTAGTATATTGTTCACAACTAATAATCTTGTACGAAATTTGATACGAAATTTTTAAATAATATATTCGTGAGCTGATATGTCTGATCCATAATTAAACTTAGCAGAAATGCAACCAGAGTAACAAACAGTTTTCTCTTGCAGGTAGAATACAACATTCAAATAATTTGTAATATTTAAAAAGAGGCGAAATCCCCTAAAAGCTTCTGTACTTCTGTACTGGTAGCCACATCCAGTTTTTGAATAAATGCAAACATCACTTAAATGAATCCATATTTTCTAATTTAGTGATGGATTTATCCATTTGCTGCATTAAAAAGGAGGGTACTAGTATTAACCATGTTCCAAGAATGGGAACATGATTTCAAATTAGTCATCATGTTTTGTAATGAATCTTTTATTTTAGCCACATCGTCTACGTATAAAAACCGAAACAGAGATATATTAGATTAAGAAAGAATATACTCTGTATTTGCATTATGCCATATACAAGAAAAAGTATCGTTTATAAAGATTGCAAACGATATTGGCTGAATATTTTCCCCATGTTTAGAGCCATAGTATGAGTACAAAAATCTGAAACACTTTTATTGCATCTTGCACAAAATGTAACATAATTATACATTGCACATAGGCACTGATCATAATTGAACTAATCCCATTACGGGTTATATCTGTCACATCAAAATTGTGTCGGTTTTTCTTAACGCATTCTCTTTGATGAAATTGTCAATATAATTTTGTACAAGAACATAACAATTTGGAAATAGTTGCATTCAGGTCAAACATGCAATCTATAATTGACCTTTCCTTCTGGATATCATATTGCTTTCAATTATAGCCCATTAACTTTGTCTTTGCCTCGGTACATTCAAATAATTGTTTTCCAATGTACTATTTAATATTGAATAGACCTACCGTTATCCGTTTCATCAATATTATTTCTGTTTTGTTACCTTAATTCTATAAATCTGGGTAATTTCGGAAAATATAATTAAATAGCTATGCAGGAAGAAATAAACACATTGTTATGTATATTTAATTAGTATTGTGTTTTTGACCTTTCTCCATAATTGAGGGTATGAGATTGGGCTCAATGAACTTTCTCCATAATTGAGGGTATGAGATTGGGCTCATTGACTTAAGTCTTTTTTATAAACAACATATTACATAACATACTTTTGTCTATGGTTGTAGATTATATATTAAGATTATTCTTCTTTTGAGTGAAACTTGTTTACTTGTGTCTGAATTCAGAGCAGTGGCATTTCCCTGAGAGAAATATGGTCTACCTGCCCTTTTTAGCATCCTAAAATTTAAGCAAACAGACCTGATTTTGTTTACAAATTGGATGGAAATTTCCATTAAGACGACAGGGGACCCCGAGTGGCCGAGTGGTCTAAAGCGCTCTCCGTTACGGATCACTGCCATCTCACCTCTGTCTGCGTGGGTTCTAGTCTCGGATTCGGCTAATGTGGGTATGTGAGAAAGCTTGCCAGTAGCTTCTCGTGGGTCGGTGGTTCTTTCCGGGGTTTTCCCGAGTTCTTCTTCCACCATTAATACTGGCCGCCATGTATAGCCTATCGTGTGCTGAAAAATGGCGTT
The DNA here is from genome assembly GCA_028554795.2 of Sinohyriopsis cumingii. Lineage (NCBI taxonomy): Eukaryota > Metazoa > Mollusca > Bivalvia > Unionida > Unionidae > Sinohyriopsis > Sinohyriopsis cumingii. The sequence continues at coordinate 14,977,276 of CM068825.1, read as the reverse complement.
AAACCCAACAACAACAACAACAACATTAAGAAGACAGTATTATCAGGAAATGATTATTGCGACATAGATGCAAAGATTTATAATATTGTTTACATCAAAATTATTATTTTCTATCTCGAACTTCACTTGTATTCAAGTTTGATTGTAGAGGAATTTTAAGTTTAATTATTAATTGGAATAACAAAGCACTCATTACTAATTTAAGACTAAATCACGATTTGGGGAATATTGTGAATTAATTTGTAGCCATGTGGGATTATATTATTGTAAAACATCAATAATGTTAACGCATCAATACCGTTCCTGACTAAATTAACACTTTCGCGATTGAAATTGATGCGGAATTCTCCATAATTTTGGACTTGTAATAGAACGTTTAGGACTGTTTGGGATTTAATTTACGATACAATTTTTTGCTGTTGAAAATTTCTCTTTGTATATTAGGGAAATAAATTATTTTTCGACTTTTCAAGTCCAGTTTTTTTCTCTCTTTTATGTTATTTAGTTTAAGACCATATACTCGTAAAAACATGTAAACAGAGTTAGCAATCGTCACAGTATCTTATCGCGCTCTTTCGTTTCGTTTCTTTTCAGTAAATAACAGACCTTTTCATCTGGTGAAATATTTGCATCTACGTCCTCATCGATTTATTTCACTATATACCGAGACTGGCTTATCATCTTGTAAATGATCAATTATTAATTCCTGAGAACCCCACATTTGTTTAAAATGCTCCAAAAAGCCATTTGGGCACAATTCAATGGATTTCGTAAATACAGACTATGGAACAAAAAATCAATTTTTCACTTACCGTGCATGCTTCTAATTCGGGTCCAATCGCAAACGACATAAACCATGATCTGCCGTTGCATCATGTGCGTTTATGTTGTTTGTTCTGCAGATTACTCCTAAAAAGCTGCATAGACTTTTATCTGCCGGTGCCTCATGAGATGTCACATCTGTGTTTATTCCATTTGTAATTGGATTCGACTTATACACAAGTATCAACACTATCTTTAGGTGCACAATTCACTCAAACACCGTGTAGTTAAATATTATAATCAACCCCACCCTCCAAAAACTACAAGTACAATACTCCACAGTCCAAGAATTATAAGTTTGTTGAATAAAGAAACTAATAACCTCAGAACTAACAAATTAATCTTAGGACAGTCAAACATCAAAAGCTATAAAATATATTAATCATGCATATATTTAATATTTTTATTCATATTTCAACCCTAAAGATGGACAAAAAGTCCTTGTCGACATGCTTGTTACTGTGACCTAAGACACGAGTGTTATTGTGAGTTAGGGCATGCTTGTTACTGTATCTTAAGACATGGCTGCTATTGTGATGTTAGACATGTGTGTTACTGTGACTTTAGACATTTTGTCACTGTGGTTTAAGACATGTATGCCACTGTGACTTAATACATGTTTGTTACTTTAACTTAACGCATGTTTGTCACAATAACTTAGACATGTTTACTTATGTGACTTCGAGACATGTTTTTTCTAAGACTTAAGACATGTTTTTTCCTGTGCCTTAAGACATGTTTGTTACTGTGACTTAAGACAAGCTTGTCACAGGGACTTAAGGTATGTTTGTTGCTGTGACTAAAGACATGTTTTTCACAAGGACTTAAGACATGTTTATTACTGTGACTTAAGACATGCTTGTCACAAGGACTTAATACATGTTTGTTGCTGTGACTTAAGACATGTTTGACACAAGGACTTAACACATGTTTGTTACTGTGACTTAAGACATGCTTGTCACAAGAACTTAAGACATGTTTATTACTGTGGCTAAGACATGTTTGTTTCTTTGACTTAATACTTGCTCATCCAATCATCATTCATAAAGAATAGGGATGGTTGGATAGAAACATAAATAATAGTGTCTGCTTTCTCAATTTGCGTCTGGATTTAGGCCGTCTATCCAGCAGTAAGTAACTAGTTGTTTTTATAATTAAAATCAATATGGCTGCCAAAGATTTGAGCTTCGAAAATAGTTCTGTGTTTTATTCCAAACTTTTATATAAAGTTTGGGTTTTCCGCATTCATTAGTGTGTATGTATGTATGCATGTATGTATGTATGTATGTATGTATGTATGTATGTATGTACGTATGTCGTGTTAAAAAGCACCTGACAACAAAAGCGGCTATGTAGTACCAACCAAAGGTAAAATGATAATAATTAAACATGAAATGCAATGTAAAATTACTAAGACAAGCCACTCAAATGACTGTAAGTATCAAGTACAATTGTAAAGCCTCTGCTGAAGAAACCAACACTAGACTATGACGATTTAAAGAACTACCGCCCAGTTTCTAATCTCCCATTCATATCAAAAATCTTAGAAAAGGTTGTTCTATCCCAGCTTGTATCTCATCTAAATTCAAACAGTCTCTTTAGCAATGTACAATCTGCATATCTTCCTTGCCACATTACTGAAACTAGTCTTTTAAAAGTAGTTAATGACATTCTCTCTGCGTTGGATAGCGCAAAGATTACAGTCATCACCTTCCTCGATTTGTCTGCAGCATTTGACACAATAGACCATGATATATTACTTCACCGTCTCTAGCATGTATTTGACATTCATGATACAGCTTTACTGTGGTTCAAGTCCTACTTGGTCAACAGGACACAACTTGTATCTGAAAAAGGAATACACTCCAGCCCAGTTGATCTATGTTGTGGTGTTCCACAGGAGTGTGTTCTTGGACCAGTTCTCTTCTTTCCACACACTCAGCCGCTCTCAAGTGTGATAGATCATCATCCAGTGTCTCACCAATTGTACGCTGATGACACCCAAATATACAAATCTAGCCACCCAACTGAAGTTGATGCTACCATCCAAGGTGTAGAGAGGTGCATTTCTGATGTGAAATCATGGATGACATGTAACAAGCTGCAGATGAATGATAACAAAACTGAGGCCATTCTGATCACAACACAAAGACTTTCTCAGTCACATTCTTTACCTCAAACAATACAGATCAGCAACACCAACATTAAATTCACACAATCAGTACGAAACCTAGGTGTTACTCTGGACAGTACTCTCACATTGCACCAACATGTCATGAACATATGCAAGGCTGCATATCTTGAGTTGAGACACATCAGCTCAATTCGCAAATATCTTTCAGTTGATGCCACTAAACACTTGTGTGTTCATTAGTACTTTCAAGACTGGACTACTGTAACTCAGTTATGTCTGATTCGTCTCAATATCTGCTCCAGAAACTTCAAAAAGTTCAAAACACAGCTGCTCGGATCATACTTAGAGTACCACGATCAGAGCACACCTCCCCGCTGCTCTGTATCCTACACTGGCTTTCCATTCGATCCAGAATCAAACACAAATGTGTTCTCTGTGCTACGTTTCACTGTCGGACTCTGGTCCAACATAACTATCCGACCTCACCCATGTGTACACACCAGCAAGATACTTACGCTCCTCTTCTGTCAATCGTATACTCATTATTCCTACTATGAAAACAATGTCATATGGACAGCGTTCTTTTTCATACCAGAGACCAGTAACGTGGAGTGAATTGCTCACTGAACTTAGACACAAAGACACAGTGATCCCATTCAAGAGTGCTCTCAAAACTCACTTATTTCGACTGCAAGAACAAACTTAAAGACCTAATAATGTTTCCTACCTTAAATATTCTCAGCATGTTTTTTTATAGATTTTTTATAATGTTTTTTAATTTCATTGTGTTTGTATTTGTAATCATATCATTACATGTTTTTTTTATCTTATATGTGTTGTCTAATGTTGTAAAGCGCTTAGAGCTTCCAAAGATTATGCGCTATGCAAAGTCATTATTATTATTATTATTATTATTATTATTATTATAATAAACGTACGGATGTTCAAATTCTGCAAAATAAATATAAAATACTAGATAAATTTAAAACGCATTATTCCTTCAAACATGATTAAAGTTTGTTGTATAAACCACAATACATTAACAAAACGTCTTGTATTTTCTTGGGTGGCACGTCCTCGTAAAGTTTCCTCAAGCATTTGACGTCAAAATACATATACTTCTGTCTTGCAAATTGGAAAATGGACAATTACGACTAAAATGTGTTCCATTGTTCGTGGACACTGCTTGGTACACAATGCGGTAGAGGCTAACCTTTTAGGACGAGTGCATGGGTCAGGTATGTGTGTCAGTTACGCCATCAGAACAATCGGAAAGAATTAACCTATATGTTATAGAATGAACTACTTTTATGCAGTCTCTACAAAATTACAAAATTATAGGCTTTGACATCCTGGCATGGAGATCATCAAATACTTTAGTTTCCTCTATTAGCCAATCAGAGACGACCGTTCAAAAGTACAGTCGTTTGTAATTGGTCAAAGAAAATTCTCAGACTAAAGATAAAACGTTTTGCAATTTTAAGACCAGAAGATTTATTCATTTTAAATCGGAGTGAGACCTGGATAAGAGCAAACAAAAATCGTTACAAATTATTGCAAGTCCTGTGGACTGGGCCATTTTTAGATATTGAAAACTGGTTCTTAATACGTAAATGAGTCACATTCTGGCAGTTAAAAAGGACTTATGAAAGGTTATACACAGCTGACCTTGTTCTCGATTTTCAATGAAAATTGAATAAGGACCAAGGACTATCTTTATTAGTTCATAAAAAGATCCCAACTGGATGTGCACATACTACAAAGCTTAAAAATACAACGTTATCATCAAGCAAAAGTTCATGAGAAGATCAAAGAGTAGAATAGATCAGGGAATACATAATGGAATGTCAAATGCTGTCTCTGAGAGGAGAAAAAAGCTCCACTCCCGTCGTGTTAATCATTATCGATGTAAAAAAGCAGAAGAGTCAATTTAATATTTTCAGTATTTTGTAAAAACATTGTGGAAATATTTATGTCCAGACTATTTATATATAAGAAGGACACGTGTGCATTCAAAACCCTTGAATAGATACAAAAACATATGCAAAACTCAAGAACTGACTTACATGCACATCCGTCAGATGTATTTCATTACTTGGCTTATATTTAATTGTCCATCTGCCAAATACATGTCATTAATTGTCTTATATGATAGTGTCCATCTCCCAGGTACATTTCATTAGTTGGTTTCATCAATTTATTTATATGGTACTGACCATCAGCCAAATATATTTTATTAATTGGTGTATATGGTATTGGCCACTTGCAAAATGTATTTTGTTCATTGGTTTATATGGTATTGCCCATTTGCTAAATGTATTTCATTAATAAGCTTATGTGGTTTCGTCCATTTGTCAGATGTACTTCATTAATTGGATTATATGGTATTGCCCATCTAACAGACGTATTTCATTAATTGACTTATATGGTATTGCTCATCTGTCAGTTGTATATCATTAATGGGCTTATACGGAAATGCCCATCTGATAGACGTACTTCATTAAATGGCTTATATGGTATTATTCATTTGCCAAATGTATTTCATTAATTGGTTTATATGGTGTTGCCCATTTGCCAAATGTACTTTATTAAATGGGTTATATAGTATTGCGCATTTGCCAAATGTATTTCATTATATCGTGTATATGGTATTGCCCATTTGCCAAATATATTTATTAAATGGTTTATATGGCATTGCCCATTTGCCAAATGTATTTTATTAATTGGTCTATATGGCATTGTCCATGTGCCAATGTATTTCGTTGTATGGCTTATATGGTATTGCCTATTTGCAAAATGTCTTTTATTAATGGGTTTATATGGTATTGCCCATGTGCCAATGTATTTCATTAATGAGTTTATGTGGTTTCGTCCTTATGCCAGATTTACTCCATTAATTGGCTTATATAGTACTGGCCATCTAACAGACGTATTTCATTAATTTTCTTATATGGTATTGGTCATCTGTCAGTTGTATATCATTAATGGGCTTATATGGAAATGCCCATCTAATAGGCGTACTTCATTAAATGGCTGATATGGTATTACCCATTTGCCTAATATATTTTATTAAATGGTTTATATGGTATTGCCCATTTGCCAAATGTAATTTATTAAATGGGTTATATGATATTGCTCATGTGCAATGTATTTCGTTGTATGGCTTATATGGTATTGCCTATTTGCAAAATGTCTATTATTAATGGGTTTATATGGTATTGCCCATGTGCTAATGTATTTCGTTAATGAGCTTATGTGGTTTCGTCCTTATGCTAGATTTACTCCATTAATTGGCTTATATAGTATTGGCCATCTAACAGACGCATTTCAATAATTGGCTTATATGGTATTGCTCATCTGTCAGATGTATATCATTAATGGGCTTATATGGAAATGCCCATCTGATAGACGTACTTCATTAAATGGCTTATATGGTATTACCCATTTGCCTAATATATTTTATTAAATGGTTTATATGGTATTGGTCATTGGACAAATGTATTTTATTAATTGGTTTATATGGTATTGCCCATTTGATAGACGTACTTCATTAAATCGCTTATATGGTATTGTCCATCTAACAAATGTATTTCATTAAACGGCTTGTCTGGTATTGTCCTTTTGCCGGATTCTACTGCAAAATATCGTGCCTTTGCATGAGCGTACGTTGAATGATTAGAAGATACATGTGCGGATCTGATCCCAAAACCATGGTGCGATTTAATTTGCATTATTTTCAAGTATTGTACATTCAATTCAACAATTCTGTTTAAACTTTAAAAATCCGGTTGAAAATAAACTCCACCAACTAGACTTCAGCATGATGCACTGTAATTAACTGAGTCATTGCATCACTCTATGATGTCTGTACTTTCCAATCAGCAAAACAAGCTTTATCTTTAATTCTCTTATATCCAAAATGCATGTGATGCATAAGAAAAATGTTGTAGATGTTAAACTTTGCTTTTTTCTGTTTTTCTCTTTTGTCTGGTTTTCAGTGAACTGTGGATACCAAATTAACAGAATCCGGTAGTTTGTGACTAAAGCTGAAACTTGCAATATGAATTATTGCTTCCATTTTCCAATGATTTATACTAAATTCATGTATGCAACGTGTAAAACCTGAAACATTTACCGAACAAATCGATTGGAAACCAAACTAAGACAAATATTACAATTCTCATCTACGTAGTCTATTATTGCTTTCTGAAACACGCATGCTGCTGCCGTTCGATCAATAATTCGCTCATTTAGAATTCTGGCTGAGGGCTTGACTACTCGAAGCCTGCAATGAGTTAGTTCTTGTAGATCATAACGCCATCAAGTTGTTGGACCAGGGTTCTCTCTACGACCAAGGCTCCAATTAACATCTTCTTGAACAATTCGGCGGACAAAGATACCAAACTTCTTAATAATATAGTGTTCATAACTGTGTGCTTGACTGGAACTAACATTCTAGTACTAATAACCGGTGAAACAGGATTGTTTGAAAATCAATATGGCGGTCGGAATGCAGAGATAGATAGCTTTTTCCCGATTTGGGATCATCCGAATCGCGGAATTCACAAGGAAAAAATATGGAAAGGTAAGATGTAACAATTTATTTGTTTTGTTTTCCTTTTGCGGGATATGTTTGTCTGCTAAGATTTGAATGGTTTTGTATGAATGCTATCAGCGATCGATACCCGCTTTCCTGTGAGCTATTGCATTAAGCGGCGATGCACCACTCTATGACAACAGGACGGTGTTGTGAATTAAGTATTGATGACCGAACATCGGAGAATATTTATTGACCATAACTTAGAAATATGGATCTAGACTGGCATAAATAGGAAAGCAAATCTTGAAGAGAATGTTTCAATAGAAACATCAGATCGCGATTGTTTTTTGGTAATATCATAAAATGATCTGTATGCAAAGTGGAAATATTCTTCTATTTATCGAGGATTACTAATCAATGCTCAATTTAATTTTTCACTGGATAATACACAGCATCAATTGCAAGACGTAAGCAAAAAATATAATGATATTGGCAAAGACGAATCCATGTAGTCGTATTACATCCCTTTTGTCGTTTTTTAATGGTCTAGCAATTTCAAGGTCACATACCAGTGGTGGCCTTCCACTCCCACGGAGGCACATCTTTTCACTCATCAATGAAGGAAAAGGAGAAGAAGAAATTTAAATTTGATCACTTTGAACACATTTTAGCGATATTGAATTAAAATTAATTTTGGGCTAATATGCTAATATTCTAAGGGATAAACAGGGTCGTTCTGATTAAAAGCGGAACTTCAAACAGGGTCTAGTCCAGTTGTGATGAGGTTTAGATTGCATATCATATTTGCGTGCATCTATCTACTAAAAACTTTTGTGATACGTGAGTCACGTGACATGCTGAATTTATTAACAAATGAACGTTAGTTCATTGGGTGAATTCAATACAGTGTATCTTGACTTTTCTTTTTACGTGTCCCGATACGATCTGCGGTTCCAATTACAATTACATCTCAATAAATTAATCCTAGATTATCCCCTACCGTCACTCTTTTGATCTTCTTTAAATGCAAAGTACTTTATTGCAAGTAAATAACTGTATATTTTATGTTTCCTAAGTTTCATTGGTTCACTGGTATTCAAGTTGCAAATTTTGCGAAGGTTCTCGAAAGTTCACATTTATGTGAATCTTCGAGTTAGAAACAATGGCTTAAGTCACTGTTACTGCATATAAAATGTTTATGACTAGGTGCAAAAGGAAATAGCATATCACAACACGAGTAAGCTTAGGATTCACAAATTTTTAAATACTCATACGTACTATGATTATGCAGGTTCAAGAATTTTAATTCGTACTTCACGGAGATTCGAACCAGAGTTCGCGGATTACGGCAAGCATCGCCTTATGATTTGAAAGAGATGTTTCTTGTTTAATTCAAAATATTATACCCCAACAGTTTTTGAATACATATGTTGAACCTTTACTAAGTGAATATTTCACCATTGTGACTAACAGAACCGAATGGTTACAAAAAAAATTAAATCATCTAATAAGAAACGTGATAACTCATCGGATTTATATGAGTCCCACCTACGTTATCATGAAGGATTTAATTATATTATTGTCAATGCAAACCCACGCTAATGGATAGAGCGTCAGCCTCTGATGGGGGAGGTTGCAGGCTCGAACCCAGACCGAATCATAAAAAGACTAGAAAAATGGTACTAAAAGCTGCCTCGCTTGGCGCTCAGCATTAAGAGGTTAGTGTTAGGACTGATCGGCCTGTTGTGAAGATAATGTGACTGGGTTGGGCATGATGCCACATGTATGTGGCATCATGCCCCAGGGCAAGACTTCACTATAAACTCCAACACTGCAGACATCGTAGCGATAGGACTTAAATTTTCTTTAAAGCTACATTAAAAATCCAGATCACACAACTTCAGTCCATTTACCTATCCTTTCAATTTATTTGAATCATTTCCCTGTCATTTTCAACAATACTCCTTTCAGGCAAAATGATGAAGGAAATAAAATATATATGAAATAATGCATTCGTTGATGGTGCAGTTTTATATATTCTTTATGCTTATGGTGATCTGTTCATCAGCATTGTTGAAAATCAGAAATGCCTCGCATAGAAATGGTCGTTTACAATAAATTATTTTTATGTGGGGTTTTATAAATGCAATGCGGAAATGTGATATTTGGGACATCATATTTTGTTTCTTTTTGTAGTACTGATTCTATCATAACATTATTTCCATGAACAACTAAACTAGACCATAAACGTAGTCAGCACTATCACCACCACCACTACTCTTTATCAGACCCACCACTCATTCCACCACTAAGCTACTACCACGGTCACCCCGTTCGTAGAAACAGCACCTGCATCACAACTGCTGCTCCTACTACTGCTGCTTAATATTCCTGTTTTGTATACCACTGATACATATGCACTAAATTAATATAAAATCATTTGTATTGTGGTTATCTTTGTCTACTCTAGTATCATGGCACTAATTAAGCGCAAACAAGCCGTAAGCGCCGTTTCACCATGATTATGTACAATCTGACCAGTGCAGTGTAAGTTGCCTAAAGCGAGTGAAGTGAGATCTAATCAAAACTAGATCGTTGTGTGTAATTTAATTTATATTGATTGTTACAAGCAGCAGTAATGGGTGAAGACTGTTCCGGAATAAAGGCAGACAACTATTGTTGTTCGAAGTTCAGCGTAGAAGCTGAGAATTAATTAGGATGCTCTCAAAACAGCAAGTCGCTTTGCCGTCATTGTCGTATCGTTATGATCATGATACTCAAAGTTTCGCAACTTCCTTTTTTGCCATAAATATGCTGTTGTGGGCTTTTTCGTATCGTATCATATTATTTGCCTCTTACTTTGTTTCACTGATATATCAATACGCTCGTGCCCACTTTTCATCCCACACTAGGAACCCAATATGAAATATAAATTAATTTTATTGGCCACAAGGCGGGACTGAGTAATTAGTTCCTATTTTACTGCCTAATGCACGTGAGAAATAATTATCGCCAGGCATAATGTGCACAATGATATATGTACGTATCTAAATATTAAAAATTAGTCCATAGTGTAAAGATGTAATATAACAAAAACGTGAGGCATGCTATTGTTATGATAAAGTTGTTTTTTTTTTGGAGGGGGGTAATTGGATGCCGGTTGATCACAAGTGTTGTGTTTTTACTATGATTCTCGTAAAGTATTTATGTGAAAACTCCTTGGATCCAGAGGATACATAATTAAGGAATGGTAACGTTCTCTCCGTCACCGTGACGTGGGAGGTTTCACTACTTTGACATGCGCAATAGTTGTCATATTTAAAGGGTGCGACAGATGACTAAGTTTGAACAAAATATGTAAAGAAAAGGACACGAATTCTGAAGCAGATGCGAATTTCCTTTATTAAACCAGCAAGCACGAGAGAGAGAGAGAGAGAGGTTAATAGAGAGATATATAGATAAATAGATAGATAATTATAGACATGAAATTATAACATTTTCTATGTAAAATTACACACGAAATTATTATATTTTATAAAATTTGCGAACTTGATAGTTTTATACAACTTCTATATTTAAATTGTCACATTAAATGATTTAATATCAAATTAGCCAAAATGTAGTTAAAATAGTGCATATATAGCTTTTCTTACCTTTAGCCGTCCGCGACTGTTGATAGATAGTCTTTGGTCAACAGTAAACCTGCCCTGGGCCCAAAATAACCGCTGGTGAGGGCAAATGACATTCTTTGTTACCTTGCCAGCGCTAATACATGCTGCTGCTGCATAAGTAATTGTCGAAAAGCGTGGAATGTGTTATATTTATTTCACAGTAGAAGTAGAAAAATAATACCGCCTTTTTTAGCTAATAAGTCGATGCTATTTTGCGAATAGTTATAGCAATTTAATTCTTAGAAAATACGTCCACCGCACATGCAGGGTGAAGACGAATAAAGTCAATATTATTGATTACAAAGCACAGTATAGAAACAACACCTATCCATCTCCCCATTATTAATAGCATAAATCACCCATGCTCATATGTCGGACAGTCCAAAAATAGAGTTACTTTGTTCTTTTTTTCCCTCAATATTCTTGTGCTACGATTAAATAATACTTCGCACACTAAGTTGCTGCCAATGACGTTGTCAATAATGCTGATGGAAATTAGACGCATTATTTAGCAACGATAGGAAATTAAGCATTAAAGCAAATAATTTTGGCTACCAGATGTAAATTATCTATTAAAAAAAATACCATACAAAATAATTTTTTGGTTACGTATGGTAACTTAAATGACTTCCAAATCAAATTCAAAAAGATATGTAGCAGCAGATAAATTTGTTTTATTAGCAAATACTTTTGTTTTATTATCTTATAATCTATCATATACTCACCGATAAGATCCAGTACTATTGGTGCCTTATCTTCATTAGATATACTTCGTTCTGAATATATCATTGAACACCTACTACCAAAATATCATAGACTGTATGATGCTCACAATGATAGCATCCTGCGTCACCAAGCAAAAACCATGTTTTGCTGTGTGTGAATACAAAAAACAAAACCTGCTATTTATGTCTATGTAATTAGAAAAAGAAAAAAAAACAGTACAACAAGTAAACTACAAGAGCACTTCTTCAATATGTTCCAAACATAATCAAGCAAAGAATATTGTTTGGACTGCACTTAAGAAATAAATCCGCACCATTGGCCTTCTGAAAACAAAACTTCAGTTCAATATTTATCTCTCCTGTACGATAAAAAGCTTGTTCACACAATAAAGTTTTCCTTGAGAAGATATAATGAAAGGGATATAGTAGAAGGATGCTTAACACTTAATTAAGATCTTATTAACCATCCCAACAACAATGCAAGACACATATATGTCAGAAATACTTATAAATAACATCCTACATTGAGGCATTCTTATAAATATTGTATTTTATTTGTTGTCTGGTAATGTCAGCTATCGTTATCCTCCTTCGAATTTTCCCTGTAGTCCTAGTTCTATCTAAAATATCTGAATGCTGTAAGAATCATGGAATCCAATTAATCAAAATATTCTCGAATTAGTGCATGCTGTCTGATCACAAAAATTTAGAGATCTGAATTAAACTTAAGCCATTCGTAAATTGAACTAATTGAATAATTAGAGTTCAATCCGTAATCAACAAATAACTTCCATCATTCCCAGGGCTACTTTGTTTCTCATTCTATATTAAGGTTGCACACTAGAAACCGGTTGGATTCATAATTCGAACAGAAAAGACATCTTCTGGTTACATTTTAATTGACATCGTATTTTTAGGGGACTCTGGAAGAGGAATGCAAAAGACAAAAGAAATTTGGCGTCCAAGGACAGGTTAACTCAGTTTGCTTCTTCTGACTGTCAGTTATGCTTCGAAACTACAGTGCTTGCTGACATAAAAGAATATATACGTTTATTTTGCGTGCAACTAGTTTATAAATATAGTGTGAATTTAATTTTCATACGTTACAGTTGCAGCATTACGTGTTTTGTGTACACTTGTCAATTGTCGGCAGTACTGAGGTTGTCAAGATCGCAAGCTTGTAATACTGCTTTGAGTGAAATATTCGATTACGACCCAGGATTCCTGTTCTTCGTGATCTGCTTTTTTATTTCAGAAGATATCAAATCGAACTGCCGATACTTAAACGCATCCATGCGCAAATAAGTTCCCATAGCCACGATACTGTTTGAGCACAGATATTGATCCTGTGCTGAAACCTAGCGTTTGAACACTTTAGAAAGTCTCAAACATTAACCGAGACTTTAAATGTACTCGTTTAAAACAGATGATGCTTCCTTCATCACGTGATCTCAGTTTATTAAGATTTGAACATTCTTGTCGGGGTACAAAACATGTTTCATTCCCACGTAGCAGGGCCTCTAACAATTGAAATGTTTCGGTCTTTTTATATGCACCAAGACGACAGGACGAGCTTCGAACATTAAACCCTTAACATTGCAATACGTTTCATTATATAACCAGAGGATCTCGTCTTGAAGACTACTTCATAACAAATTTTTTAAAACCTTTATTATGAAACATTAAGTTCAAGCAGACTATCTGGTTCTTATAAAACCGCAATGGGGACTAAAATGGCACCATCGTATGCCAATATTGTTCGGTGTTATTAAGTGTCTGACAGCCTTTGTTTAACCTTGTAGTAGAAGAATGTAATTGTGTTTGAAACGAATTGGTAACTAATCGGTATGTATGTATGTATGTATGTATGTATTCTAATTTATCTCTTTATATCGAATAAGTTGGTGTCAGGATAGTCCAGTATATAAGTATCTTTAGAAAAGGAAATTTCACCAGTAATCAGACTCAGACTTAATACGTTGTGTATCTTCCGTTTTAACACGTAAGGAACAACATAAGGAAACGGTGTTTTCAAGAGAGTTTTTCACTTTCTGTTGTGTCATATATATATATATATATATATATATATATATATATATATATATATATATATATATATATATATATATGAGCACTCTTGTTTAGTTTACCATTTTGAGTATGATATACAGTCACCTTTTGTGTAAAATAAAACCCTCTGTTCTTTAGATGAAGTATATCAAAACCGAAATGTTCGTGGGTGCATAAATTTGCTCGCAAAAATCAATTGGACACCAGACAGTGTCGTTAAATGATATTGCCATCTAAATATGTCAGCACTGTCTGCGACAGGTCATTAATTCACCCGTGAAATTATTTACGCGAGTGTTTCACTCTCAGACGACCGACACGGCAATAATTCGATTTGCGTTTATTTTGTACATGACTATTTGAAAAACAAAATAAACATGAAGCATAAGGTTTGTCTGAAGCAAGTGGATAGTCAGCTATATTTTGATTACATCCTTTCATATTGCCCGTGTTGAAATAAATGTTTTGGTTTTTGGCTTTTTTTAAATTTATTTTTTTGTTATTTGTTTCCTTTATTTTTCTTCTTGCAAATGTTGCAAATTATACTAGATTACACTCGCAAGAGCGTGCAAAAATACAATATTTTTAACAGGTTTGACATTTAAATGTCAACTGACCTGATTGGCAATTGAGATATTCCATGTTTGGTCATAACTAATTTGACTGTTTGTAAGAACACCAATGTGACCTACGGCATTGCATTACAAAGATTTCCAGGAAAAAGTACTCGATGACATTTAAATGTCAGCTGACCTGATTGGCAATTGAGATATTCCATGTTTGGTCATAACTAATTTGACTGTTTATAAGAACACCAATGTGACCTACGGCATTGCATTACAAAGATTTCCAGGAAAAAGTACTCGATGACATTTAAATGTCAACTGACCTGATTGGCAATTGAGATATTCCATGTTTGGCCATAACTAATTTGACTGTTTGTAAGAACACCAATGTGACCTACGGCATTGCATTACAAAGATTTCCAGGAAAAAGTAATCGATGACATTTAAAGTTTTAGGAGCGTATAAATGCTACGTCTGGCTTTAATGTGATATATTGGTGAAAAAGAGAGCTGCTGATGTTGGCAAAACATTCCTAATACTTATATAATGTAATATTCAACAGTCTCCTTCGTTTCGAATGTATCAAACAACAGTGCTAGAAACATAAATGACCTAAGAAGAACAATATTACCGCTGTAAGTGACATCAAGTTGTTTCAAATTTGCACTTGTAACAGAAATTATTAAATATACCATTAAACCAAGAATTAATTACTTCCTCTTCCCCAAAAACCATGGACGATTCTGAAACTTCAGTTTAAACGGCAAAGTACTTACGTTACGATTTCTAAATGCTACAATCGTCATAAACTCTAAGAAGGCTGTAAATACTGCGGAAAAGTCCACATCATCAGTTTTGTTTTATTTTTGGTTCTTGCCATAAATTCTACAAGAATCGATCGCCATTTTCCACAAGGTAGACCACAAAAGATTTTCTTAAATTTGATACAGAGTATCGACTGATGTTGGCGCTGGAGGCAAGCTATAATCCCCGATTGCCCCGGCTATTGATCTACAAGACTACACATATATTAGTATATCTGCTGGTTCCAGGAAAACTTTGTTACTGTTCGACATGGTCATAAGCTGATAGAATGTGAGCCAGGCTAAGCAATTCAGCTTAAAAAGCACGCCATGAATGAAACTTATCAAGCTAATGTATACCGATTATTTTTGTATGAAGGTGACCCTCTCGCAATGTTGAGGACAATATGTATAGTGAAAGAAAATCATCGATCTATAATACTGATTTGTGTGGAATTCAATGCAATTGGTGCTTTTTTATGACGAGTTATGATTTGAAGATCCATCGCAGACTGACCACATGACCAGATTAGAATCTGTTCTTATCTGGAATAATATTCATGGTTTATTTTATTATGTAAATTGAGAAATACAGTCAAGCCTACCAGGATAGCCACCTCCATTCAACACTAACACGTCTTATCTATACTACTATATGATTATCCGAACAGATATTTTTACTCCACCATTTTGCCTTTTTCAGATAAAAAAGACTGATGACAATCACATCTACTGCTGAAGGGTGGAAATATTTTATATTTCGACTAAATGCAACGTGTGTGTGTGTGTGTGTGTGTGTGTGTGTGTGTGATTTTTAATGTAACTTTAACAATTTTTAAGTCACATCGCTACGGCGTTTGCAGTGTGGCAGTTTATGGTGATGTCTAGTACTGGGGCATCATGCCGCATACATGCAGCATATGTCCAACCCAGTCACATAATACTGACACCAGGCCGACCAGTCCTAACACTAATCTCTTAATGTTGAGCGCCAAGCGACCATTTTTATAAATCTTTGGTATAACTCGGCCGAGGTTCGAACCCGCTACCTGCCCACCTCACCGAGACGGACGCTCTAACCACTAAGCCATCGGAGCGGTCTGACTACATAATTCTTCAGTTATACCGAGTACGAAACAGAATGAACGAGGGAGGCGAATTTTTCCTTTAATTCCAAAGTGTTCCAACTTTTAACTGTAAAATATAGTATAATCTATCAAGAGGGCACATTCTAAAACTAAACATCAAACTAGATGTGATAATCAAAATGATGGACAATATGAGTCCCGGATAAAGAGTAGACGAAAATTGGCCATTCCCTTAAAATAATGTTTTACACAACTTTTCTATCGTTGTCCTCATTTTAGGCGTCTTTCCTGCCGTTTCTGTCAATTTCGTCATTATTGCGTAATCTTGGGTCTCCTATCAACCATTAATATTTGTTTTCTAACTCTTAAACTAATGGCATAGATTTTTGCAGGACGGAATATAATTGTTTTTAATTTTTAAAAAAAAAGCATTTTCTAATACTTCTTAAAATAAGATAAACGACTTACTACATGGAACCCGACTTTATTCACCTGCGTTTGCAGATTTTATCATCTTAGTGTTAGTTAATATTTAGCACAAGATAAAATTGTCATATTGAGGCGCTTCACAAAGGTAAAGCAGAATCGGGACACGCCTAATTACTGAAAAAAGAGTAAACATGAACAAAGCATATTTGAACAAATTGCAACTAAAAATATATGTTAAAGAAAATAAACTCGGCTGCTAGATTATATGTTTACTAATGATAAATTGTTGCTAGTTTCAAAGTGTTATGAAACCAACATGTAATTTAACCCACCTTAACGGCCTTACTGTGGGAAGCTTGTATCAAATCATCTTTCAGCTTGTATATTATCGACTTTTTGGCAAAGATAATTAAGTCATAGTTATGATCTGTAAATGTGAATGGCTGAAATATGACATGGCATATTCACAGAAAACGAAAGGAAATGAGTTAATAATGATGCGAGATTCAATCGAAATAAATTAAAATAAACCAAATGTTACCGAATTGCAACAGGAAATGAACCAAACCAGACAGAACAAATATTATTACAAAAGGTAGGAATTAAAACATGACACACTAGTACTTGGATAATGATTAGTTGGGGGTGGGGTGGCTAAGGGAATATTAATAAATGCCCTAAAAAATTAAGTAAACTATTAATGTAATTTAACCGATTATGAAGTAAGTTTATTACTTAACGTAGCGATCACTTTTAAAAAGGAGTGAGGTTGTGAAATAGCCATTCATTTTCTATGTGACATTGACCACCAGCAGAGGGGGCCCGAGTGGCCGAGTGGTCTAAAGCGCTCTCCGTTACGGATCACTGCCACCTCACCTCTGTCTGCGTGGGTTCGAGTCTAGGATTCGGCCAATGTGGATATGTGAGAAAGCTTGCCACTAGCTTCTCGTGGGTCGGTGGTTCTTTCAGGGGTTTTCCCGGGTTCTTCCTCCACCATTAATACTGGCCGCCATGCATAGCCTATCGTGTGCTGAAAAATGGCGTTAAATCCTACAACAACAAGAACGACCACCAGCAGAGTGGTCTAAAACGCTCGCCTCGCGTCTGGGTTTGAGTCTCGAGTTTGGGTTATGTGGTTATGTACGGAAGTTTGTTAGTAGGATAGGTGGTTCTTACCAATTATACTGGCCGTCATGTACAACCTATCATTTGATGAAAATGGCAAAGCCCATGACAACAACAACAACATTGCCCACTCAGTTGCCTCTGGTTTATCACAGTTGAATATTTCCCATGTAGAGCTGGGTACTTCGAAAAATTTTGTACCGCGGTATGTTGCTGTATTTCTCAACTTACCGTGATACGTACTACGATATACCGCAATTATATTATGGACAAACAATTCAATGTCCTGGGATAGGAGTCCGACACTTTTTTAATTCCGTCTGTAAATAACTGGACAAAATATGTCGCTCTGATTTGTAACAAATAACACTACATTATGTCCATGATATTAATAGGACAAAATATTAATTATCTTGAGCTAGGAGAAAACGAAAAAGTCTGCTCAAAATAAAGTCACAGCCTTCCCCCGATACTTAAATGGTCAGTACCTTACTGTAGATGCATTTGCTATGTGTATGCTAATTGTCTGAAAAGTTGCAATCTAAAATCAGTAACTAAAGTGGGATGATTAAGCTTACAATATGGCTGATACTATGAAAGACATACTGCTAACAGTAGAGATACTGTTGATACAAATATGCAGTGTTGATACCAAAGTCTACCATTTTCTAGCTACACTATTGATATGATAAGCAGGGAAACTTTGAGTGGGACGAAATCCACAGGGCAAGAAGGTCAGTCATTAAACACACTTATTCAAATAAACGAGCAAGTATTTAGTCCACTTGAGAAATTACGTATAATTAGACATAACACAAGTACGCTCCTGAAAATATTATGATGATTCGCAGCCTTATAAAGGACTATATATACTTAACACATTCACATACTCTAGTTAACACATTGCCCCTGGAGGTTTTTGTCGTTTTCGCCTGAAATTTGAGTAGGAAACACATTCTGAAAGCTATTACTGAATAGATCAGAAAACACCAAATCCCAGGTGATATTGCAATAACATACTGCCTAGTTACGTTAGAAACATCGTTTTTCATTGGCTATTTGTCTCGCGCATGAGCAGAAGTGTGAAAGTTGTATTTTTTTAATTCTTTTTATTATTTTTTTTTTTGCTAAACGGAGCCATTATTGTTGTATCGAGACCACTCTTTATTCCAAATGCCCATCTTGTCCTACTTTTTGCAAAGGTTCATCTGTTTGCCTTAGAGCTGAGACCAAAGGGTCTAAAATCCGGATACAAAATCGGATTCCGACCACGGGCGAAATTTGGGTAGAAAAAAATCGGGTAAAAATTAGGTTTTTTCCCTCTTTATTTTGTAGTCCAAATAGATATTCCAGATCATTTGGTATCATTGCAGAGCTACATCTGTCTACTTTTCTATAATATGACCCACTTTAGCGTACCATGCACAACCATGGCGCTACAGAGCTCGGCAGTAGGCTACTACCTCATGCCACGTTAACTCGTCGCTAGTGGTTAATGTGTTAATGACTAAAACAAGACATGCGTTTCTGTGTGTGGGGGGTGGGTGGGTGGGTGTTAATGCGATATTATTCTGAAAGATGGATTTTGGCCCAATCTGTTGCGAAATGCATTTGGTTATTGCGCTGGCATACGTAACAGGTGTCAAATATGTAATTAAAGGATCATACATAAATTATATTTGTAACCATTAATTTGTGACAATACAACCCATTTGTGGGAAAAAAGAAAAAAATTAAAATTATTATGTGATAAATGATTAAAAAAAAACCCTGTTGGTTGTCATTAAAGTTGTAACAAGATTCATAGGGAATTTCCGTACATTCCTTACTGCCGGAAACTACCGACGTAACGGTGCTTTGAAAAAGTACCGTGGTATGTACCACTGGAAAAAATATTGAGGTAAACCAGTAATGTCGCGCACCTCTACCCCAAGTATCTAATTAAATCCTGTCCAAATACTTTTCTACACATTTTCAGTGTCATGTTAAGAAGGTTCCATCTTAACAAAAGTTAAACTTAATTCGCTGACGGTACAAACTTTGCACACTTTGATAAGTCCGTAAATACGCTCAACACTTCAGTCGACTTGTGTATCGTTCTACTGAATTGCATCACTCCTGATAAGATTGTATGTGAGAGCGTCACACTACCAAAGCAATTAGGAGGAGAAGCATACACACTTTAATACCTCTTGGTGCACTGTATTCGTTGAGAATCTGTAACAAGTGAGGAATGGATATTTATTCGAGAATTATTACAACGTACAAGCAACATTTCTTCTCACGGCAATTTTTATGAATGATGAATTCAGTATTTAACAAATTTGTCGAAAAGAATACAGTCAAACTAAAATGAATTCATGCTAAGAAAAGACAGATAAAACAAGGACAAAATAATGCCCAGTTATGCGTATGTGTGTGAAGTGTAGCTATGGGTAATTTTTTCAAAATCATGTCAGTATCGTGGGAAGAGTTAAAGTGAAATTATGGGCAATTTGTTCAAACTTACGCTGGTATTGTAAAATTTAGCAGGACCGGCCCTAGGGCAAGACGAACGAGGCAACCGCCCTGCGCCTCGCGCTTTTAGGCAATGCAATTATTTTGCTTAGGGCCTCGCTAATCCCTTTTGTTGCCTTGGGCCACGCGCATCCTAGGGACGGGCCTGAAGTCAAGTCATATGTAATTTGCTCAAAATTACATAGGTATTGGGGAATGGGTGTACGGGTAATTAACATCCGCAGTCTTCGCCAGGGTATGTAAATACACTGGCGCAATTAGTCATGGGTAATTTGTTCAAAATTACATAGGTGTTGGTGATGTGCAGTTGCAGGCTTAATAAGGTTTGCTAAAAGAAAAATTAGGGTAGCTTGACTGGATATGTTAAAAATATGAGGAATTATATGTTAATGTTTTGCCCTTTGAACGAGTGATTTCTGCTAGCTGCATTGAATGTTTCGCCGCATTTTGAAAGGCTCCCTTACAATGATCCGGTGAAAGCGCCATTTGGTCACTTGTCTTCACTTGTGTCCATTTTTCTTAATATTACTATTTCACATGTCCGAACTCATAAAACTTTTTTCAATTTTCGGCATCGTCGTTTCTTTGCTTAGTTGTTTTTCTATCACAGAATCAAGAAGATGAAATGGGCTATATTTGTCTATTGTAAAACGAACATTTACCAGTAAAGTTATGTTTCCACCACGTGAATGAATAGACTGGTACATTACCATATATTTTGGTGTTTGTAAGAATCACTTGTTGCGTCAGTGTATTACCATATATTCTGGTGTTTTGCAAGAATCACTTTTTGCGTTAGTGTATTACCACACCCTGGCGAAGACTGCGGTTGTTGATTATTCACCGCGGAAATAGCGCATACCAGCCGTTTGTTATTATGATCCCACGTACAATTTAGAACTTGTAAGGAAATCAATAAGCTTTTTGTATCTTGAATGTACTGACTTCACTAAACAGATAAATGAACAGTAAATGGTCAATGATAATTAATTATTTTGTGAGAGATGATGATAGTCCGAATCATTTCATTTGCTTGCGACATGACGAACTTTCATTCACATTAAAAGGCTTCCAATCTAAGTCTTGAGAAAGGTAAATCAATATTGCATATTAGGATGTGTAATGTGTGTATGGCTTCAATGCTGACTCGATTGAAATGAAAATTCAAAGGAAATCAATACAAGGCTGTATACCGCTGAATTTTATGTTTCCTTTTACTCATGAAAAAACTAATTATTTTCATCGGTCGCAGAAATCTAGTATATCAGTTTATGAATATGACACTAGATTGATAATAGTTCTACCATAGCAGTCCGTCCTATTTAGCACGTCTTTGTTTTTAGTTATGACCAATAACCGGACAGCCAACTCTTGGTCTGACAAGAAACACGTAATTGATGTGAGGAGTATCTCCTAAAATGTCTGGTATGTCGTGTTGCTGTAACAGAAAGGCTTGTCTTTATAGATGGTGACACACCTCAACAACATATCTTGAGAAGAAAAAAACCGGATAGATTTATGTTACTGCATGACTGATTGAACATCATGCTAATAATTGCTCCTGAAATATTTTGATATTTGCATTTTAGCATTACGCAATCCTTTGATGCACGCTTTGTTGCTTAATAACTTTAAAAATAAACGCACTCCAAGTTACCTTAATACAGAAAAGAACAAAAACTTGTAGCATACTGAGTTTGCCTGGTAAGTGTGCTCAAGTTGCACGAGCAATGCAAATTACAAGATATAAGATTATATTGGAGACTCATGAATAGACCAAGTTGACCATGCCAATCATTAATCGTGTTGTATCCATGAATATTTTACCAGAGCACACACAACTGTTGTTATTAATTCCTTTCCAGTCAGTCGAGTAATATAAACATGTTGATGTGACCACAGTAGAAGTAGGAGATGTCCATTTTGTATCACAATTGATGGGTTGGATATAAAAACTAATTTTATCATATGGTTTAAGACTGATTCCGGTAAGTGAAAACACTACTTTTTTTAGGATCTTAACCGTAGTCTTGTGTTAAAACCATAAACGTAATATGTTATGGTTTATTTGAAGTAAAATTTAAACATCCGTGAAAATAGATGCTGAGGTGAGACAATATCATTTTTTTTTGTCACTAGAATATCGCAAGAATAATGTCTGTCATTACATTAAGGAAACAAATATTGCAGCAACCGAAAGCAATTATCCCAACGTTCGATAGTTAATATATACTTACTCGTAAAGCGCGATGATTATGTCTTATGACGTCGAAGCAATGTTATCCTTTTCTGCTTCCAAAAGTGAAGTGAAGTCAACATATATATATATATATATATATATATATATATATATATATATATATATATATATATATATATATAGTCCTCGAGGTACTAAGAATAAGAAAGAAACATGTTATACAAAACATGGGTTTATTTCACAGTCACACGGAATTGCACGACGAGGACAGAATTTCAGAATTTATTTCTAGCTGTGGTAGCGTTATTTAAACAGATTACATGCTTCTTATAAGATTGATAGTGACGTTCAAGTCCCAATTATTGCCCAATATATTATGGCGTTTGTAATGCTAAGACAGCCTTAAATGACAAAAGTTAAACAAGATTTTATCGCTTCGTTTGAAATTGGCATTGAAATAAAAAATCAATGCAAAGAAAAATATATGAACACCTTCGAAGATGTTTGAAAACCTGTATCGGATTGGGTGAGCTAGGGACCAGACTTGATGACTGTACCAACTGATTGGCACTGTTGTCAGAAAAAGCATAATGTATATGGTTTATAAGATCAGTGATGTGAATGTAATGTTATTACCATATTCGCGAAAAGGGCCCAAAATACTCTTTTTATTGCAAGAGATAATAGTGTTACAGGCATGCAGCTAAAAAGAAGAGCAGGAGCCTCTGCCAATGGAATTAATCGTCTGAGACGAGCAAACGCTTATGGCTGTCAGTTGATACATGATAGTCTACAGGGACAATTCTAATGGATGGTAGAAAATACGTTATAGGCAACACGACAATTACTTGTTTGTGGTTGGCAAGAGCCTCCAAGTGTAATGGCTGCCAGAAGGTGAGGATAAGCTACACGGGCAATGCAGTATTAATGGCTGCCAGAAGGTGAGGATAAGCTACAATGGCAATACAGTATTAATGACTACCAGAAGGTGAGGATAAGCTACAACGGCAATACAGTATTAATGGCTGCCAGAAGGTGAGGATAAGCTACAAGGGCAATACAGTATTAATGACTGCCAGAAGGTGAGAATAGTCTACAAGAGCAATACAGTGTAATGGCTGCCAGAAGGTGAGGATAAGCTACAATGGCAATACAGTATTAATGACTGCCAGAAGGTGAGGATAAGCTACAAGGGCAATACAGTATTAATGACTGCCAGAAGGTGAGGATAGTCTACAAGAGCAATACAGTGTAATGGCGTCTAGAAGGTGAGGATAAGCTACAATGGCAATACAGTGCAATGGCTGCCAGAATGTGAGGATAGGCTAAAAGGGCAATACAGTGTTAATGAATGCCAGAAGGTGAGGATAGGCTATATGACACTTTGTTGTTAATTGCTGCCAGAAAATGATGACAGGTTGAAGGACAATCAAAATGTTAACGGCTGACAAAGATGCATGGTAGGCTACAGGGACAATTCAATGTTTATGTTTGACGGGGGCTGATGATATGCTACAAGGACTATTCCATGTTTATGGTTGACAGGGGATGATGATAAGATAAAAGGACAGCTCCATGTTTATGGTTGACAGGGGATGATGATAAACTACAAGGACTATTCCATGTTTATGGTTGACAGGGAATGATGATAAGATACAAGGACAGCTCCATGTTTATGGTTGACAGGGGGTGATGATAAAATACAGGGACAATTCAGTGTTTATGGCTGGCAGAAGAAGTTGATTGGTTACGAAGACCATTCGTTGTTAAAGACTGCCAGAAGGTGTACGATTCTGAACCAGGGCAATTTATTGTTTGCGGCTGGCAGAAAGAATATACACGTTATTCAATGAGAAAGTTGCGGAACAGGTTGAATAACATAACAGGACGAGAGAAATCAGTTACAAAAACCAATAATATTTTTAAAGAGAATAAAGATAATACGGACACAAATAAGCGTAAGCCACAAACATTAAGTCCTTAGACTGAAAATGTCAGCATTTTAATTCTTCTTGGCAAATATCAAAAACATAAAAACCAAAGAAAATTTCAGTTAATAAGTAACAAAACAATAAATAAAAGTAGTTATTAGTGTCACAGGGACAGCTAATGATTTAAAAATTATATCTGACATCTGACAAAGACTACATCAAAGAGCAATATAATTTTCATTGCCATGAACTTGATATCTTCCATCGATGAAATGGGAAACTAATGTATACATACGTTCCACCTCAGCGGAGCTTGCCCGTCGCAGACCTCAGTATATATATCAGGTTCCATTAAAAGTCCTTAGCGAATGAATAGTTTATCATATTATCTCACAAACGTCAAAACATACATTTATGTACTGAACTTTCAAAGTCCTTTTGGACTTATTATTAAAGATTATATGTGTATAAAACATATCCCTTACTGATTTATTATTAGTTTGTCTGTCAGTGGTTCAAAACTAGGAAAGGTTTAAAAAAAATTGCGTCATGTCTGCACAAGCGTGGGCTTGGTGATATTTATACATTTGCAGTCACTAAGATGATGGTTAACATGTCACAGATTGAATTGTCAGCTTAGGCTTTTAATTCCATCATTTACTTTCGTCTCTTCATGACACTAGAGTTGTAGAAATGTAGCAAAGTTTGATGCAAGAGGAAAAATGTTTGCTTCAAATAAAACAAACGTCAAATAATTAAATCCCCTACAGAAATTATATAAATTTCTCTTTGATAACAAGATGAAGACTCAAACAAGACTTTTGATGGAGGTGTGAAAAAACAGACAAATTTGTAATCTAGGGTGTCAGGGCCATATTTAGGCATAAGCTAAACAAGCTATAGTGTAGGGTCTCACAGTATGAAGGGGCCTCTCACAATGTTCAGAAATTTATTTACCGCCATATTCTCTGTTAACACTTACCAAATAGGGCCAATAAGCTTCCAATAGTTTAGGGTCTCACCATGTTTTAAATGGGCACTGTAGGGTGTACAAAAGGTTGTTTCTGCAAGAAATAAAGAATATTTGTCAGGTGTCACGAAGGTCTGTTCTAGAGTTTTGCAGATGTGTTTTATTGCATAATCTTAGCCCCATGACTATTTGAGGAAATTTAAAATAAAATCGCAGTAATGTGGCAGAGGTTGTACATGGAAAAGAAATCTTATTTCTGTAACGCATTCACAAGTTTGTCCTGACATAATTATTATTTGTTCATTTATCTTCAAACAACGCAGTAAATTAAGAATCCGTATGCTTGACTCCTCGTATGATATTAATCACGTCGTCCAAAATGTTATCTGTTAGCCATGGTTGAAAACAATGGTTTGGTTTAAATAACACATCTTACGTTTTCTACTCAATATCACGTATTATCGTCGTAGCATTTACAGTATTGTATAAAGCAGTTTGATATCCCAGTATTGTTGGTATGTCAAATTGTGATTCCTCGTTGGCTTGGGAATAAGCATATAGTTACTTTTACACAATTGCTACCGTAACCTCTAGATCAGGGTTGACTTTCCACTTACAGATCTTTCATAAAATAAGACAATACCCAGAAAAAGATTAATAATTCAAGTTTAAAAATAAATAAGTTAAACATGTTAATTTCTTATAAATATTCTGTCTCTCTCTCTCTCTGTCTCTATCTCTCAGACTCTCTCTCTCTCTCTCTCTCTCTCTCTCTCGTATCCAAACAGGGACTAAACTATATAAAAATAGGGGAGAGAGCGTTAAAAGAAACTAGGCTGGATGAAACATTGAATTTGGACTTGCAGGGAGTAACCTGAAGTGACCCGAGTCGCTATAGGTACACTTATTCACCTACCATGTTTCTTTTCCTAGAGTGTTACACGATAACAATTGTACAAAGTAGGTAACAAAAATGTCGAAATGAGAATACTGTACTATAAATTACTAAGCTAAGCGGCACACACACACACACTATAAACACTCTGGGATACCTGATTCCAATTTAATGAAAAACTTATACCTTTCATGACAAATCAAGGATGTGCGTGTGTGTTGTGTGTGCATTAACTTCTATTATCAACTCACTGATGTATAGGGGATCGTGAACACTATATTATCAAATCCAAGTTAAATTTCTAATGCACTTTAACAGTATAAAATTTTGTATACTAACTCACTCGTAAATATGATAGGTCAATACAGAAATCAGTATTTACTTGCGATGTAAAGCCAGGTCACAAAAATCGATATTTACCAGTACTGTCCCACCATCCTGCTATTTGATATTTTAATTGTAAAAACGGATATCATAAAATGCTACAATTGTGTCTCTGAAAAATGGCCAAACTTCATTAATTACAGAGAATGATTGTGTTTAGCATATTGTAGTTGCTAAACACTGACTGCAGCAAAGAAAACACCAAAATGTTAGCAAACGTGTAAAGTGTTTATATAATCTACTTTTTAGAGTGTGAGAGAAGTTGAACGTGCTTCGACTAAGCGTAATTAGATACAAGCGTATGTGGTTCAGTTCTTGCTCGAGGTAAAGAAATGTGTATATAAATTTAGAACACTCTATTTCTCTCTCTCTCTCTCTCTCTCTCTCTCTCTCTCTCTCTCTCTCTCTTCAATGCATGTGAGGATGAATATTGAGAATGTGGAATCAGATCGGGTACCAGGATACGCGTTTACTTTATTTCAGGCACTGAACTTGGATCTAAGTACGCGACACATATGATTTCTACCAATATAAAAAGATACAAATGTATCATCAAGATGAAAGGTTTCTTAACGAGGATGCCAACTGTTCTGCATGATGGTACCGAATGTATGCAAAGGGCATACCTCGCCTTAGACCTTACAGACCTCCATGCCATAGATACGTGCTAAGGGTATATCTCGCCCTAGACCTTACAAACCTCCTGTGCAGCTGCGTTGCTCCTTGCCCCTCTCGTGGTCAGTGAGTAAAATTAATTCGATTGGTGCTATTTCTTTGATACAACTGTAAATGGTATCATGTCCATATATTTTAGCAATGTTCCAATTAGCATATTATTAAGGTCTGTTCCAGCAAATATCGAATTTTAAAGAAAAATCACCCTAAAATCGCATTGCCCGTCAATATCGAATGCTGTGACCTGTTTTTACTCCACAAGTGAATAGTTTTAAACGTATTTTTGGTTTCTGGTTTTAATATTTTAGCTTCTCCATATCCTTGTGGGTTGAAGAATAAATGCGTAGATAAAAATACTCTGATCAATTTACTAATGGGATGTAGCTGACAGAGCTTTCTGATTACGTAAAAGAAGAAGAGTATGTTTCCATATAAATACGTTTCTCCCTCTGACAGTGTTTTTATGCAATTTATATATATTTATATAAACAAAACACCAAGCTGTCTTCGTCTGTTACGAGGTCTTACATGTGAAATATTGTCTAAATTCTGAAAAGGTTTGCTTTTATGTCAACACAAATAACTACCACCATTCCATGATCTCAGACGGTTGTTTTAGATTTTCAATACTAATGGAACCTCCGCTGCCATCAGGAGTTGTACAGTGTGCAGTCACAGTAGAGACAAAATCGTATTATCCAGGAGAAAATTCCGATATACGTTTACAACTCCATTAGGGACACGTTCAGTGGAAATATTGTAACGCTAGGTTCCTAACCGGATCGATTGCAGAGCACTTATCGAGAAAAATGCAGGCAGTGGGAAACATATCAACCAGTCTAAACCGGGGGACACCGCCGGAAGACTGATTAACTTGTTGGATCCTGGTCGATATAGATATTGCTTTCCCGCATTCCTGCCTAAGTGGCATACAATTTACCCATGTTAGAGAACCATGTCTGTTTCACGTACCCGCAGTGAATGGATTTAATGACACTACATATGGTATAATTATACGTAGGATGCCATGAACATCGGCAATAGTTCTACAGACACAGTAGCTGTAAGCTAACCTTTAAATGCCCTTTCTAATGGCGTAAACACTTTTAGAAATCTCTGTTTCTGTGACTATATTAGTACCAATGATCCACTACTGTTTCCTAGTTTAAAACAAATGCTAATTACAATCTGACTAAAATCGAATCTCCTGAGTCCAACGTCTAGATCTAAAAGACACTGATTAAAATATATGGTTCTGGTAAACTTTGGAATTTCGTTCATTTATTTTTAGTAACCGAACAGAGACAACATTGCGAATTCGTGGAGACTTATATTTAGTAATTATATGTTCCGAATGATGTGGGTCACATTCAGAAATTTTAAAGTTGTAATTTGATAGGTGAACCACGATGTAAACAGAGTATGACCTCTTATTGGTGTCCGTCATATCTACATGTAAGATGGTGATTTTAATGAGAGTGATAGTAATATTTCAGTGTATTTGTTGGTGTTGGAGGAAATCCTATCATCGAAATCAGAATATGTTGACATAAACTCGACAAAACCTGGTTTCTGACTTCAAATTTGACGCTCTGTAGGGATTTCATTATAACGCAGAAGAGCGTATAACGGGCTCTCTTTCTCTCTCTCTCTCTCTCTCAATGTACACGATACAGTGCGGTGCCCATATGTCAGTGCTGCATTTGCACCCGTATGACGAGTATTCTCGACCTACATCCCTCACTCTTCTTTGTTTCTTGAAAATATTTCATTTGACAGTGTTTACAAAATAATGGCGATTGGCTAGCTGCCATCATCGAGCCACTGAAAACGTATTCCACCTTTGCTAGAAGGATCTTTTGACATATATTACTCCAGTTTTACTATATAACTGAATTAAAAATGAGGGCGGTATTTCGTCGTTAGTAAAGGCAAACTAGAAAATAGTAACTACTACCGATCTGCTTAGTATATATGTTTGACATTGCTTTTGTCCATTTTAAAACTTGGAATCGTCTTCCATCAACTATTTGGCGGGAATTAATGAGTTTTGGATCTTGTTTCTCACCAGCTGCACGTTTCAAGAAATATCTAACTTTACAAAATTTGTGAAATGCCAAGGCAAGAGTAATACATCAATAACATATGCCCTTGAAGAGTAATACATCAATAACATATGCCCTTGTATTAAATTTCTAATGATAATTGTGTGTATATAAGGTTACAGATATTTCTAATGACCATTGTGGGTATATCCAGTTACAGATATTTCTAATGACCATTGTGTGTATATCCAGTAACAGATATTTCTAATGACCATTGTTATATGGGACAGTTATATATTTCTAATGGCCCTTGTGTGTACATACAGTTAAATATATTTCTAATGACCATTGTGTGTATATACAGTAGCAGATATGTTATGCTAAATGTTACACAGACGGTCAAAACCTTGACTTTGATTGCCTTATTGATCCTTCGCATTACATATTGCCAATTATTTGAGTTTTATTGGTAGCTAACATCCGATAGAATTGAATTCTGGGGAATAAGTCCCTAAGGATGTTGCATTGTGCGTCCGTAAATTGACTTGGAAACTACGGATATTCTATATGCGAAGCGTTTATCAATTAAATTAATTAGCAAGTGTCAGAAAAAGCTATTATCATCACTTTCAGGCGAAATAAACAACATTGTCTACGAAGGTCGCAGAACTTGGTGGTTTGGACCAGAATAATGGACACTCATCAGCAAAGCATGGACATTTTTGTACAGAAAACAACTAAAAGAATAAAATGGGAATACTGTATGCTAAAGAAACTTCACATAACAACTGAGCTATAGATACGTTTACATAACGTAATAAAACTCTCACCGCAATCATTTGAATAGTCAACCTAGGCTATTCAACCATTTCCTCGAGCCTACATCAACCCTTTAAAGAAAAAATATTGATTGTAAAGCACATTTGAATAGGTGGTTCAAAGTCTACATGCTAAAATTAGCAAACATTAAAAACAAATTGTCGTTGATAAGCGTACTGGGGTATTTTTAGAGCTTAAACTCTGTCTATAAGATGCATTTTCAAGAAATTGAAAAGTAAAATTTGCCTTTTGCGAGGTATGTTGAACTATTTGGAAATTAAGGATTGTCTTTGTGATGTATATTGAAACATCTGTAAAGTAATATTGTAACACCAAATGCAGGTGTTAAAGTCTAAAACATTCAGATCTTGTGAGCATGATTTCCAACAATATGAGTACCGATACGAATAAAGATTTAATAAGGGATATATACTGAACATCTTTGTTTTCTTTTCAGATAAAAAATTTATTCAGATGTCTTCATTCCATTCTCATTCTTAAATACCATTTTTGCCATACATTGATTATTAAATACGCTTTGGTTGCGTCATTGCATTTTGCGCACAATTACTAATGCGTTCTTGACACGATTTTTGTCTACTCATGGGTTTTAGAAGCAATGTTCGCCTATTTAAATAATGATCGATCAATTAATCCATCCATCCATATATCTATTTTTCGATTCGTTCTTCCGTATCCTCCCATGATGTGGTTAATGCTGTCAACTTGTTGTCATTACACCATTGCTCAAAGTACCATGCAAGCATATACTTGTTCTCCTTTACACCACCATCAAGGCGTCTGGCCTGTTGCATTGGAGTGGTTTACGAGACGCCACCGGGACATTGATCAATGTATTTGCACTAGACATAGCTCATTCCTAATAGACATCCCAGCATTTATAGTTCATCGATTGTTAAACTATTTACATTGGCCTTTGTACATTACCGTATCAGTTTATTTTCATTCGTGCAGAGTATAGACTTCACATCTGGAATTATTTTCCGCCTAATCTCAGTACACGAGGCATTATTTGAATATAACATATCGACATTCAGAATAATACAATCCGGAGCTGGCTTTGGGACAAGAAAATCCGGTCAATGAATTGCATTATTTGAATATTCTGAGAGGCTATGCCGATCAAAACATAAATAACGTAACTCCAAGATAGGTGATGTGGCGAGCACTGTAGACTACTCGGCCACCCGGGTCTTCCAATCAAGCGAAAGCGTTTTGGCAACAGTCCCTTTCATCCAGGTCACAGTGGTCAAGTTTTATTTTATCTTCACGAAAATTGCTATCTTATCAAATGTCATCATAGTTAAGGACGCATTGGAGAATTTCGAAATGTCAGGAAGATCCCACAAGGAAATGAAATGAAATAAGCCATGAGATCTAACTTGAACTTACCATATGGCAACCCCACGAAGCCTTCTCTCAGCGACAGAAGTGATATTCTTTCAGTCTATGCATGATCAGTCTTGTGGCATCAACTTTATATATCCTTCTTTTGTCAATATTTTAACTTCGCGCATGACAATATGGCAATATGTTCGGGAAGTAACATGACCTGAGGGATTATTGTGCAAAAATGTTCAGCTGACAAGAAATCATAAACAAGTATGCTCTTTAGTGATTGACAGCTGACAAGAAATCATAAACAAGTATGTTCTTTAGTGATTGACAGCTGATAAGAAATCACAAACAAGTATGTTCTTTAGTGATTGACAGCTGACAAGAAATCATAAACAAGTATGTTCTTTACTGATTGGCAGCTGACAAGAAATCATAAACAAGTATGTTCTTTACTGATTGACAGCTGACAAGAAATCATAAACAAGTATGTTCTTTACTGATTGACAGCTGACAAGAAATCATAAACAAGTATGTTCTTTACTGATTGACAAGATCGACATTGAATGAACTTCACATTATCTTCATATGCTATGCTCGTGTCAGTGATTTTATTTGCGCTTTCATGTTAATCAGGAATAGCCAACTTTCTTTGTTTAAATATCAGATTTTTAATTATGAACTAGCTTTGTTCACGTTTGCATGTTCCGTCTACTGCTTGTCTTTCAGTCTTTGTCGATAACGAATACAAATATATCTTTACAAGAGGAATATATTTCCGAAAATTCACCAGAAGCTGAAAGCATAGTAATGGATACTTTCAGCGAAAAAGTAGTAAGCTATGGACATATTTAGCCACGTTCATTCAAAACATAGCTGCTAAATAAAACTTAACTCTTCTATGAGTTTTAGCTACCGCTGCTAACATACCTAAAGTATACATCTGAGCTGTCTTTAACCAAGCACTTTTAATCGATCGTTAGCCATGGTCTGTTCTGGTACAAAATTAGGCATTGCCAAACCCCTATGTCACTTCCTTAATGTTTTCCAGAACCAATTAGTCACATATGTTTTTGATGATTATTTCCATACAAATCTGAGCTATATCCACCATACAAATGTGGTTTAATTACATGGGCCCAACAGATAACTCACGTTCCAATTATGTTAAACTGACAACTGTATACCATGCATAATTAATTGATCTACACTTACGAGCAGATATTAGAATCTCGTTAAAGAATGAGTGCTATACTGTCAAATGCACAATCAGAAATTAACAGACAGTCTAAACAAGTAAACGTTTAATAGACAGGCCTTGCATAAAAGATATTATGGCAAAATTGTTTTTGTGAATCAACTGCCTGTCATATATCAATCTCACTGAATGATGATCATAATATTTGAAAAGAAACGAGAACTTTGTGCATAGAACACAAATGCACCGTCAAACATATTTTTTATTACCGGGCAGCCAAAACACCCCAAGGAAATGTATGAAAAACTTAACCCAATTTAAATTAAGTTACAGTAACCAGTTTTTGGCCAAATCATACTGTACTTAATAACGTGCATCTTCATGCAATAATGAATGACTCTTCAAGAACCAATGTTCAAAAACTGGTTTAATGCAAGAAATTAACTGTTCACTGAACCATGAAATAAAGGTCACAGTGAGCAATGTTTGCTAATATGGCTGCCTACACATCAAGGCTCATCCTTGGACAAAACTGCATGTCTCTGAAACAGGTAGTATCAGCAAAACAGACCTCAGAATATTACTTAACCGAAGATACTGGTGTGAAATACACGTCACATTGTCCTAATTTCAGTTGTGTTGTTGTACTCAGTATGATGCACCAAAAAAATGTGTGAAATGATATATAACCAACAATGTTTTGGAAATGACTTAATGCCATATTTACAATACGGTTGAAAAAGAATAACACCGTATGATGCACCGTCCGTATTTGTGGCAGTGCGTTTAAAAATCAAATTAGTCATGCTACTGACATTGGTGTGTGCAATGTTGGAGATTCCATAACACTTTTTGTTTAACTAAATAAAAGACGCAAGTATTATTACAGAATCTAAGTACAACACAACAATCAACACTATATGGCACAAGAGTTTCATGACGTTCCACACTGCCAACTTTAACAGGTTGATATTTACTAAGATATAAAATATATGTTTTGACAATGATCCAGCTAAGGCTGTCACCATGGTTACGAGAACGAGTTACACTTACTAATTTTTCAAACCCAGACGGTATCTATACCCACAGGTCTACTTAACCTTGTAAGTGCAGCTACGATTAGAAAGCACTACTTTCAGAATATGAATAAATTAAAATGTCAGAATGCAATAGCTACATTAGATACTTTTATTAGCAGTACAATAACTGTTTTTTCCTTGCTGATAATTCCTTATAAACGTGCTACAATTTGAATGTTAAAAAAGAACACATTTGGCCTTTAAATATATTTACATACAAACTCTGTCAACAACAAAAACCAAAGTCGCTTTAAAAACTATATTACGATTCTAGGTATTGAACTATGTAACACAATGAAGAGAAACCAACAAGTTTAGTAACATCAACAAATATATTTTCTCTAAGATGAAAGAGATAATTATTGTATAGTGGATTAAATCCCAAGTAATATAAAATATCCTATCACAAGCCCACGAGTATAGTATATTCCCAATTAATCACAATAGTCATGAATGTCCTGATGTAACACAATCATACAATCAAAAATGTATTTCAATGGGTTCTCGACAACCCCAAAGAAGTATTTTTAAAAAAAGTCAATGAGCTCTTTTTAATTCCAATGAATAATTTAAATTAATTTTCCTCTCAAATTATATCTGAACACAACTGTAACTGATTCCATAGACTGATCATCAAAGAGGAAAGAACAATTTTTTATCAGGCCACTTTGTTTACGCACCCCACTTTATCTAAGTCTGAATAAAATGTTCTGGTAAACATCTTAACGACTTAAAATTCATAAAAAAAGTAACGTATACAAAATCTCTGTCCATAACTCTCAATAACTGACAAAAGTCAAACATACGTAAAACTTAAAACAACATAGCATTTTGTAAAACCAGAGCAACACTTTGGCCATAGAACATATACATACTCTGTCTTCAACAAAACATACTCCAGAAAATCCTACTGCAAGCGAAATACAATTATCACAGAAAATAAAAGGCATCTGCCACGCAAATGCATTCCATCAAAGAAACCCTGACTTATTTTTAGTACATGATTATACTCTCCTGTTAACAGATTAAATGTGTTTACTTTATTCATACATTTAATTTTCCATTAACAATCGTTTACAGTCTGTAAATTCACAATGCTTCAAAAAGGCAGCGTGTCGTGTTATTCGAATAATTGTTTTCATTTTCATGTGGTTCATTTTGTTGCCGATATTTTCTTGTCTCTTCTTTCTTCCACTTTCCCAATTCCATGCGTATATTAACGCTCTTTGATAACTTCTTCGATTACAGTATCGGTGGCATTTAAAGAGAACCTGTTTCTTCTAATTGCATCTGCATTATCAAATTTAAATAAAAGATTAGCAAACAGAAACCTTGTGGATATTTTGTCAATTACTATGTACAAGAACAATTTTGATATATACCGTAATCCATCCACAGACCATCATTTGTAGGCTTCAAGTCATTGCGTCTGGAGGAAGGTCGAATGCAGCAAAATTGAATGTAATTTTACTTACGCAAATGAGTATTCAAAATGCTATTTTTTTCACAAAGTCGGTCATTATGTGTTCCAGAGACATTGTTTGTAAACTTAGTGTTGGTCTTGCAAAACAGTCTTGTTTGCAAATGTTTCGTGACAATATAGATAACCCTTCCATAAATTCAGGGTTTTCTAAACCCAATTGTCAGATATTTTTGTAACAAGTATAATTTGGACCCTCCAACCGACTTATGACTTCTAGGACATAGAAAAGGCCAGATGCGCCCTCTTGTGACTTTTAAGACTCGAGTAATGATGGTCTGGAGCCTCTGAGGCACAGTGGTTGGTGTTAGCCGAATTCGGGACACAACGAATGCTGGTTTGAATCCAATCATCGGTATAACTAGGGTAGGCTACTGCGACTTGTTTTTTTAATATTGTATTTTACCCCAAATACCTCGGCATTGATGATTATTTGTGTTGCTTTGCTGTAAAATACCAACACACACCTAACCAAACCATGACAATCAACAAATAATTGATAGGACAGAATGTTGCATGTAACATTACAGTTTCCAGCATCAAAATACATTAGAATTTGAATGATTTTCGCAAACATGTTTAATCACGCCTAGTAATGGTTAGATTGCATTCAAAAGTGAATTTAGAAAATAAAATGTTTTATATTATGATAGTTAATAGAATGGACAAATATAAACCAAAGTTTTAATTGTGTGTCGACATGTATTTTAAAAGGAAAAGACTGCTAATTCCGATGACGCATATACATGTGACAGAAGTGTTGCACTGTGTTTTTGATATGAATTTGATAACCTAGAATTAGGACACTGTGTTGTTGATAGGAATTTGATAACCTACAATTAGGACAGTGTGTTGTTGATAGGAATTTGATAACCTACAATTAGGACACTGTGTTGTTGATAGGAATTTGATAACCTACAATTAGGACACTGTGTTGCTGATAGGAATTTGATAACCTAGAATTAGAACATTGTGTTGTTGGTAATAATTTGATAACCTAGAATTAGAACATTGTGTTGTTTATAGGAATTTGATAGTGGATAACCTAGAATTAGGACACTGTGTTGTTGATAGGAATTTGATAACCTAGAATTAGGACACTGTGTTCTTGATGTGAATTTGATTGTGGATAAACTAGAATTAGGACTATGTGTTGTTGATAGGAATTGGATAGTGGATAATCTAGACTCTTACAATCAGCTTTGCCATAGACTACGTTAATACAATGTACTTTGTTTTTAAAATAAAAAACAAGAACTTACTAGGAATTACTTAAAAGGGAAAGCTGAGAATTATTTAGTATTGCATTTTCTTTTCCATTTGTACATTGATGCCAGCGTGTTTATGAGGACATACTGAATAAGCTGCCTTACATTCATTTGGGTATTATCTCTACCAATCGCAGATAACTTGGCACAGGGAGAAAATGTGACAAATACCAATTAGAAAGACGAGCCATACGAGCCTTCAAATTTATAACTAAATAAAACAAATCAAAGTAATGTATTACTGCCATTACCTAACAATATGTACATTTCAGTAAAGGCATTTGTTTTGCCACATATGCTGGAAGTCTTAACCACTATACTACTATTTTTTGTTAACGCTGATGTAGTTATGAAACGTCGTGATCATGACTGTACTTTCTGTTTGAAATGTTTAAGTTAAACATTATCAATTCTACTATCGAAACTACGGTTTTATTATTTGGTCAATAATATACTATAATATACTAGAGTTTTAGGACTGCAAGCCAGACGATCTCAGAAAAGCAGAGACCCACATCTGCCATCACGTGGTGTATTATGTTAATAAAGTGTTGCTCATTCTATTGATAATTTCCAAGAAATAGCGTTGAAAGTAATATACTAGTACATTGTGCAGTGTTCAGTCAGGGTCTATTTTGCTTACACTGTATGGTATAAAGGTTTGTCATAGACATTTTATGTCCATTGATTGCCAATTATTTTCTGACATGGACGTTGGAGGCAAAGTTGGTCTTTCAAGTTAAAAGTAAAACCCCACTCGTCTGTCATCTTTGACTGTATTGTCAGAGTACTCTAGCTGCTTTTCTATTTATCTGGAAAAAGAAACGGCCTTGCTGGTTTGTGTCTTCAAATGCCGAAACGGTTTCCACCTTCTTTCATGTGGTAAATAACAGTTCTCTGTTGAGTAGTATTTTTTCAAATCCTTGACTGCAACGAGTATCACGTTTTTTAGAAAACTTTACAAGGTAACATTTAGCACTTTTGGAAGCAGAACAACATTGCTACTCCAAACACACAAAAGAACGGAACAACTGTTTGATAATGTGGATTTTATTTAAGCTATCGAACCATTTATGATATGAAAACAATTAAGGGGCATGTATATTAACTGGTTAGAGATAGATTTCGGATTACAAAAGAGATAGATAAACACTGCTTCGTCATTCAAGGAATTGCTCAAAAGTGAACTGTCGTTTGAAAACAAAACACGTCTATTTAGCCAAAACCTTTATCAAGAACCTGCGAATAAAATGGTACATAATTTTACAATAATATGTGATACATATAATTAACCTGGACAACTACATATTATTGATATCATGAGATATAAATCAAGTGCGGATGACCTTTTAAAGGACTTAGCTTGAGAACAGATTATGTGTGTGTGATTTGGATTTTTAACGTAGCTTTGGAAACATATTATTATTATTGTTATTATTATTATTATTATTATTATTATTATATTCATGTTGTCATTAAAAGTGATACATGTGGTTATTAGATGTGATAAACTATAATGTAAAGGAAACAAATGTTTTCTAATATGTGTTCACACTTTGTTTTTGTTTTAATTATAATATTCTTAACACTGCTAACGGCAATCCAGTAAAGCATAATATGAAGTGCACGCTAGAAATCCTTCTACAAATAGATGAAAGCCCTAGCAATCAATTTATCATGTCTTTTAAACCGACCAGTGCATATATGTATATTTTACGTAAGTTCGATTCACAGCTCGATCATTTTTTGGTATTTGAGAAAACTTGTCAGTAGCTTCCCGTGGGCATTTCCATGATTTGTCTTGTTCTTCCTCTACCAAATGTACTGGCTGCCATTTATAGTCTGTCACATGCTAATATTGTTTTTAAACAAAAGCAAAACAAAAACTAACTTGACGTAATACCTTGACTGCTCGTGTTGACGTAGCTGATGAACATTCGATTCGAGAAGAGAAATCGTACAAATTGTAAGAGTTTCTGAACCGGAAAAATAAGTTACACTGCAACGCCAGAGAAATTAGAATACTTTGATGAACCAATGTATGCTTTGGAACGAAAATGTAGTCTTTCAAGGAGTAATGCATATTGACCTTGGTATCCAACACGTACTATAATGCTTTCATGTTAAGCGACGAAATTGAAAGACTTATGAGGCAATTGTATGCCACTGTTAACAATATAGCTGAGATACGAAAAATGTACGTATTTGACTTTAGCGTCACCGTAATATTGCCTTGAATAGTTTTGTATGGTGTTTAATCCTTCTATATTTGTATTACAACCGAATACAGTCTAGAATCCGAGAAAGTTTCTTTAAGCCACTAACAGCGTTACATAATTACATTTAGCTTTCTCGTGTCACAATTTAATCCTGACTTACTTCAAGTCAACGGTACGTTTCCTATGTTTATAACGTTCCGGTTTCCTTTCTTAGGAGTACGAGTTTGACCAGTTTGACTATATTTTAAATGATATATTGGTAAGATGCTTCACTTTCTTCATTACTATGTTGACACTACATTTTAATCTTGTCATCGCCCATATTATGTGTAACTGCAGAATATTAAGATCTGTTATTTGTTTGTGCTAGTGTTGTCAACATTTGTGTGTGTATGTTTGTGCACATCTATGTGAGTTTTAAGTTCGGCAATTCTTACTTTCTACAATGTTTTTTATTTTTATTTTAGCTCTGTTTTTAGTATTTTCTTTGTTTTTAGGTTTCGTAATGGAATATATAGTCGAGGTTGGATCATTCTCTTTTAAGAACTACTTTCATCGTTGATTATTACAAAGCAGAGGGATTTAATACAAAGCACCAGTTTACTTCCAAAATTAAGTCACGCTCCTCCGACGGTTCCAACGCATAATAATATTGACTGGTTCACTGTCTGTTACTGTGTTCGTATAATGTTTGGATGGTGCAAAATTGTCTTGTACTTCTTCGTGTTTTCAGAAATATATTTTCCCTCCATAGATAGTCCTTTTAATCTTTTCGGATTATGTTTTCTTAACGTACCGTTAGTGGCGTGTGACCAAACGTGTACAATGATATGCTTGAAGGTCCCTTCATCTTATTGTCTTGATCCGTGTTAATCTTTTATTGTTGCTTGCAGACCATACAACTTTGAACATGGGCATGAAATTGAGACTGGGCGCAGACTTTCCAAATTAGCGGCATTTGCGAAAGATCGAAATAAAATCTTATGATCCAAAAGAATAGATTTCCTGGCCTGAATATTTGTCAGTTTTCAAGGAGGTTGTCTTGAATCTCTCCACAGAACATTAATTCTCCTTAAATTTGTTGTTTCTCGTGTGCCGGCAACATTGGTTATGATAAAAGAAAAAGATAAGTTTTCATAATTCGTATGAACCAAATTCAACCAATCATCTCAGTACTGATTCTAACCGAAACAAATTTATTGTTACAAGGTTTGAATCGTACCCCTTCTATCGTTGCTTTCCTCCTTTACCTTTACTTGACAGTTTACCACGTCTTATAAAGTTTCAAAAATTCTAGGTTTAATTACAGACGAAATCAAAACACAACTAGCGTGCAAAAACAATAACATAGATATAAGCACTTTGTTAATCAATGTACGAGTTTTAATAAGTCTTGAAACTGTACTTGAAATTATAATTGCACAAGGACATGATATTTATTGTGCGTCCGGTTACAACGATATTGCTCCAATTCTTGGGTTCATGATTGACTGGGCAGCGGTCCGTTAACTGAGACATACCTGTGAAGGTTAAAATAATTGTGTTCATTGACCTGTTAAATTTAGGACTACGCAATATTACAGAGCTCTAGTAGAGGTTCCACACTGTGCATGTTTCTTGTTTTATCAGTAAGCATATTTTATGCTTTGTCTAAGACACAAAATTGACCGTCAGTCAAGAATTATATAACATAGAATGGCACTATGTTAGTATATTGGGTCGTTGTACCACATTATAGACGTCTGTGGCTAATATGATGTAACCATATATTGCTTAAATTACAGCTAATATTTTTGCAATAACCAGGTTAGCCTTACATTAGAAAGAAACTCGTTTATCTGCTGCGGAAAATCGATCTTTCGTCCTGCAGGCAAAGGGGTAGAAAATGAGCTGTTTATTCCAAGGCTACCACTTGACGGTGAGGGCTTGTGGTGGTCCGCAACTCATCGAAATTGCAACTAACTCATATTTGGGGTGGGCTCCCACATTTTGAAATTACTCCACGGCCTCGTATCACCATTATCCAGTATTGTCTGAATGGTGTTGGGATATCGAGTCAGGTATATATTGGAAATATAAAGCTTTAAATCCAAAATACGTAGTCAACACTCAGCGGTGAAAATCTATAATTCAGATGCATTCAAAAACTATAGAGCTTTAAGAATGTTTCTTGGACCGTATAGTTGAGAATATTAGCTGATATTCAGCACGTGGATGCCTAATTTGATTATATCAGTGGTTATTAATGATATTCAGTGAATATATTAATAAAACATTTCAAGTTTGCGTGACGTACCGCAGCTCAGATATACTTGTATTCAAATAACATTTTCACAGTTTGAACATTTGTAAAATATCGATTTTCTGAAATCAATATATGCTTCGATTGAATCACTTGTTCTTTCTAGTGAGTGTGCTCAGAACCATGTCTTATGTGTGGTCTACTTGCTGATATATGTTAAACCGCGCTAAACTGCATTATTCTGATTATTCTGCAGCACTTTGTCTATTAGTTTTACGCAGCGATTGGCTATAGAAATCAATGACCAGCGGGTCACTTTAGCCTGTGCTTTTTACTCGTTATTCAGAAATAGTTCATGTTGACTCGAGGGCGCACTTGTGCCTACCCTTTAATAAGACAACTGATCCTAAACCTAATTCATAACTTCTAAATGAATGGTACCGATATTAAATGCACT
Source organism: Sinohyriopsis cumingii (assembly GCA_028554795.2). Lineage (NCBI taxonomy): Eukaryota > Metazoa > Mollusca > Bivalvia > Unionida > Unionidae > Sinohyriopsis > Sinohyriopsis cumingii. Next base: position 14,935,568 of record CM068825.1, on the reverse strand, counting down.
GGTATTTAATGCTGGAACATTATACTTTTCTCTACACTTTAGCCTTTTGTTGTACAAGCATTGTGTATAAGTGTTGTAAATCCAATATTATTTTACCTTAATGTAGTTCTCAAAACATACTGTTTTGATATACAATTTCGATTTTACCATTAAAATCAGTACGTTTGACTTGAATTATCTTTTTCTTCAACTTTGGTCTCTTTTTTGTACACATCGTCTTCCAGTATTATGAGAAATACAAAAAAAAAATCAATTTTAACAATTTTGTGATAGACATTTTTTAAAATTCTTTTCAATTGTAACATAGGTATTACACTGATCTAAAGGTTTAAATGTCGATATACAGTACAATTGTATACCATTATATAAATATAATTTGCACACAATTATCACTTACAAATAAAATTGTCTTCCTTTCGGTACGGAAGCGATTGAAATCACATAGATTCCACTGCCTCACGTAGATTACTGTATACATAAATGGAAAACCCAAAAAGACTGGTTCTGTATTAACCTGTTTAGTTCTATTTTTTAATATTTTCCATTCATTTGTGGGCTAATGAACAAGCCCTATATGTAAAGTAATAGGCTAAACAGATTTAAAAAATCAATCATACTTTACAGACTATCAGCATACAAATTCTTTGCAAGTTTTCGATCGATATTCGAGCTTGTTTGATAAGGTATATGCGCCAAGACCGTCTGTAGTATTGTTCCAGTTGCGTGATAAGAGCATAACTATTTTTTGGCTTTGCTCCATGCCACGTGATGCTGACGTTGTAGGTTTAACATACTAGTTGTGTGATATAATGTAGATATCCACATCCATAACATTTCTGTTCATGTCAGCTTCTTTTCTGCAAATCTGAAGCAGCATTATTTCAATTCTGATTTCATCTTGTTCGAGGACCAAGGCGGGTTTCTTCTTTCGCCATTTTCTCACAACCATATAATCACACTAACCGTTATGCATGTTATAAATCCCCATTCCTTGACAACTAATGCATTTTAAGCGTGTTACACAAGCAGTAAGGTCAGACTTTTCTCCAGAAGAGAGTATGATATCAAAACTAATCTGTAAATCAATATATTCCCAACATCGATTCGGAATCAGGAATGAATAGTTACCGCCGGGGACTTTCTTTAATGAAAATGGAGTGAATAGACGCACTGCAAACTTAATGGTGTCTCATTACAATTTAAATCGGATTCGTTCTATTTCAAGCATTCGCGAATGCTGTTAATAATGAAGTTTTACATACACAAACACGCACATGCCTCTACCAAAGACTCTTCAGCATCATTTTAATGATGAAGTCTTATATATATATATATATATATATATATATACTGATCTGGCTTTCGATGGAAATGTTCTGTTCGATCTGTGATTCCATACCTCCAATCTAAAAAGTCTTTATTGCATATCCACCACGAACTCATAGTACAAATTGAAGTAACTGTCCACTTATAAAATATCGGGAATGATTTATTGCAATGCATTCTAAATTATTCAAAAATATCAACACCCGCTTGAAAGTGTGAGCAATGCAGTCCTATCAGATGAATATTGCTGCTTTTGCCATTCGGGATAATGGGGGAGTACCACAAGTAGCGACGGGCAGATAATGGATATTTCACTGACTAGGCCGCCGAGATATTAGAGTTTGTTTAGTTGGGCAACACTATTTTGGACATAATAATTGTCAGTGACTTCTCATCTAAAGCTGGTGTGCAAATGGATGTCTTACAAATTAAAGAGAGAGAGAGATTACTTTGGCTAAAGTAAAAAGGACTCTGTGGTTACGTCAAGATTCAAGTCACGGTTCGAAATGCCTCCACGTCTGGAGAAACTTTATACATTGTTTACTTCGTCACTTAAACTAATGACGAACTGGTTACATTAATGAAAGTGGATGGTTTATACCAGGTACCCGCTATTTTAATGGTTACAACACAGCTAATTAAGGGACAGTGACTATGGCCACATTATTTAAACTTAAAGTGTCTCTGCTGAATTATAGGCGCAACGAATTAAACACCTGCCATTGAGCCCGAAGAATAAAACTTCTGAATCGTGCACTTTTTGATCTCGTTCCCAGCAGCAGCAATGATGACACAGAGAAGAGACATTCCATAATATGTCATCTAAAATATCAAACTTGCCCAAAGCCCATTTCAGCTTTAGAGTTTCAAAAACATGGTCCTCTGATGTTTATTATACATTTTAGGGACAAGTTTAATTGGAAAAACTCTCAACTTGTCAAAATATAATTAATGGGAATCCAATTTGTTTTTCTACATCGGAGGATGAAACTGACAAATATTTGCAACATAAAGGTAGACATATGACAGAACCGCATCGGTTTCGACTGTAACGCAAATATAGAATAATTCATTTTCTTACACCATTATTACTTTTTCATCACTATGACACATATGTGGAAGTGTACGTTTATTTGCATATTAAATTATTGCCACTGTTCAAACAGAAAAAAGAGAAGAAAATAGAACAATTTTGTTTAGAATCTTCTTGTGAATAATATCCAAACGAATATCAAAAGTCCGGTCCGCGTATTAGAAAGAGTTTGAATCATTGATTTTTTTTAATATAAGGTAAAATTATCACCTTTAAATTCAATGCATCAGACTTTTTTGTATTAAATGTAAATATAAATATAGAGAGTATGAAAACAATGCAAACTAAATAGCTTTCTCTATAAAACTGAATGTCTTTAGTTACTTTTATTATGTGAAATTATCTCTGAAATTTGATTTGAAGTAAAATATGTATTCAGCAAGTAGTGTGTAAGAAAGATAGTCACATGCAAGTTCAAACCCTATGTGGCATTTGAGAAGTAAGGAAAAAAATCAAAATGCCTGTGACTACGGTTAACATACATTAATATGTCACATACAACATTATTAAAATTTCCAGACTAAAGAGTAAATCACCATATCTGCAATGCAGGCATCCCTGTGACTTAAATGCACAGTGTATATCTAGACCTAGCCTTGGTTACGTACATGGTGATTTTCAGAGGATTGTGCAATATGTTGCACAAGACGCCAAATGATTAATTTATTTTTTTAAAGTATACTTAAAAAGGCTGAAAAGAATGCGTGAAAGGGGGATATGTAATCAATATAATAGGGCATAAGAGGCTTTTTCTGAGACAAGGGAAACAAATAACTCATTTGATACGTATATATAGATAACCTTTTCATGATGACTTGCACTGTAGTTAAGTTGGTTTTAAGTCATTATTTATATTGCAACCACTGTTCTATTTATTATTTAGTTTCTGCTTTTAGAATGAGTTTGGGTAGTTTTGATTTGTATATTGATTAGCAGAAATGGGGTCAGTGGAACAAGTTATGGTCAATAGACGGTATTGTCCAACGACCATTAGATCCAATGTGAAATCTTCAAAACATATTTTGCTACCACCCGTTTTCTTTTTTATTGGGTTTTTTTTTCTATTTATATTTATGTTTGTCTTTGTGTGGGTTTTTTTTTTGTTTATTTTATTTAAGGTGGTCTTCTGCGTAAATTACATGTCATTGTGCTCTTTTGTTGATGGATGTATGACTTCTATTGCATTTTCAACTAGACTTTGTGGTTTGGCTATTAATGTATTTTCAACATGACTTTGTGCCAGTTATTTCTTCATTTAGTATTGGACTAACAGTTCTTCTGGATGTAACCCCTTTTACATAACGCTTGTGGTTGTGGAAGTCATAAGTGTTTAAGCTTCAGGAAATTCTCCTTACCCATTATGGTCGTCTTCTGCCTGTATGACCGTCAGTTTTTCTGTCTTTTGTACACTTTGTCGCCATCAATCATTGGCGAACTAAGAGTATATCAATGCTTCATTGAAATTGAACTTATTTCTCGCCGTCAACAACTTTGTCTTGACATTCGTGTCTAAATGAAAGGTATTTATCAGTTTCACTAAATTTAAATTTATTTTTCATCTAATGAGTTAAGTTTCAATAAGATCTTTATTGTTATAATCAAGACCCGTTTGTTACGTGGTTTGTATCTGACACATTGACCGTCTTACCAAAATTCTGAACCATATTCAATGCAGGGAGTATATAGTTTTTGTTTAATTAAATTTCCGTTCTTCAGTTATACTCATTAGATCTCCATCTTTGTTTTCGTTTGTAGTTATCTACTTAAAAAATACGTAAATCTTTCCGTAACTTTGTTTCTTTAGCAGACGCAAAAATTTTCACTGCAATTTAACTTTGGTCAAGTTTCTTCTTGTGATGACGAATTATGGACTCCAATAATACATTATTAAAAAGAAATCCATTATTGACTTATCTGAAGCTCTCGAGGAATCAAAGTCTAAAACAGTACGACGGATATTGCAGTCAAAAAGAAGGAAAATGTGCATTTTGATGGAACAGAGCAGAACATAAGATAATTTTATCGTCTTGACGTATGTTACAAAGAACATGGACGATGTTATGCATCATTTATACATAACACACTGTTGCATAAACGAATGGATACAAGGATGAAATGATGGCGATACAGACATGTGTTTACATAAATCCTCTGAGAGAGCGGAAGTGAGGAGAGACACAGAGAGAAAAAATATTCGATGTTGGAATGCATTACATACATATTTACCAAGTTATTTTACTGTCGTTAAGTCTTCTTTTTTGGGAAATTGAACCAGTATTTAATGAAGCGCATACATCAATCAGATAACGTGGATGTAGGCGCAAGGCTCCATATTCAACATATTGTTGGTAGAACGTTTAAAGTCTAGTAACCACCTGCAATATATTCCGTGTACCCGTTTCATTTTATCTGCTTTCAAAATTTCCCCAATTTCAAAGCAATGAGACAATATTTGAGATAGAAAAAAATCATGTAGATCACATATTATATTCATTGGACATTGTAGATTGTAAGTATTATTCAAAAGTACGTTCATTTGTTCGACATATTTTCCAGCAATCGTCATTGTAAAATATCGAAACGAGCCTCAGTTGGTAAAAGCAAGTCCTAAGTAATTAATGTTATTCACACTGTATGGAAATACATCTCCTTACGTAAATGAAATGTCTACCCGGCTAGATCTTTTGTTAAAAACCATAACCTTTCTTTTATCGACATTTACAAATGTACTCCATCTCATACAGTATGCACATAGCTCATCTAAAGATGTTTATGGACCATTATATATCGCTGAAAATAACACGGTGTCATCAGTAAATAACGCCCGATATATAGACATTTCATTTAAGCTATTACTGGCCTCTATCGTTGATTGTAATGTGATTTTCAGATCATTGATATACAGAGGAAACAGCGGTGGAGAAATGCTTTTTCCCTGTCGAAGTCCAAGGGATTAACCTAAATAGTCTTAGTGTGTTTATGTGCTTTGCACATGACTCTACTGAACTGTAAATATATCTTATAATTTCTAACGTTTTCCTTGTTACGAATACTTTTTATTAAGATTACTAAATTTACATAAAAGTGTTTTCTTTTCTGCGTAGCTTTTGAATAAAACAACTTAATACAAAATGACGTTTACTGTACTGTTATTATTCGAAAACCGAATTGTACATTAATAACAATATCACATTTAATTGCCCAAGAGGACAAGTCCCTGATTTAACATGCAAGTGGAAACCTTTCCTATACGGCTAAGCAATGTTATCTCACTATAATTATTTGCATAGGATGGGTCACCTTTATAAAAAAAATTGGTCGAATACAAACCTTGCTCCAGTCTGAAGAGATACATACCGCTGATGATTATAATATTAAAACGTTTCAAAATGCAATTTGATAAAGGTGGAAATGACACCATAATATATTCATTCGAACCTTATCAAGATTTCGAGCTTTGTGTTTTAGACAAACAAATGGTTTTTTTTGGGGGGGGGGGGTTTACAGCCGAACTAAGTTATTCATTGTAATTGAAGATTCCAGCACTGCAAATATTGGTTCGTCTAAATTCTCAGTTATACCTTCGTCTTGTGTATTTGTGCTTTGTTGCACCTGATCAGTAGCATTTTCTTTTAATGCCTTCTCGTTTCGGTAACCATGTGTGATTTTTCGCCCAACTTAATTTTATTGGACTTTTCATTACGTGCTGAGTCATAGTGCAAGTTTAACTGACTGTTTGTGTTACCGGGTCTTCTGTGTTGTAATTGAATGGTATTCATTTTCTAGCACGGAATTGTTCTGTAGCATTCAAATGGTATTTAATTATTTAACCCTGGAATAAAATGTTAAAATCAATGCAACTCGGCTTTCACTCTTGTCTGTTTTTAGTTGGCTCTTGTGGTCTATGGGATTTTGGACTGGATCTCCGTTAAGAAAGCTTTCATCATAAAGAATATATATGAAGTAAGAAAAATGACGATTGTAGACAAGAGCAATCTGGAGAAGAAATGTCATATTGATTTCCGTTCTCTTTAGGGGCGCTAGTTTATTTAAATATCCATGATTGCTGTGTGATTGCTTATATCTCCAAGCAGTCTCTAGAATTAACTACTATGAAAATTAAGTCCAAGAAGTTTGTTGAGATTAACATACAGTTGAAAAGATGAAACTGTATTTTCAGGTTGAAACAATGTATCATTAAAATACGCAACGATTTAACAAATATTTTCACTTGATCATTTGAAAGCAAAACTGTATTTCACATATTCGTTTCTGCAGTTAACGCGCTGTCTCAGGATAGAATGTACAACAATTACCGATATATATATGTTTAATGAACTAAACACCACGGATACCCTATTTCATCTAAGATAACTAAAAAAATGTCAGGAGAGTTAATTTCTTCAGAACATTACAAATTATATGATGATTCTCCAAAAATATCCAGTGGAGGTACAAAAATAAGTGTAGTTGTTTTCTCATACAATTTTCTTAGTTTTTCCATTAGAAATGACAAAGCCAGCTGTTTGACACGCGGCAAATTTTCAAAGCAGCATCTAGAAATTTTACGATTTAATTAGTGCTTCATTCAAATTTTCTGTCATAGAAATTCGAACATGTGGCAAAATTCCTACAAGTAAACATTTCTTATACAAATGTGAAGGTACACTAATTAGGAATACGAATAAATACCAATATAAATTAACGGGATATTAGTCATAAATGAGCCACAACGTTCTGTAAATTAATGGCTAGGTATAGAAGTAACATTTATATTTGTTTCGGAGCAAGCAGGTTTTGTTAACACCGATACCAAAACAGAAGTGGAGGAGCAATATCTTTGTGAATTTGCCACAGATCCACTACAAGTGTCCCTTCTACACGTCGGCTCTGGTAATATTGATCACACGAAGGAAAGTTACGTCTTCGGTCTCTCATTTATTATTTATACTTCTGACATGATCTTCCCTATACTGCACATCTGTCTAGGGGTTTATTGTTTTTCTTTCTAGCCAGTTGACCTACTCACATCGGTCATTTAGCATTGATAGCAATTACCCGTGGCACCCATTTACATATAGTCTGAAAATCAGCAATTGAGTAGCCATAACATATTTATGGAAAAGACGTCTTCTGAATCCATCGGTCTTCAGTGGAGAACCAATCGTGACTTTTAGTGTCATGAAAGCTTATCCAATGAAAGATTACTCTGGTTCAGAAAATTTTAGTGTAGGATGTGGTCATGATGATCATTAAACAATTAAGGTTATTTGAACATTTTCCTCTTTCTCTGACCTTTTACTCTACAATTAAATCATGTCGAAAGCTTGATATAGGGATAATTCGATATGATATCACGAATAAGTCCTACAGAAATGCTGAGCAGCCACGTGAAGAGTATAATTGCTTTATCGCATGTATGTGTGATGTTTATTGGTTCTCTACTGAGTCACGTTCAATTTTCTTTCGGAGCTGATTAAAATCATGAAGAATTAACATGATTGCGAAAATAAGGTACAAATAAGATAGTGAAAAATTAATGGCATCTCGTGTGAGGTAATGAAGATTTCTTTGGTTGTTGCCCTGAACAATGTTCCTACTGAAATAGCCTAATTAGTATTACATGATCAATTTTCTGAACCTTGACATTGGAGCGAATCGTCAGTACCATAAGCAGATTAAGACAATATGGTTTTGTAAAATCAATGTAAGTCTTTGGTATGACTGGGCCGGGGTCCCAATCAGAGCAGAAAGCAAACAAATGTGTGGAAAATAATTTAAATATAAATTTTTGGTCCTAAACATTTACCATCTGGTGTATCAAAAGAACCTCCTGGTTACATAGGTCCCAAACATTTAACATCTGGTCTACCTAAAATATCCCCTTGTTATTTAGGTCTTAAACATTTACCATCTCGTGTACCTAAACAACCCCCTGGTTACATAGGTCCCAAACATTCAACATCTGGTCTACCTAAAATATCCCCTTGTTATTTAGGTCCTAAACATTTATTATCTGGTATACCTAATGTACCACCTTGTTATTTAGGTTCTAAACATTTACCATATAACTTGAATTTAATTATTATGTATGACTGCGCAATTAACATTGTACGTGGTAAAACTTACTTGGTTAATGTCCGAATTACTTTTAATTGACTAATTAGATCATAAAAGAAGATTATAAGATTAAATTTCTTTTACAGAGGAAATGGTATCTACAAATGATACGATAATTATTAAGAATAGGATTACGGTCGCATTAAACACATTTCAAGTGAAATTCTGTGAAGTAAAAGATCATTTGACGATAGTATATATCAAATAGCTTAATGTCTTTGCATTAAAAGGTGATTTGTATTCCTTCAGTTATTATTACGTACTTTCTAGAGTAGAAGAATGACCGTATGAAAAGCCTTGAAGATTCCAATTTTGAGCCATTTATTTGCAACCCCACAAATCCACAAGCACAAGGATACATGATTAAAAAATATCCAATAAATTATTATTTTTAATGATTTGTTCAAAAACAAAGAGATGTTAAATTAAAAGTTAAACTTTGGATAAGATGTTATTTCGGATGGACTACGAATGATAAACATTTGTAAATTGATCATGACCTTGACAATTACACAGATTTATCATTTGTATCATTAAAATAAAAATTTTATAATTATTTGAAACCAAAAACAGTATGGGAAATAATTTGGCAGTGAATATATTGCAAGGTTGATAATGACGACTAAAAATGCTTTTCAAGTGGAACTATTGATAACATGGAAAATGTTACTAGATAAATAAACGATTGTCACCCGAATAAGAACATATTGTGTCTACCAATGTAAAGATGAAGAGAGAAATAAGGAGGAATAAGAAGCTAATATTATATATAGGATAGAATTATATGACTGTGAAGTCTACTTACGATTCTATCGATGAGATGGCACACGTATGGCTTTTTCAATCTTGCGGAAGAACATTTAATATTAAAAGAAATTATTCAATGTGTCATTAAAACTAAAAGCAGACTTTATAAATTGCCAAATTATCGTCTCTTTAAACCTTGTGATCCTTATAAGTTGGCAGTCAGACAAAATGGGAAAGTGTGTAAACTTTAGATATTCATGAAAATTAATAACAGAGGAGTTACTCAAAACTTTTTAAACGTACTTAAGATGTAAAGCTAATTTGGTTTTAGTTTAAAATTATAATTCTGACAATGAACTCTATCTTAAAATCAGCGAGATAGTTGACAGTAAAGATTACTCTTTTTTAAATTCTGTTGAAGATTCGTACATACTTTGTTCTCTGGATGTAATGGAGTAAAAGAATTTTGCAATGAGGTAATGTTTTAGATTTGTGCATATGTTGAATCTATTATGACGTTAAACTAAATTATGGATGCAGTTGGAAAATAAGTATTAAAAATGAGTAAGTATGTTTTACTTAAGCCTATGTTACCCGTAGCACACTTTTTTTTATTTACATGCAAACCAAAAACAAATCTAGAAATTCGAATGCGAGCAATATAAGATTTTATTCGATGTTATTTAAACGTTACAAATATGCCGCTTGCATGCATGATACAAAACTGATTGCGAACATAAATGGCGTGAATGAATACTGTTATTGGTGCACAAATGGCTGGTCATTTGTACTAGAGGAATCAATATCTACAAACATATAAAATGGATTTTATGTTTGACACCAAATAATAGATATTTTATATAAATGTCTTTCATTGACCAAATAACAACAATGTTTTATTACTGTCTTTCAGTTTGTATTTCTCTTTTAAAGGATTTTTGTTCATGTTCAACAGAAAAGAATTAATCATTTTCAAAATATTTTTCTTTGTAATGTCTTTATTTCTTTTTCTCTACTTCTTAGGTTTTTTCTTCAGAATATGTAATTGCCAATACATGCAATAGAAAACTTTCTCTCTGTATCCAGAAGAGTTCAAGATCATTTCGTGAGATATACATTTTCATCTATATGTTCATAATTGCACTGGTTTGAGAATTGATATAAAACAATGATTCTCAGGTTCCATATATTGTCGTGGAAAATTTATTTTTTAAAAATGTGTTTCTTATGCAAATCCGTTTGATAACAATTTGAGTGTGGGCTACATATTTATCTCGTGCAACTCCATTAGATAACCGTTTGAATGTAGGCTACTTATGTATCACGCAACTCATTTTGATCACCCTTTGAATGTGGTATTCGTATGGCCCAGTTGTTAAATAGATAATGTTGCTGTTGGAAATTGCTTTATAACAATGCGAATAGGACAAACATATAGAATAACATGTAATTTCATGAACTCAATTTATATTACCCAACGTTGCGGAATTTTTATATCCCTGTGAAAGATTTATGACCGCTCTAAAAATTGTAAATAGTAGATTTTATCTGTATGAATACATCCGTCTTTACCCGAGCGAAAAAGTTATCTAATTGGTTTCATCAGCAATGCATTTTGAAAATAATTTGACAATTGTGTTCAGCATTCCATTGTTCTCACATTTTCAAGCCAGCAATACATTTTGTTTTTTAAAACAAACAATTTACATGGACATCTGCTGACAGAAAGCTTACATTAATCGACTATCCAGGAGCCAATAATTTACGAGAAGCACATCCCATAAACAATATCATCCACAAAGATACAAACCTACCTAAGCGTCTGCGAGCCTGCCTTTTTGAGCAGGGCAACAAGAGCACTTAAATTCTAACAGTGATTGGGTTTATTACATGCACAATTGTGATTGCAATCACGGTACAACGCCACCTCCCAATATCCCACCTAAAAGCGAGTTAGAAATGTAAAATAATGTCTCAGTATGCAACTCAAACGGTTGGCAGAGAAGTTAAACACATACAAAAAATGGATGAGTGTTTTATGTCATTCCTCGCAAAACAGTTAGCAATGATATTGACTGGTTTATAGTAAATGTGTTTGTTCTTGTCATTACGATAGCGGCAGCATTCTTTGCTGTTAGATGCCTTCATATTAGAATGCTCACACAACACCGTAAAATCTAGGATAGCGCTGGATAATGTGCTCTTTGTTCACGAGCGGAAAGTCAGATAGACGCAAGTGTTGCAACTCTATGAACATAAACTAAGTAACAGAAAGAAGCAAAACCAGCAAGTCTTGTAAAATTTAACAAAGAATTTAATTATAAAAGTTATGAATTGAATCTTTAAGAGGAACTTATTTTGAAGAAAATCCAAATTAATTTCAAAAGTTATATCAAAAGTCCTAAAGATCAAATGTTCCGAATAAATTATAGATCTTAGAATATACTAGTCTACCAACAGTCCTTATATTTAACAATGACATTGTCCAGAAGTCTTTTGAATAATTCACATCAGTCCAGGAACAACATTTTAATCCAATGAGCACGTTGTAATTCCAACGAATTATCCAAACAATTATCTCCACCCAAATTATCTCTGAACACAACATTAAACACAACTGCAAACTGATTTTAACAGAACAAATTATGAAATAAGAATCCGAAATAGGTATTAAATAATAGCTCAGTTCTCTCTTTATATACATCTCCAGCTGTCTATTACGACGTATATGACACACCTTACTACTCAACAGCAAAACAACCAACCTGACCGACCCATCCAATGGGAAATACTTTAATTCTTCTAAGAACCCACATGACCACACTTAGACAATGAGAAATTACTCTAAACTTCTCAAAAGGTTCAATAGATAAGTTGAATTTAACTTATAAATACATACGTATAGCTCGGTATCTTTAAAATAGAATATTCACCCCTGAACAAAAACAATTAGCCATCTTCTATCTTGTTTACAGTCAGGAACATGTACCAAATGTTACACAGAAATATTGATATACACAATACGCATCCCATCATATAGCTACACACGACTCGCGCTGTTGTGTTGGAATTGTAGTCTTAAACTTTATTGATGCCACACTTTTTACATGGTGCTAGTTTGATCGACTGACACGTATTACATCATTGTCGGCGGTTGTTGCGTACATGTCGCTCTACTAGTACTGCTCAGCATATTTTCTGAATTACCGTGTTGTCGTCTGCCATAAGATCTTTCTTATATCACTCAAAAGTACCTTTTTTAAGGGCAATATCACTTGGGATCATGTTAAGATCGTTCCAAAGAGAGTAATCTGGGTTCCTTCTGGCGTGTCAGTTGTTGTTGTTGTTGTTGTGGGGTTTAACGCCATTTTTCAGCACACGGTAGGCTATACATGGCGGCCAGTATTAATGGTGGAGGAAGAACC